>OY757904.1:36683484-36710984 GCA_963585895.1 Sepioteuthis lessoniana | reverse complement strand
AGCAAATGATTGTTCTCTCTCGTTTTTTCAAGTTTCTGCTCATTATCAACTTTTGAGTCTCTTTCACCTTGTAAGGATTTTTTTTTTCATGATACTTCGTTTTTACTGACTACCAGTAACTTCCATCGAACTCTACATAGTGCTCTTTCTGTTAGTGGTGATAAAGGTTATAAAATCGTCATTCGGAGTATGCGTTTCAGACATCTCCAGAAGAGTATCAAATTTGTCTCTTACCGATGCCGAATAGCAGTAGCTATATCTCTATTAGTTTAATCTATTGGTTTAATCTGTTTAAAGTCTCAATATCAATGTTGTTATGTTAACACTGCTTTTTTTTATCTAAGAAATTTTGTTTTGGGATTGACCAATGTTGCTGATTTTTCCCAAAAAATGATTGACAATTTAGTTATGCGTTATTCTTATTTTTTTTTTATAGATTTAATTTATTTATATAAAAGGATGAGATAATTATGTTGGGATATACTGCATGGCTTCCATAAAGTTTCATTTTCAAACCATATTTTTAAACACACACACACACACACACACACAAACTCCAATTCTAATCATCATCATCATCATCAACAACAACAGCAATAACTCATGCTACTGGCGAGTATTACATTGACTCTCCCTCCATTCGTCAATAATATCCATCGCCCCTGGCAGATGCCGAAACAAATGTCCATCTTTCATCAGTATTGTGTAATTTTATTTCTATTCACTATGGAAGTATTTGTATTCTTGTATGCATATAATGTCTACGTTATGTTTGGCTGCAGACGCTAAAAAACTGGTTTACTCAATTTAAGACCCAATAACAAATGTTGTAATGTTAGCAAGTGTTTTTTTTTTTATTATCAAAGAAAGTTTGTTTGCGATTAAGCAATGCAGCTGATTTTTCGATCCCTAGGACCGGAGCTCCAGCATCAGCAGAACGCGCTTCTTCTTTACCTGCACGAAGAGTTGTGTGGTTTTGTGATATGGTTTGAATTAATCATGGTAGTCTTTCGTAGGCTGTCTTTTCTTTATCAATAAATGTCAACTTTATAGATGAGATGCATTTGTTTGCTGACTGAACTATTTGATACAAGCTGTTGACCAATTAGATTTTTTAGTATAGTACAAAAGGTCCTGACCTTTGTTTATATTTAAAATTATATATATATATATATATATATATATATATATATATATATATATATATATATATATATATATATACATTTGGATAAAATGTCTACTTCATGGCACCAGTAAAGTTTTTTCAAACCACATTTCTTTAGATATTACAAAACATCTATTTATCTATCTATCTATCTATCTATCTATCTATCTATCTATCTACATCATTAAGTCACGCTGCTGGTATGGATTTCCCCAGCTCTCTCATTCTCTCTCTTCATTTATCCCAATTATCTATTTCTCCTGGAAAGTCTTCTATACTGCTTCCCTTGTCCACATACAGCTGTTTTATTTAAGTTCTTGTTGTCTGGCCAACACTGGCACATTGATACGAAGGGGCCCACTAGTGAACATCACATGATTTGGTATTTGCTTCTCCAGCAGTGTCCCGTATGTCTTTTTTGTCTCATTTGATTAGTTTTAGAGTTGGAAATAAATGGCCGTACAGCTGTTGTTTTGTGAGGGGTTGCTCCCAGGATTTATTTAGTATAGATTGTAGCATTTTTGTGCAGTTTCCGTCAAGATTTTTCTCTATATGATTTGTCAGTGCCCATGTGGTGCAACCGTACAGTAATACTGATATAACCACTACTTTGAAGAAATTCCATTTAATGTAACAAATAGATCAGACTTTTATATGACCGATCGCCAATGGATAGCAGTCCATGCAATCATTACGTGCATATTGAAATAACTTTCAGTAGATGAAACGCTCCAGCCGAGGTACGTGAACGTGTCCCCTAATTTCAGATAATCTCCACTTTTAATGGAGATGTCTCATTCTGGATGAAAGCACAGCATCCCGTTTTTTTCTGCAACTTCATGAAATTCTATGTCTTCTGTTGCCTTCTCCATACTATGCAGCTAGGATATGGCTAAGGAAGGTGTACTTGTCAGAGCGCTATTTCATCTGCATATACTGTGTCCATTAGCGTTTCTGCAGTATATCGTCCGCTTTTTGTGTTTTTTTAGTGCTAGCCACTTTCTTTTACATGTTATATCGACATTCTAAATACGTAGTCTAGACAGATTATAAACAGATATGGTGCTAATGTATCCTCTTTTCAGAACTTCAGCAATGATGTCGACAAAATCAGTGTCTACATTCGGTGAGTGATCTTGACTTTCGTGTTACTATAGAACAACATTATGCCTGTGATATTTTCTATGGGGAAACCATAGGCTAGAAGTATTTGCTCTGTCTTCCCTCTGTGTATGAAATTAAATGCTTTGGAGAAATCTACAAACAAGAGCGTCGCCTGGAGGTTTTTATCCCAAACTTCTTCAAAGATTACACGGAATATATATATATATATATATATATATATATATATATATATATATATATATATATATATTCGACGGAAGTAATTATTTTTTGCAAATTTAACATAGATTTTATGAATAAAAAAAAGATAATTATTCGTAAAATTCCTTGCATCTATATCAAATTATGCTTATTATATATATTACAAATGGTGTCTTACATTCATTATTTAAAAATGTATTTATCTGGTGAAAACAAACTCTTTTTAATTTCATACGCATGGAGATTATGCTGAAAGTTAGACATAAACAACAATACGTTTCTATACAAGAGAGCTAAAAAAATATAGATAGCATGAAATATAATTACAACAAATAATATACTAAGCATAAACAATTTACTGCATTTATAAATATCAAACCGGGACATTGGCCCAGCGGTTAGAGTGTTCGCCAATGGGAGACCCGGGAGACCTGGGTTCAATCCCAGGTCGAGTCATACCAAAGACTTTAAAAATGGAACTTGATACCACCTTGCTTAACACTCAGCATTATAAGGTACGGTTCAAGGGTAAAGTGGAGCAATCCTGGGAATGGAGTAGCGCCCTCCCCTACACCTTGGTGTAGTAGCTATCGAAAAGGGAGTCTTCGGGTCACCCTCGACTATGGTCGCTAACTTTACTTACTTATAAATATCAAGTAACAATTCATAACCCTGTTTCTGGATTTCAAATGATACAATTACAGCAAACGATAAACATAGGCTATAAAAACACTGCAAAACCGAATTTATATAAAATAGAAAATATAAACGTAATAAATCATATTCTATATCATACGATAATACACAAGTTCTAATATATCATCATCATCATCATCATGTCGTGCTGGTAGCACGGATATCCCTGACCCTCTCTCGCCACTCCTCCCTATCGTTGATCGCCCTAGGCAGGTCTTCAGGACAATATCCCGTATCCTCACATAGCTGCTGAATGTATGTTCGAGCTGGTCGTCCTGCATTTGCACGGCAATGTGTGGGAGTCCATAAGAGTACATCTCTTATGAGTTCGTCCCTGCTTCTCCAGCAGTGTCCTGCATGTCTGGTTCGTCTAACTTGAATAGTTTTCGTGATAGGAGGCAGGTGGCCGTACAGTTGGTGTCTTGTGGGGTGTTGCCGCCAGGACTTGTTCAAGATTGCTCGCAGCATTCTTGTGTAATTGCTGTCTAGCTTCTTCTCCAGCCGTTTTGTTAGAGTCCATGTACTGCATCCATATAGCAGTATCGATGCGACCGCTGCCTGGAAGAAACTGCGTTTCATTTTATCGGTTAGGTCTGATTTCCATATAATCAATAGCCTATTGATAGCTGTCCATGCTTTCGTTAACCTCGTGTCGATGTCCTTTTCGGTTGATTCGACGCTGCTTCCTAGGTAAGTGAATTTGTCTACTAGTTTAAGAGGGGTTCCGTCCACAGTGGAGGTGTCCCCCTTTTGATTATAGCACATATATTCCGATTTGTGTGCTTTAACATAGAGGCCTATGCCTGTGGCTGCTCGTTCCAAACTATGCAGTAGTGTTTCGGCTTGGTCGGGTGTATTTGCCAGTATCGCTATATCATCGGCGTAATCGGCGTCAGTGATTGTTTTTTTCGGGGTACCTTCGGCTTCTTTTCTTCGTCAGCTCGAAGCCATTCTCTCTGATTTTGTCAATCGATGTTCTAAGTACGTAGTCTAGACAAATGATAAAGAGGTACGGAGTCAGCGTGTTCCCTTGTAGTACTCCTGCTACAATGTCGAAGTATTCTGTGTCTCCATCTGGTGATCGTACTTTTGCTTTGGTGTTTCTATAAAGAATCGTTATTGCTGCTTTGGTTCAGGTGCTTGTGGTGCAATGGATAACGCGCCTGACTACGGATCAGAAGATTCCAGGTTCGAATCCTGGCAAGCTCGCATCTTTAATATATAAAAACTCCATAACAATCGTCAAAAATACTTTTATAAATTATAACACACAACCATACACCATATTTAACAGTATAGACCGATCCCAATTTCAGCAGAGCAAATCAAGAAAACAATTAGCGCACCGAAGCACTAATATTAAACGAGATGAACTTGATATAATTATATCATCAATGATTACAGTGGTCCTTGTGGTGTAATGGTTATCGTCGTAGGAAATGGAAACGGCGACACGAGTTCAAATCCTGGACAAGACTAATTGCATTTCACATAGCACTAATACCCTTCGGAAAGATATGAATCCAGTTATTTTCCCTCTAGCTATGGGTAAGTAGTAGGACATACTGATTTCTTCAGCCTTGGCGAGGTAACTAGTCGAGGAGAAGGAAAACTCTGAATTCAAACCTGTTAAACTCCGCTAAAAAATTGACCTTGTGTCACATCCCACCCGAGCGGAGGGGTTGGTAAATATGATATCATCAATGATAACACTTTAAATCTATATAATAGCCTTTTAAATAGTGACAATAGCTGTACTAATGTTACTATAAAGTCTAAGTTAATCGATGTCGCTAGGTGGCTAATTCTTGTATACTCGCAACTATAATAATATCAATCCAACGGTACAAGCATATTTAAAAACACAAAACACAGGCGGATACTTTTGCTTCACGTACGGACGCATTTATTAACTTCTGAGTTAGGTTCTTTGACACGAGGAGAGAGACAATTCTTAAGAGTCTTTCGTAATCAACCTATGCTAACAACACCCCCAACGTTCGGCGCATCTCATTTTAGATCTCAATTCATCTTCATTAGTCGGGACCCGAAAAAATTAACCGCCACCGCAACTGTAGTAAACTCAACTCTATGGCAGAGAACTCCATTCGCAGCCTCAATGGCAGATGCTTAATTGTCTGCTTGCATGGTCCAATCTCAAATCCTCAACTGCATGTTCGGACTCCAACTTTTCAACACCATTGTCGGACTCTAACTGAATCTTTTTCAAAATCTTCCAAATTCTCAGCCCATCTCTTCTGGGCATGACGTCATCCACACTTCAGCCCCATTTCATGTCTGGTTTTTTTTATGACAATGGTGATTGTCATATCCTTTGTGCGCTAGGGTAGACTGCACCAATAGACTACACACCTGAACTCTTAACCCGAATAGTTCAAAGCCCAACCAAATTGAACGATTAAATATAATTAATGAAAAATTATCAAAATAAAAAATCATTTCTAAATTATATAACATAATGTTGGCCGACACACTTGATTATTAAATATACGTATGGTATATAAGACGCAGGGGAATTTCAAAAGATATTTTTTAGAAAAGAAAATGCGCCTTCCATGCCGTCTAATACGGTACATCGAACGTATTGATAACAAAACTTCAGTGATAGAAAATGGTGATATAATTCGGTAAGACATATTTTATGGGAGAATATGTAACTGCAGTATAACGAATGTAGTCGCATAACGTGTATGTGTGTGTTGTGTGTCGTGTGTGTGCGCGCGCACATTCTGCTACGAGTGTGTGTGTGTGTGTGTGTGTGTGTGTGTGTGTGTGTGTGTGTGTGTGTGTGTGTGTGTGTGTGAAATAATTTTGAATTTGAATATGAAAACTCTTTATAAATCATGACATTTAACGGTCAATATTCATATCAAAATACTTTAGAAAAACTCCGTGTCACGGAGCTTCGAAAAACCATGTCATAACTTTAGGAAAGATACTCAATATATATCAGCGCAACCGACCTTCTGCCTCCGTCTCCAAACAACTTCATAATAAAAAAGGTTTAATAAATTCTTTACCATAAAAGCAATTTGATGGATACAGTCTTGATAATCATATAGGTTCTACAGCCAATTGTTTGAAAAGAGCTTATCCAATCCCCCGTCTTGCTAAAAAAGGACTAAATTAAGATGTTGAGGATCATGTGACCACCTCTGTTTCCGGGTCCTATACTACTCAGTGATGAGGACATGGTGCCCATAGCCCACAGGTGGCCTCCTTGAGTGTGTGAGGGGGAGGGTACGTAACCCTTTCGCAGAGCGTGGTCAGTGTATCCTAGAGTCCTAGTTAATACAGCCAACGATAGATGTAATTTTTCAAAGGAAACACATGAATGTACTTGTTGGGGAATAAACCAAAATGTGATATTTAAATTGTACTTAATTCATATATATATATATATATATATATATATATATATATATATATATATATATATATATATATATATATATATATACGAGTTTTTGTGTGTGTCTTTCTGTGCATCTCTGTGTGTCTGAACTATTTGCCTATATATATATATATATAAATATATATATATATATATATATATATATATATGTGTGTGTGTGTGTGTGTGTGTGTGTGTGTGTACAAACACTCATTATATATACATATGAATATTATTTATGTTACAAGAACTACATTTATGCTTATGTATCAGACGAGAACAATCTGGTAATGAATTAACAATAATAATAATAATAATAATAATAATAATAATAATAATAATAATAATAATAATAATTTCCTAGAAAATGACACGCATAAACTCCTATGGGACTTTAATATACAAACGGATCACCTAATCCCGGCCAGGAGACCACACTTAATAATAATCAACAAAAAAAGAGAACTTGCAAAATAGTCGACTTTGCTGTCCCGGCAGACCACAGGATAAAACTGAAAGAATGTGAAAAGAAGGATAAGTACCTCGATCTTGCTAGGGAACTGAAAAAACTGTGGAACATGCAGGTGACAATGATACTAATTGTAATAGGTGCGTTTGGAACAGTAACTAAGGGATTACTAAAGGGCCTAGAGGACTTGGAGGTTGGTGAGCTCTGTACAGTCACCATAGGATTGATATAGTGACTAGAGGACTTGGAAATAAGATGACGACTGGAAAGCATCCAAACTGCAGGATTATCAAAATCGGTCAGCATACTAAGAAAAGTCCTGGAGATTAACGGTTACTTCCTGTCACTTAAACTCCGGTAAAAAAAAAATCAGCTAACGCTAGTGTGAAAAACTCTTAAAGGGGTAAATAAAGATATTTCTTTAGAAATAAATAAGAAGAAACATAACTGAAATAATTATCTTCTATGAACGAGGAATTTCTATAAATTAGTAATTACTGAATCGAACATTTTGTTTTTTTATGGTTTCTTTTATTACTTTCATAGACAGTATGAATCCAAATATATTTTTCATTACACTTCTGTTTCAATCGCTGTTTCAATTTGAGGAAAATGATTTTTTTTATTATAAAGTGGCTATTTATTAGTCTTACCACAATATTAAATCGTCAGAAAACAAAATTGAAATGTGAGCAAATTCTCAAAATATATTAGAAATGAGAATCAAGTTTTGATCGTTAACATATTGCTAAAAGATCGAATCCGTACATTTGTCGTGAACACTGTGATCAATATAAATATATGATAAACTACAAGAGGTCTAGGGAACTCCTAGTGTTCCCTTTGTTACTGATGTCGTTAGTGATATTGATTCTTCAATTTAGGAAGGAACGAAGGATTATAATTAGCATTTCATATTAATCTTCGTTACATTAGCCGATTAATAAATGATGATCCGTGGTAATATAAAATCTACCAAATTCTAAGACACATTGAAAGTCGACTGGGAATTGCTTTATCATCCAAATTTATTTTAAGTTTATTTTACGTTTATTCTAAGTTTATTTTATGTTTATTCGTTTAGGAAAAAATCCCGATGATTTGCCGATTTTTCAGAGTTACAGTAACATCCCACCCCATATATATATATATATATATATAGTGATAGATAGAGAAAAAAAAAGACAGGAAAAAGAGAGAGAAAGTAAAAGTGTTTCTGATTACAATTTTCTTTGAAAATTTTTCACGCTTGAGTAAAATAGAAATCGTGTGCTTTCACGGGAGTTTGAGTTACAACAAACCTCTTCTGGCCTCCAGGATTATTTTGGCAGATCTCAACGATGCAAGAGTCTGGAAGGTCTTGATTCTTCATCTAATTTCCAAATTGTTCCTATCACCTTTATAATCCTTCGAGGACAGTTCCAAGCGCACCAAGTACAATTGGTATCACTGAAAATTTAATATTCTGTCGCCTTTTTAGTTCTCTGGCAAGATCCCAGGATTTGTCTATATTTTTGCCTTCTTTGATTTTCATTCTGTGGTCGGCCGAAACGCCAAATTCCACTAGACGGCAAGTACTATGATTTTTTATTGTCACCACAATTACAATCACCGTTATTATTGTTATCATTATTATTATTCACTGATTAGAGCTTTTCACATCAGCCTTAGCTGTGATGGTTTTTCACGGGAGTCTGAGTGACAGCAAGTCTCCTCAAGTCTCCAGGACTCTTCTTAGTATTCTGGCCGTTTGGATGGTCTCCACTCGTCCGCCAACCTCCAAGTCATCTACTCCCTTTAGTAATCCCTTAGTTACTGTTCCAAACGCACCAATTACAATTGGTATAATTGTCACCTGCATGTTCCTCAGTTTTTTCAATTCCCTAGCAAGATCGAGGTACTTATCCTTCTTTTCACATTCTTTCAGTTTTATTTTGTGGTCAGCCGGGACAGCAAAATCGACTATTTTGCAAGTTCTCTTTTTTTAGTTGATTATTATTATTATTATTATTATTATTATTATTATTATTATTATTATTACTATTATTATTATTATTATTATTATTATTACTATTATTATTACTACTATTATTATTATTACTATTATTATTATTATTATTATTAATTTTTCAGCTTTACGTTTTGTTTCTTACAATCCTTCACAAGGTCTTTACGAAAGTCATAGAGTGATGGAAGGAAGTGATTAATTGTAATCTATATATCATTCACACTTTCGTCTGCTGTTATTATTATTACTATTATTAATTCAATCTTTGTGAGTTCTTCACACCAGCGTCAGTTGATGGTCTTTCATTGGAGTCTGAGTGATAGCAAGTCTGCTCAGGTCTCTGGAATTCTTCTCAGTATTCTGGTCATCTAAACAAAGCTGTTATCTGTACAGTTCCCAGTACTATTTCCAACCCTTTGGGGACTTTTCCAAACGTTCCAATTACTATTGGCATTACGTCCATACTCATATATGACATTTTTTTCAAGTTCTCTGGTAAGCCCTAAGTCGTGGTCATTCTTATTGCTTTCTTTTATTTTCACTGAGGTCTGCTGGTACCGCAAAATACACTATTCAAGTTCCTTTGTATTATTAATAATCCATACGTCTGGTCTTCTGGCTGAGATTAGGTTATTTATTAGTAACTCAAAATGCCCGAGAATTTTATGCAATTTGTTTTTCGAGATGGATTCTGGTTTGTCGTTATCATAATATAACGTACACATTAGCTATTCAGTTGTTTATTTAAATTTCGCTTTGTTATAATTGGTCTTTCTATCGTTGTTTTGCTCTTTTTGACGAAATTGATTTTCTCTTTTAAGCATTCCCTTGCTTAGCCGTATCTGGGTTTTCTCGCGTGAGATTTGACCAAGTTCTTTCTTCTCGAAATATCTTTACAGTTATTTTGATTCCCATTTCTGTTTCCTATTTTTTTGTTGTGATTTTTCGGTTTGTCCTTATGCTGTTAGAACAGTTTATCAAGATTTTATATAAAACACTAGGAGAAAATCCAAGAGGTAAAGTATCTAATTTGAGTGCTCAATGCCAACGGCTATCGAAACACAATTAATTGGGGATAAATGATATATGAAAACTCAATGTGCAGAGCCAAATAATTTAAAAATCACTTCTTGGTGTCAATATAAATTCATTTCTGTTCTTAGATTACCATGATTAGATGTTTAATGTAAAAAATATTCGGGTGTTTATAAAATGCTTCCGGTCAGAAAAAATTTTGCAAAAAATTTTAGTTTTTAATCAAAATAATTTTAAATTAAAATTACTATATACACACACACACACACACACGTATATATATATATATATATATATATATATATATATATATATATATATATAGAGAGAGAGAGAGAGAGAGAGAGTTTTTAATCAAGAAACATTTTTACGGTGGATATTTTTTACCTTTCCTTATTTGATACAATGTTTATAAAAGAAAATAAATAAAAATACATTGATATATGTATATATATATATATATATATATATATATATATATCTAATATATTCAATATTCTCCGCCGAAATAAATCTATTATGACGGCTTAACCGAGTTTGAGTCTCCATTTAATTGTACTATATATATATATATATATATATATATATATATATATATATGTGTGTGTGTGTGTGTGTGTGTGTGTGTGTGTGTGTGTGTGTGTGTGTGTGTTAGGAGACCAACCATAATCGAGGGTGACCTGAATGGGTTTTTTTTATTAACTACAACACTGAGGGTAAGCGCTATTAGTTTCCCTGGATTGATTCATTTACCCTTGATCTGTAACTTATAATGATGAGTGTTAAGCAAGGATTCGTCAAGTAACAGTTTTTTAAAATCTTTGGTATGACTCGACCTAAAATTTAACACGCTAACCATGATGCAAGTCAGCAAATTATTTCAACTCTGGTATTTACTTTGTTTTTATTAATTTATTCAAATCATTACCTTTATTTGTGGGATTCGTGTATTCTCAAGCATTTACAACGTGGTTTCTAAATTGAATTTCTTTAAAAAAAATAGTCTTGATTGGTTTCTTCGATTTTGCTTAATTGCAGGTTTAGTGTCTCTGAGTTTATTGTCCGTTAAGATTTTTGGTCATTTCATTCATGACCTTTTTATTATTCTTTCTACGCTTTTGCCTCTCTACGCTGCATATATATACTTTTTATTGTTTATGTGTTTGTTTATTCATATCTCTGTGAGTGTGTGCTTATGTGTGTATTGATAAGTGTGGATTGTAAGAGCAGTATTATTCATATATCGATCAAAGTTTTGTGCAAACGGAACCTAAACATACCGAAAACCTGGCAGAACTTTTTCTCGGTATCATATCAGTTATTTATGCTATTCAGAGAGAAATTATATATACTTTTTTACTTATAGAAAGTATATATACTTTGTACTTACTTCTATCATATCTTCTACCGGCTGTTCTCACTTTAACCTTAAATACCAAAATGTCAACATAACCATGACCTCGAAATTGGTGTTTTTGACAAGAAAGTCAACGTCGATATTTGATATTAAAAATATATCACAAAAATTTAGTGCTTTTTTTCCTGCTGGACTGTTCGTTATACAATCCATTTAAATTTCGAAGCACCAAAAGTTGCAAAGACAAAGGTTAAATGATCAGTAACAATTATAGAAAGTATAAAGAAGCAATATTTCTATAATGATGTTTAGCTAATCCTGCTTTTCAAAGCGCTGGTTCAATGATGAAATGACAGCATTGAAGTCCTATTTAAGTCATCATACCGCCAGCAAAATTAGTTGGCCATTTGATCAGTGTCCATTATTTTGTCAGCTGCTAAATTTCATTCAACCATATGTAGAGTCAATGTAAATTCTTAATTTATTTGTTTGGTGATATCACAAAATAACGATTTTAAATTACGATAAGGCTCAAAGTATGCCTTTGTATGGAAATCTTTCATCCTACAACGTGGTATGAGGGGGACTTAAAAACAAAATAGGTGGAGAATATACATACATATATATATATATATATATATATATATAAGTGGGCTGATCATAGACGACTCCCTTTTAAATAGAACTACCACGAAGTGTAGTAGATGCTGCAACTCTTTTCCTTGGATTGATCCACTTACACTTGATCCGTACTTTTTAATGTTGTGTGTTAAGCATGGAGACATCAAGTACCATTGGAGTTTATAGTATGAATTGATCTGGGATTGAATCCCGGTCTCTTGGACCATTGATGATTTACATTTTTGTAGATACTTATAATTTGTGTCAGGTGAAATGACATTAAAGTTGGTCATATAATGAAGATTCAATTACCCTTTGCTTTATAATAGTTTTGTTTATTTTACAAATAATTGACGGGGTTTTGTTTTAAATATCTAATAAAAGATCGATTTTAGTTGTAATATTGTGACACCTACATTGTATAAATTTCTATTAGCATATTTTTGTTTATTGATCTGAGCATTGAAACCGAAACGGCATTAAATTCTAAAAAAAGATATATTTCATGTCTTTTATTTTAAGAACTCCAAAGCAGATATCAAGTTCGCGTGCATATTTATTCTTTAGAAATTGATAGATAGGGCATTATAGATGTTTATTGTATTTACGTTTTTAAGCTAGATATTTCTTACTGAAAAATACTATCCCATTAGATTCAATCTTATCGTGACAGATTGGTTTGATTTGGTTTCTTTGTTTTATGCCATATCGACTTTCGTGGACTATTTAATGCCAAAGCCATCTGGATAGAGAATAACTAGTTATGATATTTAAACCACATCTGGCAAGGTTGAATAAAGCTGAAAGAATGTGAAAAGAAGGATAAGTACCTGGACCTTGCTAGGGAATTGAAAAAACTATGGAACATGAGGTTGACAAGTGTACCAATCGTGATTGGTGCTTTTGATACAGTTACTAAAAGATTGATGGAGTTTGAGGTTGGTGGACGAATGGAGACCATCCAAACTACGGCACTATTGTGAACGGCCAAAATACTGAATGGAATCCTGGAAACTTTAGATCACTTGCTGTCACCCAGTCTCCAGTGAAAAAAAAATCAGCTAAAACTGATGTGTAAATCTCTCAATGAGTAAGTAATAATAAGTAGTGAGTGTAGAAAAAGAATAGCTAATTTGGCTGATATAATAATTGACAGAAAACTGTAAAGTTTATGGTAAATGAATTAGACGATGATTGCAATCCTATTTCGACTCATTTGAACAGTATTGAGAAAGAAGGAATAAAGATCAGTGAAAAGAAAATCAGTGAAAGAATCGAGATCATCTAAACAATAACAATGGAAAATAAGTCAGAATGATTGGAAGAGTCATGGGATACTTTCGGTCATTAAGACTTCAGGAAAAAAGAAAACGCCAATTACAGATGTTAGGAAATTCACGCATGTTGTAAAATGATTATAGCATTATATATATATATATATATATATATATATATATATATATATATATATATATATATATATATATATATATATATAGTTTTCCATTTGTTTACATTTTGCTCAACGGAGATCGGAATGCTCACTTCGTTCGGAGAGCTTTGCATTACGCGAATAGCAACAGTTCATTCCTTTGTGAGAGTCATCAAGTCCCGGGGCTGGGGTAGTATACTTTTCTCGTTATATATATATATATATATATATATATATATATATATATATATATGACAATAAAGTATGCCCCCCACACCCGGGACTTGATGACTCTTACAAAGGAATGAACTTTGTGAGAGTCATCAAGTCCCATGGGTGGAGGAGCATACTTTTTTCCTTATATATATATATATATATATATATATATATATATATATATATATATAACGAAAAAGTATGCACCCCCACCCCCTGGACTTGATGACTCTCACAAAGGAATGAACTGTTGCCATTCGCGTAATGTAAAGCTCTCCGAACGAAGTGAGCACTCCGATCTCCGTTGAGCTAAATGTAAACAAATGGAAAAATTAAGTACATTTATGTTAAATTCTCTAGACTATTTTGGTGGATGTGAGTTTATGTTATCCGGGTAACGTAATGTTGGGTTTCGATCCCAGCTAAAGGCATCTCGGGTGTCCAGCCTCACTGATGAATTGTTATATAAAGAAACAGTCGGTCTGTGGATAACAATGTTTATAAATCTTTCGGCAATATATATATGCATATATATTACTGTTGCCATATATATATATATATATATAATATATATATATATATATATGTGTGTGTGTGTGTGTGTGTGTGTGTGTGTGTGTATATATATACTATATATATTACTGTTGCGATATATATATATATAAATATATATGCTACTCTTACCATCAGCGGTTGTGTCCATACCACAATATGGATGCACTACATGGACGATGTATATTGAAAAAAACCCTGAAAGCAGTAACCCCCAAAATAGGAGCTGTACGGTAAACGACCCCCAATCTCTAGAAACATTCGGATCAGACCAACAAGACCATCGGAACACTGCTGGAGAAGTTTGGGCAAGCACATAAGTGACGTTCTCCTGGACGATCAGGTGTTAGACGCCCTGCTAGAACTTAGCTAAAACACCTCTGTGCCGACACAGGATGTAGTCTAGAAGACCTGCCGAATGAGATTGATGATAGAGATGAATGGAGAGAACTAGGGATATATGTGCTCGTAGCACGACACAATGATGATAATATATATATATATATATATATATATATATATATATATATATATGTGTGTGTGTGTGTGTGTGTGTGTGTGTGTGTGTGTGTGTGTGCTTGAGTGCTGTCTTTTAGATGACAACTTTGAAAAGTATTTTTCAAATGTAAGTGATAGGTTTTAGTTAGTTGTCTATTCATATATTTCCTTACGGAGATGAAGGTTGTAGGTTTATACTAGTATTCATCATTTTTGGCTAGAACATCGATTCAGAACACACTTGACATTTGAACTGATTTGACAGATGGCCTCGGAATAATCAGCTTTTCGTGTAAATGTAACCTAACTGGATTTTTCTCAATAGAGGTCATTTCTACCATCGTAACGGTTCTGAATATTCAATTATTTCAAAAGGATTTGTCCGATATTTTGAACAATCTCGTTGTTTCTTGACACGCATGGACGTCCTCAGGTTCCCTCAGATTTGACATCTTCTCAAGATTCAGAAAATCTCTTGTTGTACTTCTGGCATATATTCTTTCTTACATAATTCAGCAAGTATACGAGATAATTGACTCTTTTCTCAGTTTTTGAACTTACCGTTTTCCCGTGAAGTTATGGATTTTTAGTATTACAAAACAGAAAAAGAAGATGGTAGCAGTTTTAATATTTCAGATTTTGTTTGTGATGGTTCATTTGACATCCTCAGAACTGAGTTCAAAATCACCAAGAATTAAACTGTATTTACCAGGATTTAAATAAACAATAAAAGAAACGTTAATTTTCGTCAAAAGTCTCTAAAACAATATGTATTCAAAAAGTTTATACCATAGTGGTTATTATTAAGAGAGACATTTCTAAAACATCTCTTTTAGTAAGGAATAATTCTGCAACTTCATATAAAGATATTCTCAAATCTAATTTTTTTAGATGAATTTTCATTTTAGAAAGCAGGTCAAACAATTCAAACTACTGTATCCAGTGAGTATTGAAAAATTCACTTTTGCCAGAAACTACTTTCAAAAAAGTATCGAGACTACATTTCAAAAAGTATTTGTACATGGCAATGATTTGTTTTGACAATGTCTGGAAACATGGACATCAGTTCTAAGTTATTAAAGTAGTGCAAATGATTTAATTTAAATTTTAAATAATGTTTTTTTACCTTGTGGTCCAACTAATCTAAAAATTCCTCTCTCTCTCTCTCTCTCTCTCTATATATATATATATATATATATATTCACGAAAAGAGTATAACTACACAATGTGCTTTAAAATAAAAGTTAAAATATCAGTTACATAATAGATCTGTAGTTCAATATATCTCAGTTTATCAGGTGAAATGATTGTATCATACGGAAGCTTCATCTAGGCATTGATTTAAACTTTTTGTTTTCCAGAGACGAACTGTGTTAAGGTTTATTTCACGTATTATTCTTACCAGTCTCTCAGAGATCTATTTAATGCAAAATGTTATCCGTAAATAATTTACAAGAAGTCCACAATATTACATGAGGTTGTAAAATTTTCGTAAACTCAAGACAAATATTTTTAACAACTACAATTACCAATGATATATCTGAGCGTTTAATTAATTTATCCAGATAACCTCTTTGGAAGATACAGAAAATAATGTGGGTAGATCTTTTTTATTATCTAATATCGTTTAAACCGGATTTATCATATGTTGGTATATTTTTGAGCCACACAAAATTTACAAAAAGAAGAACACGTATGATAGACACCTGCCTTCATATTCGAGAAAAGCACTTGCTCATACTCCTATAAATCGTAATAGAACTTCATATTGAACATACATTTACACAAAACAGTGTGTAGGAATCTATGTGTATGAAGGTGTATCTACGTTCGTGAGTTTTGATGTGATCTCTGGTGTAAATAAAATCACTTAAATGCAAAGCTCTAAAAAGTCAGTCAATTGAAGAGATCAGATTTTGATACCGTGAAGAAATTCTAGTGAATCAAAGTCCTAGAAGGTCCAGCATTCTTTTCTCTGTTGCATTGAAACCAACCTGAAAACCCTAAACAGTCTTTTGTATTTTGCCTTTTATGTTTTGTCGAGTTTGCTTTCTCGTGGTTTGCTTTGCAACGACAGCACTTGACGACCGATATGGAATTGACGACATCTCCATTGAGTGAAACAACTGTCTTTTATCAGCTTACTGTGCATGATGATACATAATCAGATGCCGGTATTTGAATGATGGACCAAAGGTTAGCAGAGAACGAAATCAGAAAATTGAGTTCAAACTTCGGCTAATTCATTTCGCTGTAATGTCGTTGGCAAAGGCATTGAATCAGTTCTTATCCTTAGTATGGGTAAATAGCATGGAAGCGGGAAACCTTTGACCTTGTAAAAGCAATCCATCTTTGGCGTTCTGTAGGTTGAGTAAGTTAGGGCCCCGTCTTGTAATGGGTACCATGCAACTCAATACAACCTGACCCTTATTATTCAAGAGAAGATGGGCACTAATAAATAAAACCCATTTCTCTAAAGATGTCATGAAGAGTAAGTACACAAAGTTGTTGTTCGTTGACTAAGTAGATTATAGAAAAGTCTCATTCATCAATTTGTAGACAGGTACTAAAAAGAAAAAAAAAACATTCTGCAAGAGGTTCACAGTTCGTCTAGCCTGTGTTAGAAAGCACATGGGTTCTTTAAAATATTTTGATGCTATTTTCTCTTGGAATTATATGTAAAAGGTAACTTGTCTTACTAAACTATCATATCTGATGTCAGTTGATAATCCGCAGTCATTTGGTGTTATTAAAAATAAAGACTCGAATATAACCATGCAGTTCAATGGTAGATGCGCATTTTTAAAACTATGACAGGAATTCTTCCAATTTATAACCGTATCAGTTCAATTATATAATTGCACCACGTATACTCTTACAAAACGCTTTGTGTAAAAGCTACATATAAAGACACATGAAGGCTGTGTGCTGTTTTGAACAAACCCTGGAAGCAGGACTCTATAAAAAGCGTGTTGTATGGTCTCTTACAAACCCTCCAAGTCAGATCACTAAGATATTTTTGACACTGCTGGATAAATAAAGACGAATCCATTTATGACTTAATCGCATGATCTCTTTTATATAGATTTATCAGTTTTGTCTGACTAGCAAAAACATACATTTCTGTGTTCTCTTTGGACATTAGGTACCGTCTCGAGTATTTGCCTAGAGTGATAGCCGATAGGAACGGATGGCGATAGAGTTAATGGATTCAGTGCTGCTGGCACGCTTTAATGATATCTAAGAAATAAATACAAAAGTAAATTGCCCATTCGAAAGGGAAAAGTCACTTGTTTAGGATTCCACTTTCAGCGATTCCTTTTCCAGTAACATTATCGTCACGTCAGTCCTAGAAAAGGGGTAGGTCACCCAAGACATGGATAATCGTAAATTGACAATGTGCTGCTCTATAAGACATGTTCGTTCGAACACACTGTTACAGTATAATTTAGTGAGATCTCTTATTGACAGGTAGTGTTGGATTCGAAAGTTTTAAAAAAAGTTAAAAGGATAGAAAGATACCGTGAGTCAACTCAGTTTGACAGACGATAAAACCGGGAAAAATTGAGAACTTGGTTCTGATTGGATAATCTCAGTCATGTGACCGCAAGGTTCTAGAAGTTTAGAAGTCAGGAATAATCTAACCAGTTGCAGATGAATGTTCAGATGGAATGGTTGTGTTCCACCTGTGCTCACAAGTGAAATTCGCCAAAGCAAAAAATGTTTCTCGAACTATAAAAATTATGCTCGTGAGAATGGTGTCTGCGTTGTTTGTAATCCCTGCAAAGAAGAACTAAGCGATTTCAGTTAACAGCAACAAACAAAACCACGCAAAAAGACATGGTTATGCTGCAAGAATTGACAACAGCAAGAACAACAAAGATGGCAGTTGACGATAGAAGATTGACACAGAGACAAACGCAAGATGAGGGTGTCTGAAGACCCAACCTGCTCTATAATGGATCTTGCTATCCCTGCGGTCCATAGAATGAAAATTAAAGAAATCGAAAAGAGTGACAATATTGTACGTTGCCAAAAAATTCAAAAAGCTATGGTACATAAGAGTAACAGCGATACCATTGGTAACTGGCGCACTTCAAACAGTTCCCAAAGAGGGCTGGAAGTGTTGGAAATTGAGACAATCCAAACCCAAGCATGTTTGAGATCGGGAAGAATACTGAGAAGAGGTCTGAAGACTTGAGGAAAATTGTTGTCACTCACAATGTAGTATAGCCAGATGCAACTATACAAATATACAGATTGCAGGGAAATCCCGAAACACTGACGACTATCTTTAGTTCAGGTACGAAACGTTTATTCGCTTCTTGACTTTTAGTTTTTCGACACGAGAAGAAAGAGACACAAATTTTACCATGCTGAGTGTTTCTACATCGTTCTTCAGTCAACTCCCCAGCTGAACTGCCCTCGCCCAGAGTCCAATCTCAACTCACTGACCCAACAATCGCACGGTGCATCCCGTTGACCCCAGCTGGACTGGCCTCGCCCAGGTCCAAATCTCAACTCACTGCTTTTTCAAAAATCACCAAAGTTCCCAGCCCATCGCTTCCAGGCATGACATCATTCACACCCGAGTCCTATTTCCTATCTGGGTTTTTTATTATGACATTTGTGATTGTCACATCCTCCAAGCACGAGCATGAACACGTGCACTAATAGCCAAACAGTTCTAAGCCCAAACAAACCGATATAACCAACTAAAAATGATAATATAAAAAGATCCTTCCGCAATTATATAACAACAGTCCAATTAAAGATCGTCACACAACACTGGTGTAAAAAAAACTCGTCTTTGGTATGACGCGACATGGGATTGAACTCAGATCTCCAAGACTATTGGCGAACACTACTTCAAGAATGGTCCCAAAAATCAGTCCACGTATTTATTTCTTTGATTATGTTTCTGCAACATAGTTTTGTTTCGAGTAGCTTTCTTGTTCTCGTAAGTTATTCTTACTTAATTTTTCCTTTCATTTCCACTTGTTTAATGGTGTCAGCTTCCAAGATGCTCAAGTATTTGTAGGTTTCCTTTTCTCCGAGGGTTCTAATCTTGTATTGATTTGGCAGTTCCATTCCGTCCGTAAAGTGACGTTTACTGCTTTTCATTACTAGCATGGCACATTTTTCTGTGCCAACTTCCATTCCTATGTCCTAACTATATATTCCTATTGCATTTATTGGAGTTTCCCTTTTCTTTTTCATTTTTGGCAAACAGTTCGATGTCGTCCATGTACATCAGCTAATTGATCTTTTCCTGCGATTTACTACGTTTATATCCGGCTGTGCATTTTCTGAGTATGTGGTTAAGTGGCATCATCGCTATTATGAATTGGAACACTGATAGTGTATCTTGAAATATACCTCTTTCGACCTTCACTTCAAGTAAGATTCCGAGTTTCAATTCCACTTTCAAGGTTTAGAGCTACATCTTGATATTGACGCTGAAGTCATCGCATCAGAACAGCTGAAGGACACCCAACTGTAACATCTTAAACAGTCAAAGAACACATCATTGAAATTACAACAATTTCCTATTCCTCATACAAATTACAGCATCATATGTGACACATCAACAAAACAGCCTCGGCCATTTTTACAAGAGAAACTGTGAAAACCAATATTTGATTCACTCCAGAACATATTACATCTTGGAGTAAAAGCCTCAACAAAACCACTTTCTGAAAGATATTTATGGTTTTGAATGTCATCTGACGTACGCAGATGGGCACCGGCCTTTATGGCATGCCAGAAAGTAAAACTCAACTGACACACCCGTGCAGCAATTGTTGAGTCTTCCCACACTGATAATCAATTTTCTCACATCAACAATGACATTGTGGGGCCCTTACCTCCATTAAATAGATACATTTCCTTGTTAACAGGTGTTAACTGATTCACCCGCAGCCGGAAGCATTTTCTCCTAACAATCCTCACTGCAGAAACTATTGCACAGATTTTCCTTTCAAGATGGAAAACTCAGTTTGGCGTCTGATCTATTATTACAACAGACATTGGAGGACAGTTTGAATCCCTTCTTTTGAAAGAACTCACCCACCTGTTAGATTGAGAAAGAATCAATACAACAGAATCAATACAATCATTCAGAATCTAACGGTTTGGTCGAGCGATTCAATCGCACATTAAAAAATGCAACGAGGGCTCAACTTAATGCAACCCATTGGGAAACACATCTTCAACTAGTTTTTCCTTGGACTTCGTTCAGCAGTCAAAACAGATTTGAACAGTTCATCGGCTGAATTTGTTTACGCAACAACGTTAACATGTTCTGATCAATTCGTTATCAACACACCAACAAAAATTTCAAGCAATCCATTCATTGAAAAACTTTCTTATTACATGTCCGAACTGTCGCATACAAAAGCAAGGACTCCCCACAAAAAAACTCAAATATTCATGATGCACTTTATACATGAACCCATGTTTTGGTATGATACCTAACACGCAAACATCCAATAGAGCCTCCTTACAAAGACCCTTGGAAAATTATAAATAAGCATGGAAAATTTTATTCACTGCAGATAAAACGCAGATATGAGAACATTTCAATTAACTGTTTGGAACCAGAATTCCTTGACATAATAGCTGAGGAAATGCAAAGTTCCAAGACACAACAAACAGAAGGTACTCAGCTACCTTAAACATAAACTGCATCGCTAACTGATGTCAGAATCCAGCGAAGGAGACAATTTCAGTGGGCGACAAAAAACTGCTATGTATGCTACATCAACTTCAGTATTTTATTCCTAGAGATTATCGATCTCTCTGATCGAAGAGTACTTATTGCAACCGGAATTATCTGCCAACAGAAAATTATAAAACATTACGTCCCCACAATATTCCCAGCCCAGCCAATCAGTATATATTTGGAAACAAACTGCGCATTCTACGTGCAAAATTCAAAATAGCAGAACCAAAAAAATATATCTGTTTATCGTTACAAGGTAAATAGAACATTTTCTCTCCCCTAAGATATTTCCGTTTGCTATCGACAGGTAAAGATACAATTTCTCTTTCTTATTTTGGTTTGATCTCACACCATTAATCATAGATTTCTTATTTAGTTTTGACTTTGAAATACACACAAGCATCTTTCTCTAGATTGGCTTGGAATTTTCTTTTCTAAGAAGACTTTTTTGTGGTTGGTATACATGATAAACTTTTCATTCATTCTTGGGTACATTTTGTGTTTCAGTACATGAAATATTTTGTTTAAATATTGGGATCTTCATTGCATTCCTTTTCATTTATTCTATAACCCTATTTTATCTTGCATATTTCGTTTTGATACAAAAACAAAAAATAAGAATAAACGAAATGAGTTTTCTGGCCGATTTCAATAATGCTGTAGTGTGGATGGTCTTCACTCGTCCTGTTAATTCCAAGTCCTCCAGTCTCTTTATTAATTCTTACGTTTCTATACCAAGAGCACCGATTATAGTTGGTATCAACGTCCATTCATGTTCCTCTGTTTTTTTATAATTCCCCATCGAGGACGAGGTACTTATCCTTCTTTTCACTTTCTTTCAGTTTTACTCTGTGGTCAGCAGGTAGAGGAACGTTCATAATTTCGCAAGTTCTCCATTTTTACTACTATTATAATGTCTAGTCGTCTGGCCGAGATTAGGTGATCTTTTTTTGCGTCAAAATCCAATAGAAGTTTGTATGTCTCATTCCCCAGGACAGATGATGAGTTGAGCAAAAATCATTTTTTGTATGGTCAGATTTAAATTTCTGGCACAATTTCCAGTAGATTCCCTTGCTCTCAAAGACTTGTCTATTATTAATATTATTATTATTATGGGAAAATAATTTCTCAAAGAAAAGAAAACCCAATGAAAAGCAAATGGGAAGACCTCTAAAGCAAATAACACAATGACCAGCAGATATTGAGCTTCAATGGCAAAAATTTTTAACGATAAACAAATCAATATCCAAAAGGTAAACACACACTGCAAAGTCATAAAAACACTGAGGCAGATGTCACCCCACCGTCCATTAAATGGTTGGTGTCTTTTATATCAAAAGCCTGTGTTCTTCGCAAGGGTTACAAGTTGACCTTTCTGTCTATATGGAATTCAATATCGATTAATAAATTAATTTCAATTTTGATTGGCTTTTGATCATACTTTTTCTATATACAAAATACTGATTCAGGTTTTCAATCAGATATTTTAGTTTGTATAAATGACTGGTTTAGTGGTGTTTTATACCCTATCAACACTTGTGAGCTATTTAATGCCAAATCCTATATATATATATATATATATATATATATATATATTATCATCCACAAACAGGCTGTTTCGTTGTATGACAACTCTTCAATGTGGCTAGATATGCAGATTACTTCAAACTGAGATTGAAACCCGCCTAACTTTACGCTAGATATGGTATCTAACCGCTCTACCATTTCAGTTACATATGTCTGCTCAGGAATTATTACGCATATGTATTAGCTTTTGTTTGTTTACATTTTGCGATATCGGATGTCAGAGTGATCAATTTGTTAGAAGATATTTCCATTACGCGGGTTGCAGATGTTTATTCCTTCGCTTGAGGGCTCAACCCTCGTGAGGAAAGCGTATATACTGTCATCCACATACAGACTGTTTCGTTGTATATATATATATATATATATATATATATATATATATATATTACTGGTCCATTTGTCTAGTGGGTTGAGTGTATGGCCAGGGAAACCGGGATTCAATCCAAGGTCGAGTCATACCAAATTTTTAAAAAAAATGGTACTTGATGCTTCCTTGCTTAATCCCCAGCATTATAAAGTAGGGATCAAGGTAACGTGGAGAAATCCAGGAAAGAAGTTGCATCCTCTACTACACCTCGGTGTAGTAGACTTGAAAAGGAAGTATTTGGCTCACCCTCGACTACGGTCGCCAACTTTACTTTTACTTATATATCATCATCATCATCATGTCGCGCCGCCTGCGCGGATATCCCTGACCGTCTCTCGCCATTTCTCCCTATCATTCATCGCTTCCGGCAGGTCTTCAGGATTACAACCCGTGTCCTCACATAGCTGCTGTATGTAAGTTCGTGCTGGTCGTCCCACACTTGCACATCCATGAGTGGGGGTCCACAGGAGTACATCGCTTATGAGCTCGTCCTTGCTTCTCCAGCAGTGTCCCGCGTGTCTGGTTCGTCGAACTTGTATAGTTTTTGTGATGGGGGGCAAGTGTCCGTATAGTTGGAGTCTCGTGGGGTGTTGTCGCCAGGACTTGTTTAATACCGCTCTCAACATTCTTGTGTAATTTCCGTCCAGCCTCCTCTCCAGCCGCTTCGTAAGCGTCCATGTGGTGCATCCATATAGCAGTATCGACACAACCGCCGCCTGGAAGAAACTGCGTTTCATTTTATCTGTTAGGTCCGACTTCCATATGATCGAGAGCCTATCGATAGCTGTCCATGCCTTCGTCAGTCGTGTGTCGATGTCCTTCTCGGTTGATGAGACGCTGCTTCCTAGGTAGGTGAATTTGTCGACTAGTTTCAGAGAGGCTCCGTCTAGTGTGGCAATGTTGCCTGTTTGGTTGTAACACATATATTCGGTTTTGTTTGCATTGACATGTAGGCCAATGCCAGCTGCAGCTCGTTCCAGACTATGTAGTAGTGTCTCTGCTTGATTAGGCGTATTCGCTAGTAACGCCAAGTCATCAGCGTAGTCGGCGTCCGTGATTGTTTTTGCGGGGTACCTTTTGCTTCTTCTCTTAGTCAGCTCAAAGCCATTTTCTCTGATTTTGTCGATCGAAGTCCTAAGCACATAGTCTAGACAGATGATAAAGAGGTACGGGGCTAGTGTGTCTCCTTGTAGTACTCCTGCAACATTGTCGAAGTATTCCGTGTCTCCATCTGGTGAACGTACTTTTACTTTGGTGTTTCTGTAGAGAATCATTATCGCTGCTACGGTTTCTTTTGGTAGGCCGTAAGCTAGTAGGATTTTCTCCATCTTCCCTCTGTGTATGGAATCGAAGGCCTTGGTAAAGTCGACAAATAGTAATGTCGCCTGTAAGTTTTTTGCCCGAACGCCTTCCAGGATTCTACGGATGGTCAGTATTTGTGAGGTTGTGGATCTATTTCTCCGGAAGCCATTTTGGTTTTTCCTAAGGATGTTTTCCATTTTGGGTTCTATGCGGTTTCGTAGTAGGGCATTGTAGATTTTGGCTGCTATGGATGTAAGTGTTATCCCTCGGTAGTTCTTGGCTAGTCCGAGGTCGCCTTTTTTAGGGAATGGAAGGATGCATCCCTTCGTCCATCGTTCTATCCTATTTTGACTATAGACTGCGTTGCATTGCCGGAGCAGTATATCGTCGAATTGTCTCGTCTTCCACACTTCTGGGGGGATCTCGTCTAGCCCCGCCGCTTTCCTATTTTTAATTCTTCTGAGAACCGTGTCGAGTTCTTCTTTGGTGAAAGGACCTAGTTTTACGTCTAATTGCTTACTAATAATTCTGGTGATCGGTTCATCCGTTATTTCCGGTGGGTTTCCTAGTAGATTTTTGAAATGCTGTTCCCACAGTTTTATTCTTTCTTGTTGGCTTGCAGCTTTCAATTTTGCTTTGGCTGTGCTCTTTCTTCCACTTACTTCGTTTATTGTTTGCCAGGCTATCCTGGATTGCCTATCTTCCACCGAGTCTCTAATCTTATCTATCTGATTTTGTACGTATTCTGCCTGTTCTTTTAGGTATATTCCTGTTAATTGATGTTGCGCCTTTTCTAGTTCTCGTGCATTTGTATTTGTTGGGTTCTGTTGATAGTTTTTGGAGGCAGTCTTCACAAGTGCACGTTTTTCTCTAGCCGCTAGCGTTTCCCAAGGGACTCTATATTTAGTTCTAGGTTTTGTTGGAATACACTTTTCTGCCGCCTCCAGGTGTGCTTCTACAAAATTTTCATATTCGTCATTTGGGGTGCCTATTTCTACCTTCTCTTGTAGTGCTTCGAATCTGTTTCTTAATTCTAATGCATATTTGTCTCTAATATCTCTGTTGTTGAGTAGGGCCCAGTCATAGTGCTTGGTCGTGGCTTTACGTGTGGCGTTTTTTCTTAGGCTTAGTCGTACTTTGGCCGTAACTATTCGATGATCGGAGGACACACCCTCGAAGGAGGAGTATGCCTCGCAATTCATCGCACTGTTTTTCCATTTCCTGTTTATAAGGACGTAGTCTATCTGTGCTTTACTCTTATTCGCGTATGTGTAGGTCCATAATTTCCCCTCCCTTTTTTGAAAGTTTGTATTGAGGCAGGTTAATCTATTTTCTATCATGAAATCTATTAAATGCTGTCCATTCCTGTTAGACGCGTAGTGTAGGCTGTATTTGTTGTGTCTGTTTTTCCCGATTTGTGCATTCATATCTCCGCCAATGACTAGCAGGTTGTGTTTCGGAATGCTACGTACTAGGGAGGATAGATCTTCGTAGAAGGTGGCTATTTCGTTTTCTTCGCTAACATTGGTAGGGCTGTAGCAGGAGATAATTGTTGCTTTGGGGTTGCCATTAAACGTTGCGGCCATCATCCTAGGTTGTATTCTCTCAATGCTGTTCAGTGTTTTTAACGCTCTCGGTCCTAGAAGTATTCCCACCCCTCCTACCGATGCATTGACAGAGTTTTTCCATGCCGATACAGTCACCAGCATCCATCCATTTCCAGTTTCGTGATACTTGATATCTTCGGTGTGCGTGTAACGGTGCTCTTGTATGCAAATTATATCTATCTTATGTTCTACGGCTGATGCAGTTAGCTCTGATAGTTGACCTATTCTATTTAGGGTTCTCACGTTAAATGTCGCTATCTGTATTGTTTGTTTGCATTTTAGTAGTTTTTGTTTGAGCTCTGTAGCTGATTTTTCGAACACCGAGGCCAGGGCTCCAACCTAAGCAGGACGCGCCCCTTTTTTACCCGCGCGAAGAGCGATGCGGTTTATGGATCTGGTTTGAGTACAAGTCATGGTTATCTTTCGATGGCTGTTTTTGTTCTCATCTATAGAAGCCACTCTTATAGATGAGCAGCAGTAGTTCCCCGATCGAACTGGCAATCTTGAGCGTTAAGCCGCAAGACTCACACGTACAGCATGCTGCTTCCCATGTGTACGCGGTAGTAATAAAAAAAAAAAAAAAAAAAAAAAAAATTTTTTTTTAATCTTAAGTTTTAGCTTAGTTAAAGTCCAGGACTGCTGGATGTTAAAATTCAAAGAAATTTTGTGGTATATTTCATGGTTATCTAGTGGTGGACAGAGAGAGAGAGAGAGAGAGAGAGAGAGAGAGAGACAGACAGAGAGAGAGAGAGAGAAAGAAAGAGAGAGGAGGAGTCAACTCTTTTATGGCTTTCGTCTTTAGCACGTGTTAGACTACATTTGAGGTGTTTTGGATTTTTTTTTTTTTCCTTTCTTTTCTGGGGGGGGGCCATTTTGGGGGTTTTCTTTAGCAAATTTAGAAGTTCGCCTTCCAAAAGTAAAGTTTTCCTGGAAATTAAGTCGCATAAGTCTTCATTCTTCATTTAAACAACACAATAATACAGCTGAGATTTAAGACATTACTATTTTAAATCAAATGTGCATTTTTAAATGAATAGTTTAGTAGAATAAATTTACTGACCTCTGTGAAAAAACTTCTGGAAACGGAATCACTTCCAAACGTATGCATACTATTTCAACA
>OY757904.1:36598484-36675984 GCA_963585895.1 Sepioteuthis lessoniana | reverse complement strand
TGTTCGTCTTTGCTTCTCCAGCATTGACCAGCATATCTTGTTTTTCTTACATGGATTGTTTTAGAGATGGGAAGAAAGTGGCCGTATAGCTGCTATCTGGTGGGGCGTTATTTCCAGGACTTCATTTAGAATGCCATGCAACATCCTTCTTTTAACGTGGTGATCGTATTCACTGCCTAACTAGCCCAGTCACCTGAGGCTGTAGAATACACAGATTGCATCTCTGCAGAGAGGTAAGGACCCGCGCAACGCACTGTCTGGGATATTACTCTAAACAGTTTCATAGTGAGGCTTCAGTAATGTTGGAGCTTTGGGGACTGTGGAGTTCCCTTTGATTGCCATCAGTCCCTGGTCCACTGTGACCTGGAGTGGTAGCACCTGATAGCGACCAACCTATGACGCAAGTGGAACTGTTTGATATTTAAACTGGGAAATGAAATGACTCGTGCTAAATTGAATGGTTTGAAACAGAACAGTTTTATCATCTAAATGTGTGTATTAAAAACATGTTTTTTAAATATCATATATTTAATATACATGTAAAAACAGGATGTGGAATTATATAACTAACAATGGTTGATATACCATAAAATAAAATCACACCTAATCAAATTACTGCCTAAAAAACCTGTATTCACAAATCTGCCTTTTCATCTTAGTTCAAACAATGCAAAAGTGCCTAATTGATTAAAAGAAACGCGATTCTAGCGATAAATGTTGACTACCTGACCTTTTGATTTGATAGTTTTCTTTTGCAGACAAAGTTTATTTTCATTGTATTTATTATGTTAATATTTAGAAAGTTTAATCTTCCCTAAATTATAATGAAGTAATTTTGAAAAATGACCACAAGGAAATAAAAAGAAAAGAAAAATGGAAAAAATGTTTCTACAATGTTCAAAAACGTATAAATAACCGCAGACGCCAAACATTTATTTTCTTAATTTATTTTTATTTATGTGTTCCTCTTTTCTATATATGTATTTTTTTGCTCTCTGTTGATTTACAAAAAAAAAAGTTGATAATTGCAAATATTTCTGGAAATACTTTTAAAACAGTGATTTTGTCGCGCCATCACCGATTACTGCTGTGTTGTGGTTGTTTAATGATCGGATGGGGGTGGAGAAAAACAAAAATTGGGTTTCTGAGCTGTGATTTTAGTGGAAATGAATAACGAACACAATGTACGAAGTGGCTTTTTATTCTTGTAAAAACCGCCTCCGCTCATATCATTGAATGTTTTATTCGCTTTTCGTCACGGAAATGCTTTTCATCTCCAAACCATACCCAAGAGGTGAGACCGAATCGAAAACTCTATATTCTTTTACTGGGGTTCATAGAGCAGTCAACCCCCTACGTCTGCTTTGTGAAGGGGCCATTTTTCAGGCAGCACCTGTCACCACTTAGAATGCTGAGAGAACCAAATGATCTTGACAAATTCCAGATGACTCCTGTTTCAAGTCTAGTATATTAGATGAAACAAAGCTTGTTACTCGCAACCTGACTTTATCAAATCTCAATTATCCTGGGTGCTAATAATTCACTTACAGCCTTGTTATTGTATTTCCTCTTTTAATTCTTAGCTGTTTTGTTTTATCTTTTACAAGCAATATATAATAAAATACGAGTGAAAATTAATAATAGTTATGATAGTAATGTATCAAATAAAATCTAAATTGAATAAACTATTTAACCTGCAAGAGGTCTTATTTAAAATCTTTAACAGTTATTCGTAACTGTTTTGAAGTTTTTCATTAATCTTTTTTTAAGTGTTTTTATAAATGCTTGAATAGAAATGGGTCATCGAAAACCTTTATAATAATTATCACATAACACTATCTTTATCAGTTTCTAAAAAAATTTCTATTTCTTCTGGTCTCCTTTAATATGGTTTATAAAAACCGCTGTGAATACTGTGTATAATAATTATGATTTGTTTGATATTCGTCCTAAGGCATTTACCATTTTTACTATCTTATCATATCACCCTTTAAAAGAAGAAACAAATATCTTAGCCTTGAATATATACGCTTTTAATACAATATCTATTTTGCTGATTACTGTGTATAATAATTATGATTTGTTTGATATTCGTCCTAAGGCATTTACCATTTTTACTATCTTATCATATCAACCTTTAAAAGAAGAAACAAATATCTTAGCCTTGAATATATATGCTTTTAATACAATATCTATTTTGCTGATTAAATTCTGCAAAATATTTCATCTGATTATTAAAATATATTTAAAAATATTATATTATTATATTTAAAAAATATTAAAAAATAACTTCTTAAAATTCTTTTACAAACCATTTTTTAAAATCATCCAATTTAATTGTAACTCTCTCATACTTTGTCCGACTTTGATTTGATTATGTATTTTGTTCCAAAAATATAAAACGCCTATTGGCAAAAATGTATATAATTGGTTAGTTGACTAAATTTCGGGAATCTGTCTTTACTGTAAATTCTCCGTTGGAGGAGAAATATTGAAAAACGACGGCCATAATGAGAATTCCAGTAATTATTTTTAAAGTTTCAGTTAGATGAGCTTTCATTCTTCTTTCTAGTAAATAAATTAATCATAATTTCTCAAATATTTTGTCAATAACCGTAAAATTTTAGATTTTTATTATTTTTGTCTCTCTTTTTTGTATACTCTATAGTCTCAACATGCCATCACAGTTTTGTCTTTTAATGTTATTCTTAATATGTGCCTTTAAAATCAGTTTTTTAACGTGTGATGTTTTTTCTGAAATTTTTTTGGAAACTATTTCTCTCGTGATTTACTTTTGAGACTACTATTCAAAGTAATCTATTTCTTCCTTTAATTCTTAGTAGTTGTTTTTGTATTATTTTACTTGCGTCTGTTTGTTGGTATGTCTTCGTGCAATTTCCCACTACTTGTGGATAGATTTTTTTTCGTTGTTTTGAAATGACCTGTTTACTCTGTACTGTTTTACCCTTTTTCGATATCTTTCTTATCTTCCTTCTTTTGCGTGTACTTTCCGGTTTATTTCCTTAAGTTATACTGCCGTTTTACTTGTGTTGCTTTTTCTTTTATGTCCGAACATGGTCCAGGATTTTCCTTTGATTTATCATTTTTACTTGATGTCATAGATTTCTTATCTGTGTTTCCATTGTTGCTCTACATCTTAGATTCCAGTCAGACACCGTGGTAACCTTGCTGTGATAAAAAAAGACGAATACAGAACACCCTAATTTAGCTCGCTAGATACAAAAGTTTGTTTGCTTCTACCTTTTCATTGTAGTCAACGAAAAGTGAAATAGAAAGAGTAGGAAATGCAGCAACTGATTTTAATTCAAAGAACAAGCAGTGCAAGACGAAAGGGACAGGCAGAGACTTAGTAATTTTTTCTCTGCAGACCTGGATGACACCTCCCTCGAAGTCATGTCTCTTGTCTGTAACCTGTCTGCTTCATCCGATGCTCTGACGGATCGGCTCTTCAAACTGACTGGCTTCTTCGTCTCTCCTCCTGCGTTGCTCTCTCACCACTTCCGGTAGCATATTCCCTCCTTTTTCATTCTCCTCTAGTTGATCTCTTCTAGCTACTAACTGACCCTGTTCTTCTGATTGTCCCTTAGTTGACTTTGAAGAATTGAAAGCCCACCAAATTTGAACTTCAAGTTTTTCAAGAAAACAATTCATTACTAAAATAATTAACTAAAATCCCTAATTATTTTACAGAATGAATTTAAATTCTTAAACATTCCCTCATTTAAATTGTGGTTAGTGCTAGTCTAACGATGGCACCCAGGTACGGCAGGAGTGGGTGTTCTATATTCTGTGAATATCAATGTTTTCTTCCCCCCACCGGCCCCCCTCTCTCTCTCTCTCTCTCTCTCTCTCTCTCTATATCTATCTATCTATCTATCTGAACACGAGCAGTAGATTGAACGGAAAGTGAAAGAAACAACTACATATGTAATAGCTAGTTCCAATTGGAAAAAATAATCTACGTCGATAATTGCATCCGTTTCCAGACACTTCTACAGACTCAGAAACTTAACTGGGGAATAAAATAACATAAGGTCCTAATATGAGGCTCTTTGGTCATTTGTGTTTACCTCTCACCCATTAAATGATTACGATCTCCATAGTTGCCTCTAGCTATACATGGTTTTTATACCTGCTTGAAAAGAAAATGATATTTCAAAATCTTTATATTAATTTTTTTTCTTTGATATTTTATGTATTCTAATCTATGAACGGTTCTTCTGGTTTAAATGAAAATTGTTCGGTAAAACTAAAAATATGTATTCGACATTCTATCAGTGAATAAAATCTATTTTTTTCCTTGTCTTATATTTTTTCAGGATATTCTATAAGGAAACTATTTCTCTCTTGATTTTTGATAGCACAAGTTAAAGTAGAATTTTCGTTTCCCTTTTGATTTTTAATTGTCGTTGTTTTTTTATAACTTGACAAAATGCCTGTCAAAATTGAGTAAAGGGGTGGATAAAATCGCTCATATAAAATGAAAGTCAATCAGACACTGTAAACTCTATTATAGACTTTACTCATTTCTTAAAATATTATCTCTTCATTGTTTTGAAGGTTTTAATCTTATTTTTAATCGTCTCTTATAACGGCTTTAAAAGAAAGGTTAATTCGTAACCTTAATATTTTTACTTTAACATTTTGACTTTTAACAATTTCTAAGCAATCGTTTGTTTTTTCTGGTTTTAGTGAAAATAGTTATGTGAAACTGAAACTGTATTCTTGGCAAATAAAACCCATTTTTTGATGCTCAATATTTTTTTCATGAAATTCAATTTGGAAACTGTTTCTCTCTTGTTTTATCCTGTTTAATAAAATGCTCAAAAAGCATAATTATCTTTCATCTGCGTCCTTATTTCTAAAACAGATGAGATTGAAAAAAGTAAAAGAAAAAAATTAAAGGACTCACAAGGAATTATCTCATTAAAGTTTAAGTTTAGCTCGTGTAACATCAACAGACTGTGTCAATAAAATACACAGTAATAATTTCCTGTCAGTTTTGAATATTTATATCGCAGTTGGGTCACCTTACTTTTGTGGAGGTAACAAATTCATTACTCGACATCCCGCCATCACACTCTTCGCTTTAATTACTTCCTGCTGATTTATTCATGTTTGCTTTGTCAAAACGAATAATGGACATTGTTAGTATTTTATGTCAATATGTCTGAACATGTTCGGCTTATTTTAATGCTTTCCCTGTCTGGATTGCGAAGCCCGTCAATATTATGGATAATTACATTTTTCAATAATATAGACGACATATTTGTAATGTTCTCGCTGTTTTTCTTATTTCTGTCATGATTACAGGCTGTGTTTTTAGTTTGTTTGTTGTAGTTCTTTTTCTTTTTTCATTACGACTACGACATAGTACTGATAATAATAAGATTAATAATAGAAATAATAGAAATAGCAACCAAGAAGAATTGTATTAAATCAAATTAAGGTCAAAATAGACACGGCACTACAAAATATCGCATAACAAACTGATGAGAAAAAGCAGAGATAGAATTATGCATCATATAATCAGTGGTTTTAAATTTTTAATAAAAAAACTAAGTAGAAATGGATGGGTAGGATTAACGCCCAAACATATAGCATGAGCAACAACAAGACTCTTGCAGCATATATATATATATATATATATATATATATATATATATATATATATATATCGTGACGAAAAAAATTAAACCGTGTCAGACATTTCTGGCAGAGTTCACACGATCGGAAAACAGAAGTTATACATTGAGGTGACAATCGAGCGAATATTTATTTGATAGCCTGAAACGGATTTGCAGTTTTCCGTAAAAAAATACAGTGTAAGAAATTGCATTAGGTTCTTTGAAAAATATTGCCCGATTTTAGAATAAATATTAATTCAAACATTTTTTCAAACAAGGTAGAGCTGTAGCATAGTCGCAACCATATACATGCGGAAGCAAAATCAACAATAATGAAGAACGAACACAGTTCTTTGGAAAAATATACCTCTCACACTTTATTCGAAATGGTTGCGAAAGGTTTATGTGTGAGAGGTGAGTTGGAGACTGAAAAAACTGCGACATATTGACCCCCTGTTACTTTGTCTTTAGCAGTACTTCTTTCTCGTTCTGCTCGGCTGCTCAATCGGGCGTCCTGAGGTTCCATAGCCCTCTGCTGGGTGCTGGTTCTCTCAACAGCATCTTATCTCTAACCAACTGACAGCAACTAACTGAACCTGTCTGTTGCACCGGGTTATATAATTGTTTGATTCCCACCTGCTTCATGCGAGTGACACATTTGCACCGAATTCAACCTGTCCACGGTCAAGGCTATATCTTAATGACTTCGACCGGATGCACCTGTTTCTCGATTGACGGCTGAGTCGAGGGTCAATATATTACAAAGCTAATTTGTTTTCACCCTGTTAAAATGGCTTCTAGTATTGCCAGTTAACATTAATAATTCTATTTATCAAGTTCAAAGATAATACAAAATTAAAACTGATGAATATATTGCTTGTCATATCAATTTTATTTTCATAAAGACATTGACTATTTTTACCTCATAACTTTTGAGTGTCTCAAAGCATTGTAACTTAGAAAAATACATTTAATCGCTTCTATAAAGATTACTGGTTGAATTACCCCCGTAAGACCGTTATACAATTTTTCCATAATGAGCATGATGAGGGAAAGGTCATATTTTAGTGGTTTAAAATTGAAACATCTTGACTTCCGAACGAGCTGTCGATCAGGGAACAGGTGCATCCGTTCGAAGTTATCAGGGGATAACCTTGACTGTGGATGGGTTGAATTCGGTGCAAATGTGACGCTCACAAGAAGCAGGTTGACGTCAAACCGTGATATAACCCGGTGCGACAGAAAGTTCAGTTACATGGAGTCAGTTTGTTGCAGTTCGAGGCAGTGAAAATGAGTCCCAGCAGAGAGCTGGGCACTCAGGGCCCCCGGTTAAGCAGCCCAGCAGAACGAAAAAGAAATGCTGCTAAAGACAAAGGAACTGGGGGTCAATATGTTGCAGTCTTTGCTCAGTCTCCAACTCACCTCTCACACATAACCCTTTCGCAACCCTTTCGAATAAAGTGAGAAGTATATTTTTCTAAAGAAGCGTGTTCGTTCGTCATTATTGTGTTGACTATGTTTCCGCATGTATATATATATATATATATATATATATATGTATGTATTATACGTACAGTTGGTTGTGACTGTGCAACAAATTTAATTTGGATTCAGATTTTTTTTTTCTAGACTAGTTACTTCATCACGGTTAAAGAACACAGTCTATCCTAAATTTACCTGCAGCTGGAGGGAGAAGAGATCGATTCATGCCTTTCCGAATGACAGTGCAAAGAGAAACAAAGTCAGATTTGTTAAGGATTCGATTCCATTTATTACGACATTTACGTTTCCCCGAAGAGCGCTTATATTCACACTAGGTAGGATGTCAGAACTTGGATTACCCCTTATTCTGATGAAGTAAAATAGTTTCTTAATACAAATAGTGAACTGGAAAGTGTTCCTGATCGAAGTCTTGCTGTGCGTAACACCCGCACCTGTTGCAAAAAAAAACAAACATATATACACGGAGTAGTTAAAACATCTCTAGAAAACGAAATGGGGATAAAACAAAAGACAAATTAATTCTGCTCGAGATCACCCGTACATGGGTAAAAGGTGTAACCAGACAAAAGAAAATGAATCTTTCAGTAGCAGCACAAAATAATGTCATATAGACGAAATATGCGAAAGCAAAATTAATAATACACAAAAGAATAGCAACTGTGGGATATGTATTGATTGAGGTTAAACATTTTATCAAGTGAATGCAGCAAACGAGCCTAAAAGAAATAACTTAGTAGGCACGAATGGTTAGGAAGACTGATGTACTTAGAATCCTGCAACAGACTAAATTTTCGCCATCTTGACAAATAGTATATGGACAATATGACCAAAAAAAATAACATGCATAAAATTCTTTTGGACTTTAAGATGCAAATGGATCATAATTTCCCAACCTAAAGATCTGAGAACAGCACTATTTCGTTTCAAGATCAGTTCTTATGAATTGTTTTATTTTCTTTATTACTTGCTGAAATCCTACATTTGATGCTACAACGTGTAATGGTGATTTTTATAATAATAGTAATCTTTAAAATACAGGAAAAAATATCCTGCTTACAAGAATATTATTGGTAGACATAACCATAATATTAACGGCATCTTTTATGCTAATATATGTTGCAATGTTTATCCGGTGATATTTTTTTAATAATTGATGCAATGCCGTTGAATATCAATGTTTGTTTTTTTTTGTTTTGTTTTTTGGTTTCATTCTTCTTTACAAAATTTAATGACGACTTTCATAAAACTAACTTTGAAGACAAAACTAATCACCATTTCATGAACCAGCAGTCTCAACTTCAAATGGTTGAAACGAAAAAAAAAAAAAAATTAAAAAAATGCGTGTGGATTTCAAACACAATGAAAAGGCAGACATTGCGTCTTTTATAGTTATTATTGGAAGTTTATTTCCTATCAATGATGAGTGTAGTTGATTTTTATTCTCCTTTAAACCAAGCGTTCTTTATCAGTGAATGCAATCGATTAAACTGTTGTTTTTTGTTGTTCTTTTTAATGATTTATCTTTTTATCTCACGTTAGCATTTTGTCTGGAACAAGAAAAATATTTATGACAGAAGCCATTCTCAAAAGCGCGAAATATTCAGGGTAATTATGATGATGATGATGATTATAGAATCAGATCCGTATTGTATGATACAATATTCATAAGTGGAAAGAATTTGTCTGTCTGCTCTCGACAAATGACCAAAGATTTTGATGTATGCACTGTTACAACTTTTTAGATGTGTGGGTAGAGTGTTCACAAATGGTCCGGGAGACCGGGGCTCAGTCCGAGGTCGAGTCATAGCAAAGACATAAAAATGATACTTGATACCGCTTTGCTTAACACCCAGCATTATAAGGTACGCATCAAGGGTAAAGTGGAGAAATCCAGAGAAAGGAGTAGTGCCCTATCCTACACTTTGGTGTAGTAGCTACTGGGAAGAGAGCCTTAGGGTCAGCCTCGACTACAGACGCCAACTTTTCTGACTTTTTCACTTTTTGTGGTTTATTAGTCTAAAATATGCAGACTGTAAAATACGCCGACTGCATATCTGCAGAGAGGCATGGCCCTACTCAAATGCATCACATGATAAGATACAAAAAAATATGATGGTGGGGTTCAATTTCTTGAACTTTGGTAAATGTGGATGATGCGTTCATTGGCATTACTCCCAGCTCCACTCTTATTCAGAGTGTTAGTATCTGATATGTTCCCATCTATTGGCCAAATAGATATATTTAATCATTTACTAAACATGAAAGCATTTAAGTATGTAGAAACAAATGATTGATATTACATTAAATTATTGGTCTTAGATAGCAATGCTTGAAATTATCAAACAGCGTGCAAACGAAAAGACTTTGACTTGCGTTGTGTTAAATAGGAATGGCTAACTCTGTGTTAACAAAGGACGTCGTTTAAAACTAACATCACTTACCAACTATTCCTTTACAACCCTCTCTATCGCTCCCCCCCTCTCTCTCTCTCTCTCTAATCAAATATGTATGAACAGACAGACAGAAAGCCAAAAAGATAGATATAGTTAGCGAATATATATATAATGGTTACCGTCGTTGGAAATGGACACGGCGACACAAGTTCAAATCCTGGACCCGACTAATTGCATTTCCCATAGCACTAATACCATTTGGAAAAAGTATGAATCCAATTATTCTCCCTCCAGCTATGGGTAAATAGTAGGACAGACTGAGTTCTTCAGCCTTGGTGAGGCAACTAGTCTAGGAGAAGGAAAACTCTGAATTCAAACCTGTTAAACTCCGCTTAAAAAATTGACCTTGTGTCAAAACCTGCCCGTGATGAGGGGTTGGTAAATATATATATATACATATATATATATATATATATATATATATAGGATTTGGTATACAATAACCTAAAGAACGGATATACCATAAATCACAATCATCCAATCAACCAACCAACCAACCATTCTTTTATTCATGAGAAATGTTATCATGACGATGTGTCTAATGTCAGACAGAGAATTATATGGGTAGTGATTTTCTTTATCAATATCAGATCGTGCAGAAAGCACGGAGTTTCCTGGCTCTCATACCACCATACCAATCGCCTACCGCTCCAGACAGGCCCTTTTAACACTATTTAGTGTCGGCATAGAGGACGTGTGTGTAAGTCTCTCCTAGTAAGCCAACACTGGTAATTATTTGTGAAGGAATCTATGAGAATACATTGTTTATGTGTTCGTCTTTATTTTCAAGCAGTATCCAACATACCTAGTTCGTCTTTCTTTGATGGTTTGTGAGATGGGAGGTAAGTAGCTATACAGCTGGGTTTTTTTTTGAGTTCTGCGTCCAGCATTTGCTCGCAGCATGTAACATCCTTGAGTAAGTTCTATCTTTTTTTTCCATGCGTTTCGTAAGCGATCGGGTGGTATAGTCATACAGTAGTACCGACACAGCCACATTTAATCTATTTTATCAGTGAAATTAATTTTGATATGATCGATAATTGTCAATAGCAATATACGTCTTCGCTCTGTGTATTTCGACATGATTTTCATTAGAAGAGATGTTGCTTCGAAGGCATTTTAACTGATCAACTCATTTCAGATGCCCTTGGGAAAGGTATGAGCCCCCCTTATCCTCCCAGTTATGGGTTAAATAGTACCACTACTGTTCTTCTATGAGGATGGCTTTGGCATTAAATAACCTAAAAAGAGATGATATGCCATTAAACAAAGAAACCAAACCAAACCAAACAATCATTTGTGATGCTTGCACTTAACGTGGAAATGGCTGCTTCAAATACACTCATGTAAAATTGTTTGACTTTTTTTCATATATATATATATATATATATATAGGCAACTATCAATAGGTTATCTGTCATATGAAAATTAAATGTATCTGATATAATAAAACGCATTCTTTTCGAAACAGCAGTCATGTCTATACCACTATATGGATACACCACATGGGCGCTGACTAAACGCAGACAGAAAAAAAAAACTTGACAGCAATTGTAAGAGAATGCTACGAGTTATACTGAACAAAACAGCAGCTGAGCACCCTCCTACCTCCCATCACGAAAACCTTTCAAATTAGACGAACAAGACATGCGTGACACTGCCGAAGTAAAGGCGAACTTTCTTGTAGACCCCATCACACGGAGGAGCAGGTGTTGGATAGCTATCTAGAACACATTTTCGAGAGCTCTGTCCAGGAACACTATGTAGTCAGGAGGATCTACTGTATTTGATGGACGATAGAGACATATGGCAAAAGAGAGCCAGAAAAATCAGTGCTAGCGGCATGAAGATTATATATATATATATATATACATATATATATATATATATAACGAACGAAACAGATCTGTCTGTGGAAGACTATATATATATACATATATATATATACTCCCCTACCCCTGTGGGGTTGAGTTCTCTGGCGAAGAAGTAATCGTGTTGCAAGCCTCTTCGAAGTTGAATTGAGGTCTCAGCTACCGTTGAACGGATGTATGTAAACAATAGTAATTGTGATTCATAACCGTTTAAAATTTACTTCGCAGCTATTATCTCCTCGTGTCTGAATGGTTAGAAGCTTTGGTTTGACGTTTGAGTCAACCGAGTTTCGATCCCCGCTACGGAAAGATACTGTCTAGCCACACTGATGAGTTCTGATAGAACGAAACAGATCTGTCTGTGGATGCCTACATATATATATATCCATTATGGGTTGGACGTGTCTGGGTATTGGCATTTATAGTTCTGTAGTATTTCTTTATTAGTAGATAGTTATATTTATGTTTTTGACGTTGAAGATGTTTAATCGTTTTATTCAACAGAAATAATTGAAATATCGCTTTGTCAACTTATGAATGATTTCTACTCTTCAATTAAAATCTATTTTAAATTCATAGTCTCAAGAATCGAAGTTTCCTTTGAACAATCTCCGATAGATTACGTGGCGTATTATTCATAAAAATGATAATGTTCATGATTAGAAGTGACCTTGGGATGCAAATCTAGAATTTGGAAATTTGCTTTCTCATAAACTTTAAGCTTCTCTTCTGTCTGTTAGGATTGGATGAATGTAAAATTATTATGTGTGTCTCTGTGGATCTTACATCGTGTTCGCTGATTCTGTCAAAATGGTTTTTCTATAGAGACCACGAAGAAGGAATATAATTTGCATCTTATATCAGACATTTATTTTAATTATGTACGATCTTCATTCTATGAGAATTTGGGGAAAGGCTTATCTTTAAAAAGAAATTTAAACTTGCTGACGACTTGAAATCGTATTTTTGATATTTAATGTCTTTATTCATCGGACTATGTTTTCTTCAAATGAAAATAAAAAGAACAATTCATATTAAAAAGTATTATGCCTTTTTCAACGTCCAAAATAGTAAATGTCGTTTAAAAAAATGGCCAATTAAATATATGTGTATATACGAACATTAAAACATATCTAGCGTAACGGCTATAGTAAGAAATGGAATCAGAGACCGGAGTTCAAAACCTGGACGAAGCTGTTTGCATTTTACCTTGCTAATATTTTACGAATAAACACAAATCTATCTATTCTTCCTTAAACTATAGGAAAATAATTGAGTATCCTGTGATTTTAACATTGGTTAGGCAAAAGGTCTTCAAAATAGAATAGTCTGGAGTCAATTCAGCCTCCTCTGCTTAAAGAATTGGCCGAATGTCACATCTTGCTCGTTGAAAATAGGTTGGTTTATACATAAATACATACATACATTCATACATACATAAATGTCAAATACAATCTTTTAGAAGTCTATAACGTGTATGAGAAAAGACTTCATTGATGGTCACGAAATCATTAGATTACCAAAATATTTAAAAAATCAAACGGTTCACTTCATACAGGCCAAAAGATCAGGTTTTGTGTTAATTCTCACGAATAAAAGAACTTCTCATCTGAAGGATTTTATACTTCCAGCTGGCCACATCATAAAGTGAAATAAATTAAAAAGATAAAAAAAAATACTTCGAATTTATCTGACAACAGAAAAGACTGTCAATTATAATGTCATTTGTGTTTATGGTAAAGTCTTCAAAGGCTAGGCAAAAACACAAGTAAATGAAAATCCGCCAAGAGACGCGAGATCTCAGCTTTTTTTAAAATCGTCTAGAGTACCCAGAAGAGTCTTGGGGTGCTAAAAAGGTTTTGCTGTCATTCATATTTCGCCGAAAGAGCAACGGTTAACTGGAAGGAAAAAAAAACAATAGTAGAGAAAAATGCTCGAGAATGGCGATGAAAGTGAAATTTCTTTAAAGAAACTGAATTTTTTTCAAAAGCAACAGAAACAATGCCCTAAGGACTTATTATATTAAAACGAAAATTAATTATACAAAACACAACAGGCAGAGCAGGTTATGTTGAGACAAAAATGAGATTTTTAATCACATAATAAACCAATGCACCAAACTAGCATAGAAGGAGCACAAGATGAGGCAAAAGTTGGCAAGAAAGGTGATTCACATGGAATTGTGAAATAAATCAAATTTGAAAATACTATGAAATTGTATATGCACAAATAGGAAAAAGTCCTAAAGAATGAAATGTAAGAAATAACTCCCTTGGATGTTAAGATACAAACGAACAACCTCATTCTGACCTGAAGAGCAAGTACTGTAACGGTACTAAATAGATGTTTGTATTAAAACGGGTCGAATGTGTTTATGCGAGTATCGCTACGGCTTAAGTGGTTGTCAGAGTCTATTGTAACCTCACCAGGGGAAAAAGGTACCGAACACGCTAAAGTTTATTCGCTGCTATACTTTTTCAGTAGTCATAAGGAGAAAGAAATGGCATGAAAACCGAGTCATCCATGTTAGCAGGACACAGAGAAACCACATGTCCTGATGAGAGAGAGAGAGAGAGAGAGAGAGAGAGAGAGAGAGAGAGAGAGAGAGAGAGAGAGAGTAAACACAGACCTTGAATTTTCTTCCATGTGTCCTCTTCTAGTTCTAACACATGTTTCCTCATCGGGTCTGTCCTCACAGCTTTGCATCCGGGCTCCAACTGCTCTTTACATTGTCTCTGGCTGGAGGTCAAATCGCGTCTTTACCTCGTCACGTCTCCGAGCCAAATAACTTTCAAACCCGAGTCTTCATTTTACTTCCACCGGGTTTTGGAGAGAGGAACATGTCCGTGTCCCGTGGTTCCGCACCAGTGCAAAAGATTTGGGAGTTCTGGGAGATAGATTCTTGTAATTTTTAATAACCGTATTTATTCACAGGTGACTGGTTAACTTATAACAAGTGCTTTGCCCTAAGTCCCTCGTTGGTCAGTTGACCGTTCCGTAGACACTTTGTCTGCTTTTTCTTTTTATTGCTTTTTCTTCTCTCTCTCTCTCTCTCTCTCTCTCTCTCTCTCTCTCTCTCTCTCTCTCCTTTCACAGAAAACAGTCTCCCTTCTCTTTATAACTTGGATCTAACATATAGTGTTACAAGCAGAGCAAGAGTAATATACAAAAAAAAGAAGAATTTGTCATCTAATATTTTCTGCTGTTCCGATGGACGACAGTGTAAAATAATAGAAAGCGAAAATATGCAAATGCAGGTACCTAGCCAGAGAACTGAAAAAAAAAACAAAAAAACAAAACTACAGGACATGAAGGCGGTGATTATACCATTTGTATTAAGTGCGCTTGGATGACAAAATGTTTGGCAAAAAAGATCTGAGTAATTAGAAATCAGAGGATGTATCGAGGATATCTAGACCACAGTGTTGCTGAGATGAGCTAGAATCCTCAGAAAAGTCAGGGTAACTGCAGGAGACTTGTTGTCAGTTAGAACCTAATGAAAGACCACCAGCTAGCGCTTATATGAAAAGCATTTAAAAATGAAATATTAATTTTAATAAAATACATAAAACTATAGAACATTTCTATGGGTTTATCAGCACTGATGATTCATCCTTTGTTAGTATGAAATAAATTCTAAGAAAATATTTGCGAAAACCGTTTCTGCCTATTGAAAATTTATTATAAACGTTCCATAAGTAGCTTATTGTGTGTGTGTGTGTGTGTGTGTGTGTGTGTGTGTGTGTGTGTGTGTGTGTGTGTGTGTGTGTGTGTGTGAATGAAACATAATCTTTAAAAAAAAATTACGAATTCTCATGGTCATTCTGAAAATAGAAATGATAAGCACCAGCAGCAGCAAAAAATCTGGAAAAAAAAGTTAAATAATGTGGCGATTGCCCTTTTTTATGCTATCTTTTTCCAGAAAATGTACAATTTTTGAGCACACAAGATTGTTATGGTCTGCGAAATTAAACAGATATTTTTAATTTTGGGTATTCAATATTTTAAGTGACCAAGCAGACAATTTTTAAAATACGTTTAAGCAAATTAGAAAACAAAATCTGTCGTGTTGTCTACAGCTAACCGATATTATTTTTTATCACCAGAAAGGTAAGAGCTTATCTATTATTATTCCCTCCTAAGATTATCGGTGATCCGCCCAAAATATATCCAGAAACAGACATTAATGCAAAACTCATTCCAATTATACCAACCTCAAAACAAACTCCCTAATCCAAACTCACTCGTGCCTAACTAACTGCTGAACAAAAAAATAATTTGTAATATCAAACCCCTCATCATCTCAATCTAAAGAATCGGTATAAAAAAGATATGAAACCAAATATTAAACAAGATCATACAAACAAATGTAATGTCCTTACCAAGGATTAAAATACAATAAAATCAAAAACGGAAATAGATATTACAGATATGAAAGTATGGATATTAAAATTGACAACATTCTTGTAAACCTCAAATTAGTGGATGTTTATGAAATATATAGGATTCATCTTGGCAGCAGGACTTAGTATAAAGTACTGACTTGAGAAAAGTTGTGGGCTGCTTACTTTTATCTCACACACAGATAATTCAAACGATTCGCGGGTGGTGGGGTGACCTCATGGTGTAATGGTTATAGCGATGGGCCACGGAATCGTAGTAAGCGAGTTGAAACTCCAGTCGTGCTATTACGTTCACATTCGGGCAAATACGCTTGGGAAAGGTATGAACCCCCTTATCCTCCCAGCTATGGGTTAAATAGTACCACTACTGTTCTTCTAGGAGAATGGCTTCGGCATTAAATAACTTACAAAGAGTTGATATGCCATTAAACAAAGAAGCCAAGCCAAACCAAACTATTCGCTTACAAATCATACAAATAAACAAAAACACGATTTAGCATGTTGGGATTATATCCTATGCTTTTCAAATAGTAAAGCTCTTTCTCACTGACAATCAATGGCGGACGCAGCACCAGCCGGTGGCCGAGGAGGCTTCAGAGGCGGATTACTTAGCTGAATTAAAACTGTTTGAATAAACTGAATAGCTAGAAACAGAAATATTTTTCTCAATTAAACTGTACTTACATTTAAACTGCGTACTTATGCTAAAATGAATTGTTTGAAATTGAACAGTTTTTGACATTGAAACTGTACTTACACTAAACTGAATTGTTATATATAACTGTTTGAATAGTTTGAAATGGAAATGTTTTTGACAATTAAACTGTATACTCATGATAAATTGAATTTTTTTTAAAAAATAGAAGTGATTATTTACATAAAAATGGATTTGGCGTTTTTAATCTACAAAGGTCGATATGCCATGAAACCTAACAAACTAAACCAATCAAATAGTAAATCTGTTTGCTTGGTAACATGACCAAAATATCATATGAGCTAGCGCGTCAAAGTAAAAGTCTTTCTCTTTCTATGTTCTTGCTTCGACAACCAGAAGTACGCACAAGTGTATGAGTTTCCTGACAGTGGTGCGATCATCCCATCATACCTCACGTCGCATCACGTACGATACCTAGCGTTAACGTAAGTCGTCTCACAAGAACTTACTTTTTATTAAGGACTCTTAACTCATACCAAAAGCCTCTTTCACTGAATGAGATTTCTCTCTATAACGTACTCTTTTTGAATGTAATGTCATTTCTGTATTCATTCTATAAGGTCTGTTCATGCAATCAATATATTGTTAATTCGCCATGATATTTTTTTACATTGATTACCGTGAGGAAATATTAAACCATACTAAATTTTTTTGGCTACAAATGTCTAAATTGAGCTCCTCACACTCACATAATTGGGGTGGTAAATTTTATTACTCATATACGATAAATACATGATGATAACGTTCAAATCATCGATAGCAAATACAATTCGATTCTAACCCCACAGGCATTAAATAACCTACAAAGGTTTATTAGTTTGGTTTGCTTTGTTTATTTGGTATAATAGTATATAAAGCGTCTGGGCATACTTAATGGCAAATTTTGTTTCCACACACACACACACACACACACAATCTCATATATATATATATATATATATATATATATATATATATATATATATATATATATTGTTCGTTAACCAATTGTTAGCGTTCACTTTTTGGAGACAGTTAAATAGTTAAATGTATTGTAACAGGAAACTAATCATTCTATCTATCATTGATAATTAATTTGGATATTGTAAATGGTTTCAAGTTTTGCCATCTAACACTAATAATTATATTTATTAATTTAATATTAAGCATGTGCTTGCAAATGTTTAAATGGTTTCATGAATTGCTGTCTAACACGAATAATTATATTTAATATTTTCAAGTATTGCTATTAAACACTAATGATTCTATTTTATATTAATCACTTGTTTGCTCGCAGTTAAATAGTTTCAAGTATTGCTATCTAACACTGATCATTTTATTTCATAATAATCACTTATTTGCGTACATTTAAATGGTTACAAATATTGTTATGGAACACGAATAATTGTATTTATTATTACACGTTTGCTTTCAAAGAGTAAATCTGTTTGGGTTATCATTATCTAATTCTAATAATTCTATTTAATCTTAATAATCTGCATGAACAGAGCTGGATGGCTTCAAGTACTTATACCCAACACTATTAATTCTAATCAATATCAATCATTTGTTTGCATAGAGGGTTAATGGTTTCAACTTTTCCTATCTCAGCACAATTGACTTCTGCCACTGCCTTTTAACACCTTTAAGATAAAATAAGGATGCATATTTGATTGCCACAATAGCAATTTGAAGAATGCAGTCGGGATAATTTGATAGGGTCTGGGGCTAAACAAGAACAGCGTACTGATCGAATCTGCCTCACCGATCGCCCGGTTATCTTAGTAAAAACAAACGTGGAGTGTTGCAGGTCATGTGACTGCCTGGGTAGCCGGATCACGAATTATACAGCCACCATAATTCCGTGCTTGATCATTACGAGTTACTACCTACGGCCAACAGGGTGGGGATCTTACCTCTCTGCAGAGGTAGAGTCAGAGTTTTCTACAGCCCCAGCCAACTTGGCGGACCAATGTTGATATACTTATAAAGAAAACGGAGGTGCCCGTGGTGTAATGATTATTGTCGTAGGAAATGGACACGGCAACACAAGTTCAAAACCTGGACGAGACTGATTGCATTTCACATAGCACTAATACCGTTGGGAAAGGTAGGAATCCAATTATTCTCCCTCCAGCTATGGGTAAAATCGCAGGGTAGACTAGGTTCTTCAGCGTTGGTGAGGCAACTAGTCTAGGAGAAGGAAAATTCTGGATTCAAACCTGTTAAACTCCGCTTAAAATGTATTAAGGACTTTTAACTCATACCAAAATCCTCTTCCACTGCATGAGATTTATCTCTATACCGTACTTTTTAGAATTTAATGTCATTTCTGAATTTCTTCTATAAAGTTTGTTCATGCAATCTGTATATAGGTATCGGATCAATAGTGTGCATGTACTGAGATTCTTTTCTGAGGTTTGTTGTAAGAAGATAGTAAAAAGATGAGAGACTCAAAAAGGAACATTAAATAAATAAGTACAATACAATATACTAGTAAATATAAGTATATATCCTTCCCGAGCGGAGCGGTCGGTAAATATGAATAAATAAAACAATCAACCAATCCACCAAATTATTCACATACAAATATTATATACAAAATAGAAATTTCATTATATAGTGCGCAATGTTTGATATGACATTAAACAAAATAAATATTCAACCTATACGCATAAAGATAAAAAAAAAGTAATTACAATAATTTTTTAAAATATAATAGTAAAGAAGTAGTTTTGATATATTTTGCGGCAATTTCCATGACGTAACATCGTTGTAAACGAGTTCAAACTCCAATCAGGCAATTGCGTTCATTTTTTGGACTTATATCCTTGGAAAAGCATATAACCTACCTATCATCCTAGGTATGGCTTAAATACTACTACTACTGTCCTTCCAGAGAAATGAATTTGTGATTAAATAACCTCGGGAGTTGATATGCCATTGAACATAGAAACCAAACGAAACGAAACAATATAGTACTACATATAGTAATAATTCTGTTATTACTATATATTAGTAAACATATGCGTAAGGAAGCAATCTTGACATTTAATTTTTAACGTATGTGTAAATAACCTAATATAAAAATGATAAATAACAGATAATGAATAAATATTGGGAATATGGGTGAGTAAATAGTTACAATACAAATAGTTTGCTTTTTAATGAGCAGGTGGATAGCTAGAAATTTCATTTCAAGGAAAGCAAATCGTTTTAAAAATATAAAACCTGAACAGAATAATACAGTTGAGTGCCCAGGATTGGGCATCAGTGTTGATACATGGAAATTGGAATATAAGTGTAACATTGAAGAACATACAAAACGTTGAAAAACAATAAGAAAGTATTGCCCAGTAAGCTGGGGCTGTAGAATATACGACTGCTTCTCTGCAGAGGGGTAAGACCCCCCCTAACGAGTGTCCTGGTATGACACTAAACAATCTGATGGTGAGGTCCAGCAATGCTGGTGCTTTGGGGAATGCGGAGTACCCCTTCATTGCCATCGCTCCCAGGTCCACTCTCTGGCCCGGAGTGGTAGCATCTGATAAGGGTCCTATCTATTGGTTAAATAGAACTACGTGCTTCTTTCACTATACTGATTTTTGCATTTAAACTGCATATTTATGCTAAGCTTAATTGTTTAAAATAGAACTGTTTTGACATTGGAACTGCGAACTTGTGCTGAACTGAATTGCTCGAAATAGAACTGTTTTTAACGTCTAAACTGTGTACTTATGCTGAACTGAATTATCTGAAATAAAACTGTTTGACATTTAACTCTGTGTATTGCCCAGTCGGCTGGGGCTGTAGAATACACTGACTGCACCTCTGCGGAGGGGTAAGAACCCCCCTAACCAGTGTCCTGGATATAACACTAAGTAATCTGATGGTGAGGTTCCAGCAGTGCTGGAGCTTTGGGGAATGCGGAGTACCCCTTCATTGCCATCGCTCCCAGGTCCACTCTGGCCTTGAGTGGTAGCGCCTGATAGGGCCCTATCTATGAGTTAAATAGAACTAACAGCATACTTATGCTAAAATGAATTGAGTAAACTGAATAGCTTGAAATAAAAACGTTTTTGACACTTAAACCGTACTTTCACTTGAACTGCGTGCTTGTGCTTGACTGAATTATTTCAGGTAGAACTGTTTTTCGACATTAAAACTGTATTTACACTTTACTGAATTATTACATATAACTGCTTGAATAGTTTGAAATGGAAATGTTTTTGACAATTAAACTGTGTACTGAACTGTTTTCAATAGAACAGATCATTTGCATTAAAATGGATTTGGCGTTAAATAACCTACAAAGGTTGATATGCCATAAAACCAAACAAATCAAACCAAACCAATAAGAAAGTAAAAACATATTACAGTAATAGAGAGAGATTAAAGGAAATTACGATGAGTTACTAGAAAAAGAAATGAGAGAAGATTTAATTGAAACATTCAAAATAATTAACGGAATTTTTAATTATAGCTGAATTTTTTTCAAAATTTCTCCTCCAACTGAACATTTACTGTCAAGACGTATTTCAAAAACTAAGTCTTTTAACGAACTGTATTTTTATTATTATTATAGAGAGTTTTATTTTCGGAAGAAATCGACCTGTCATATAAAAAAGCGACAGTGCAAAAATATTAAGAAGAGATATTTCAAAAAAGATAATGAGAAAAGTACTTTCAGTTGGCATATTTGTTAACCCTGGGATAAATTTCTCAAAAGAATGTAATCTGTATATTGGTATTGGATCAATGGTGTACATGTACTAAGATCCTTTTTTGAGGTTTGTTGTAAGAAGATAGTAAAAAGAGGAGAGACTCAAAAAGGAACAATAAATAAATAAATGAATAGATAAATAAATAAATACAATATATCTGTAAGTATAAGTATATAATTGATTATATTACAATGAAACATAAGAATAAATTTATGAAAAGATGAGGATGGCGTTGTATTTAATTTGTGCTGTGTTAGTCCAATTTATTGCAAAACAAAGTAATCTAAATCTGAAAATTGCACATTTTCCCTGATTAATATTGTATTGCTTTTGTTCATGTTTATACACATGTCATGTCTACTGTTTTCGCGTAGTAAAAAATCAACATCGATGACAAAAGAATGGATTTATTCAATTTTTTATGAACTTCTGACATCAGTGAAATCAAATTGGAGCTAACTTCATTTTCTCAAGATGTCGTCAGCAACACCTGCAAATTTGTAAGTGTTACATTCCCAAGTCTTTCAGTGCGAACAGTTGATTTTTTTTCTTTGGCTTATTTAAGTTTATTTTTAACATGTGTTCTATCATTTCGTTTTTTTTATTATTTATACACAGTAAACAGTCTAAATGTTGTTTTTTTTTTCATTTTGTATATCCTGTTTTTTAGTCCATTTTTGGACTTGAGGATATGTTTGAGGTTGAATAAGCAATTACGTTCACTTTTGTGCAATATTCAGCGAGAGAGTATTCATTCAAGTCACATACTGTTTTTGACAGCTTTCTGAATTTCTAAAGAATATAAAAAATTAAATAAACGAAAACAAAGAACTCTCCGATTCGTTTTTCTCTATTGATTAATCTTCCTGTTTTGTTCAAATAATTACCACGTAAAAAAATGCAGCTTGATTAAACCAGGATTGAGAAGCATATAAAACGTTCTGCAAATATTTAATTTCTTATAATTTAAATCTAATTCAAACTGAAGAAATGCCGATAACGTTCTTTAAGTATTTCTGCATGCAAATCTAGTATTTCGTTATATAACGTCTATTCAATAAAAAGCGTATTTCGATTTCAATGCATCAGAGTTAAATAAGACTTCAAGTGTAAGTACCGATCTGAACTTTTAAAATTGAACATTGATGTCATGTGGAAATATTTTTAGTTGTCCTTTCCCTGAAAATTGGCCCAGTCAACCTGTCTTACAATATGCTGACTCTATTCCCTGCAGGTTTAAGCCACTTGCGAACCCTGGGTGTAACACTAAACTGCCTCTGATGATGAGTTTCCAAATCTGGAGTTACAAGAAGTGTTACGCGTGAGAAGTATCCCCTAATTTGTTTTCCTACTCCTAACCAAGGCTAAAATCTCAGTCTCTCCCACTAATTTTCCATATCTGTTGTTAAAACAGATGGATTAATGCCTTTCAAAATGACATTAGCGTGAAGTGAAACGCAAACGGAGTTTGAACGTGGTGTATGTAAAATCTTCAATTTGTCACACACACACACACACACACACACACACACACACACACACACACACACACACACAGATATATATATATATATATATATATATATATATATATATATATATATATATACTTAAAAAAAAAAGAAAAAATCACTCCTTTGGTATCATTATAAATTTATTTCCGGTCATGATGACTATTATCGGATGTTGCAGGAAAAAAAAATTTAGGAGTTCTTATACTGCTTCCGGCGAGAACAAAATTTGAAAAAAAAATAATCAAAATGATTTTTTAACCAAAATAATGTTTTAATATATTTTATCATACTTTTTAACTATTTTTTCACATGTAGAGGAATTCTATGTATTATTATTATTTTTAATACAATTTCTATACATTCCTTAAAAAAAAAATTACCCCTAATTTAAATACTACTGAAAATAAAAAAAAAATAATTCCAGAAAAATTAAATGTTGGCATGCAACTTATTTAGAATTATAGATAAAATAAGCATTCATTCTTCAGTTGAAACTATTATGTATCATAAATATTAAATAATATGATTGGTGTTATCATGAAATGATAATTCAATGATGATATTAATTAAGATAATTCTATTTCTAATTATTAAAAGTATCGCAGATATTCCTGTTATTTCTTAGGAAGAAATAAACATATCAAATGTTAAGTTAATCGTAATTATCAAAGAATTATATGTAATTGATCCTCCTCGGATATATATATATATATATATATATATATATATATATATATATATATATATATATATATATATATATATATGATAAAATAAAGCGCAGTTTTTTCAAGGCAACGGTCGTGTCAATACTGATGTATGGATACACTACATGGACGCTGACCAAGTGTATGAAGAGAAAACCTAACAGCAACAGCACACAAATGATGGGAGCTGCATTGAACAAGTCCTGGAGGCAGCATCCCACAAAGCAGCAGAATACCAAACACTCATCTCGAAACCATCCAAAAAAGACATGGGATACACTGCTGGAGAAGTAAGGGCGAGCTCATGAGTGATACACTCCTGTTAATTCCTTCACAATGACGACAAAGGGTAGGGCAGCCAGCTTGAAAAGCTCTGCACAGATACAGGATGTAGTATGGAGGACCTAACGAAACGATGGAAGATAGGGACGAGTGGTGGGAAGTGCCCGGGAAATCCTTGCCAGCGCACGGCATAGTGATGATGATGATGATGATGATGATGATGATGATGATGATGATGATATATTTGTATCATAATTCGAGGCAGAAGGCTTCTATTTTTTTTTTTTATTTCAGTAATATTTCTCTGGTTTGATCAGTGTTTTATATTGTGCTGTATTTTAATTTCAGAATGAAGACAGAAAATAAGGTCTTCTCATGGATAGTGAAGCTGCCAAAATTTTGCATAAAACGAGAAATTCCCCACGAACATCCATATCTATTATTCACCAGCTGACAGAAAAATGCATAATTATTCCAATGTGGTAGTCTTATGCATAAAAAAAAGACAATTGATAGGCTTGGTACATTTGAATGCAAGAGACTTTGAATATAGCGAATCTGTAGATGTAAATCTACTTTTGCAGTCATAAGAATATAGTCCTGCATCTTCGGCATTCGCAAACAAATCTTTTTTTTTATGACGTAGATAGTGAATTGAATTCATTCACAAGAAAATATCATTTAATGCAATATTCGACACTTGCATTCAAATACTTTTGATTAATTTTACTTTTCATGCTACTTGAAAACATGGATTTTATGAGCAATATATATATATATATATATATATATATATATAATATATATATATATATATATATATATATATATATATATATATATATATATATATATATATATATATATGGGGGAAAGAAAGAAGAAGCACTATAGTTTTATGAAAAAAACAACAACTAATAGATAGATAGATAGATATGAGCATTAAAAGTAAGATGTGATTTACCTCTAAAAATAGAAAGGTTAAAATATATACCATGAACATTTCATATTTATCTTGCATTAGAAAATAAGATATGAATAATATCTACCTTCATATAAGTAGATGGCGCTCGTATAGATTTATTTGAGCTCGTGTTTACCGTGGGCTACAATAGATAATTGGCGAATTTCAGTGCATTATGTTCGGGAGTGGATGGAAATGCTTGCTTTAAGACTTGTTTTAGATAAAGACAAAATAAAACGACGACCCGGTCAAACCCAAACGAGCAAAAGTAATAGATAGAAAAAAATAAGTAAAATAAATCACAGGTAAGCCCCCCCCCCACCAACAGATAAGATAAATAACAAACCGCAGACAGCATAGCAGTAACCATATAAAGTTTATGCGAGATGATCCGAAAATCTTTAGGGGAAAGATTTTTGGCATTGACATTTTCGACGACCTTCGCACAAGCGGGATTCGACACAAGGTCAATTTTAAGCAGCATTTCATCATCATCAGCATCAGCATCATCTCATGCTGCTAGCACGAATATTCCAGACCCTCTCTCAACACTTCTCCCTATCGTTCATCGCCTCCGGCAAGTCTTAAGGGCTTCATCCCGTATCCTCACATAGCTGCTGTATATATGTTCGAGCTGGTTGTCCTGCTTTTACTCGTCCATATGTGGGGGTCCATAGGCGTATATCACTTATGAGCTCGTCCCTGCTTCTTCAGCAGTGTCCTGCATGTCTAGTTCATCTGACTTGGATAGTTTTCGTGATGGGAGGCAAGTGGCCGTATAGTTGGTGCCTTGTGGGGGTGTTGCCGCCATGACTTGTACAAGATTGCTACTGTTAGAGAGGGTAGACGACTGGCATAGTATTTGTTTATTGAAGGTGTGTTTATTTGGCCATCACGCAGACTGTCAGAAAATTTTGATCCCATAAATGTTGGTATCAAAAATGAGCCCTAAGAATTACAAATTTCTCAGTACCTCGGTTAATCTTTCTCCCTCTTTATCTCTCTCCCTCTCTCTCTGTCTGTCTCTCTGTCTATCTCCCTCTCCCTTATGTAAAAATTAAATGATTAATTATTGATCGACAAATGATAAAAATCAAGCTAAAGTTCCTTGTCTTGGTGTCGGTTAGTATTAATGTGACGAACGAAATAAATTGGGTCCAGAAAGATAGTGGGAACCTCCTTCCCTCTCGAGTAATCAAAGAACAAATGAAAATTCAATCACTCTTTGCTGAAAAGATAAGTAAAGAGCTGAGCTCTACTTGGTATTTCATACTCACTACTCTCCAAAATATACTCTTAATTTAAGTGCGAAACCGCTATCTATCGTACACTCTTCTGACAACAAAACACACAGCCATTTATCACAATGGTTTCTACAGTACAAAAACAGTACGGTGAATACGATATATAATTCATTTTAGTGAAGCCAAGGTATGACAGTACATCTGACAAAACATTATAAAGGATACGAATCAAACATAAAATACAGTATGTAGCTTTTCAGGGTCTTCAAAATAGTTGTCAAAATTAATATGAGATGAAGAGTTGACAAAAGAAAATGACATCAGAAAAGAAAAAAACATATATACATGTAGTCAATTAAAAATCCCATTCACTTTATTATAAATATTGCAACTTTCTTCTGTACCGGTCTTACAATCAAGTACAGGTCAAATGATATTTTCGAGTCGATGTAAAAAAAAAAAGACTCATTGTTTGATAAATCTGAACTGGTTTTGCTAAACGTCAAATGCTGGTTCACATAACTAACGGACTGATACTTTCCAAAAATCCCCAATACTCTAGCGTGATCATTTCTAACAACGATTGCAATATTTCTCATGATGAAAGCTTTTTGGTTGATCACACAGCCAGCCTCCAAGTTTACTGGTTGTGTGAGGCGGAGATTTCATTATAAAAACCCTGTTTGTTTATTTCTTTCGGTATTCCTTGAAAGGCAAAATGCCACGCCAAATGAAGGTATGAAATTAATGTTTTACAACTTCTATATATCTGAAGTTTTTCAAATATTTATCGACTGTTTGCCTAAATACACCCACTTCCTTGGGGCTCTCCTTTGTTCGTTTCCGTCTCCGGGGTGTGGAAAGATTTCTTTTCCGGTCTTCTACAACTGCCCCTGGCAAAATCAGCCAGTCCACATAATATAGGGCTGATTTATCAATTGATATTTTAAAACACTGCCTGATGATATATTTAAGTTTAAAATACCGAGACATTCTGATTTAGAATTTCGAAATGCCTTTAAATATAGATATCTCTATTCACAGTATTACATAGCAATGAGGAAAGCATGGTATGCCTTTCTACTATAAGTATACGTTTACACACGTTAAGAGGTACCCGTGGCGTAATGGTTATCGTCATAGGAATTGGACACAGCGACACGAGTTCGAATCCTGGATTAGACTGATTGCATTTTACATAGGACTCCTACCCTTGGGAAAGGTATGAATTCAATTATTTTCCCTCCAGCTATGGGTAAATAGTAGCACAGACTGATTTCTTCAGCCTTGGTGAGGAAACTAGTCTAGAAAGAAAACTCTGAATTCCAACCTGTTAAAGTCTGCTTAAAAAATTGACCTTGTGTCATATCCTGCCCTAGCGGAGGGGTTGGTAAATATGGTTTACACAAGTTAAATCTACTTTTATTTGATAACAAATATTTTATTCACCGTTTAATATTTTCCTCAGAATGACCTAATCTCTACTAAAATGATTTAATTTTTCTATTCACTCAACCTCTTCACCTGTGTCATTAGGACTAAGTGAAGCACCAACAAGTCCGTTCAGGATTTGAACTTGTGACACCAATTCAATTTCCCACAACGATAACGGTTACTCTAAGAAGCATAATGTAAGAAATATTGCTTTAATGACTGTCACACCCTAGTCATTGATAGCTGCTGTAAATTGCATTCTTGGCGTGCAGAAGCAAAAGAAGAATTTATTTGGTACATTTTGAAATGTCTGACAGCCAAGGGGTCATAGTAGAAATAATGTGCCACAGACTTTCTTTGACAGGTTACAGAAATGGCCAACCAGTGGCAAGTAAATAACAACTAATATATTATTAGGCACCATTACTAAATAATTTCATTATCAAATTAATTACAAATTTTAAGGAAATGTCTTTGTGATCATATTCACTGGAAAATCTATTCTGTTACAAGATAAGTATGTATTGCTTAAATGAGAAATTAAACTGAACATATCAGAGAGGATGAATTCATCTGAAAAGTGTTCATTTTCATTTTCTCGATAAGCAAAGTATAGTTATTCTATATTGTTTTCTGTAAATAATCAAGGGGAAAATGGTTCTTTTGTTGGAATTCATATTCCTCACTTACAATAATATAAATTGCTTGAAATAACAGAATTCCTGACTTTACACAATTTTTCATTTTTGCGTTTATATTTACCCAATCCTTCCACCACCGGCAAGGTCATATTCTAAGTGGTTTAAGCAAGATTGAACTCACGGTGATTGTTGCATTACTAAGTTTAAATAACTTAATATGTCCTCATTATTTAGTCAAGTCTATGGAGAGAAAATATGTCTTTGCCAATGGCGTTATAACCACCTCGTCTAGGATTTGGATTCGGATCGTCTATTCCTTTTCCTAAGACGATAATCAGTGCTTCTTGAATGTTTGACGTGTCATAACGTAGAATTTTATATAATGTTCAATGACTGATTTTATTTGCTTTGGTTTATCAACAATTGTTGGTTATTTAATAGCAAAATCCTCTTTATAGATATATGTTAAATATAAGATTTATAAACACATTTTGTTGATAACGTTTTTAAACGAGCCTAAGCTCATTCTTTTGCACACATTTATATAGTTCCAAGTACAACTGTGTATCACAAACAATTCAATTAAACAGCATACTTTTATATACGCAAAGTTTAATGATTAAACAGTTTTATTTCTAATAATTCAATTTAGCATAATTTGACACGGAGTTTAGACGTCAAACATTTCTATTTGACCCATTGATAGGACCCTATCAGATGCTACGACACTTGATTTGAGTGGTTCTTGTGGGGATAGCAATTAAGAGGTACTTCGTATTCCCAAAAACTCTAGCATTACTGGGGCTTCATCATCAAATAGATTAATGTCATATCCAGGACACTCTTTGGCGGGGGGTCCTTACCATTGTGTAGACATGCAGTAGGTATTATCTACAACCCTAGTCGACTGGGCCCACAATAATTGAGTTTAAATTACGTTTGAGTTTACGTAATACTCGGTGTTTATACAATATTTGTAGTATACATAAAGTTGAAGATTGAATTTACATTTTGTTCAGGGTTTGAACTCACAATATGTCTGAGTATATAAAATGTTAAATGCTTGAGCTTGCATAATATTTTGTTTTAAATAATGTTAAATATGTGGATTTACATAATGTTATATATTTAAATTTGCATAATCATTGAATTTCTATAATATTCACTGTTTTTGTATACATAATTTTTTTGTTTTCATAATGTTCAATGGTTGAGCTTATTTTAAAAAATATAGTATTAAAAGTAGATTTATATTTGAATCATAATCGCACTTGCCTCAGATCGGTTGATTGAGAATTTTATTTCAAGGTTAATATGAACTTTTTTCCATTAATAAGGTCATTATAGGTTTAATTGTCGCTCCCATATTTTAAAATAGCTCCTTTCAAGGCAAGTCTTCATTGCTTAAGCTTACATAATGTTTGAAGGTAACTAAAGTTGAAGTTTTGAGTTTATATGGACTTTAACTTGATTAATCTTTAATCCTTGAATTTACAGAGCAGAAATGATTTTCAATCCTGATTTTCCAGGCAGGGTAATGCTTCGGGGTTTTTTTTTTATATTATTTTTTTTTTTTAAAGAATGAGGTAGATGAAGATTCTAAATTCTTCTTATACGAAAATATTTAATAACCTTAATTGTTTATGATAATTAAACTAAATTATCAGATATTAAAAGAATAAGAATAATTGATATGATGCAGGATGAAACCTCAAGAGTTTTCTGCAGATACTCATTTTTTTCAGACGATGTACTTGGGGCGATCCGGCTAATCTGTTGAACTGCAAAATCGTCGTAAGCGCTTTCGAAATTCTTTTCACGCTATTAAGATTACTTTCATACTATTACTCTCGGAAATTATGAAATACCTTATTAAATAACGCAAGAAGACTGATAGAGCATTAAAGCAATAAAAGAAAGAATTGTAAAAAGATAACGTGAACATAGATAGATAGATTGATAGATAGATATGAAGGGAGTGAAATGGACAAATATAAAGATGGTGAGGTCGGGTGCTATAAAGGCTAATTTAGGAGAAGGTGACACTGTAGTAAACGAGTTCAAACTCCAGTAACGCCATTATGTTCACGTTCAGACTATAACTTTTAAGAAAAGTATAAAACATCTTATCCCCACTAACTATGTATTAAATTGTACCACAATGATTATTCTACAAAAATGGCTTTGGCAATTAATAACCCATAATGTTTGATACGCCATTAGACAAAGAAAACAATCCATAACATTTTTTAGTTGTTTATTTTAACGTTAGAATAATTGATCAATTTGAATGTTCTTTTTAGAAATAATTAGGTCGTAACCTACAAAATAATCTCATGTTTTTTTAATAAGCATTGTCAGATAATTCAAATTATAATTTTTCTAGCCGATTTTCATGTTGATTATTACCGTTAACAGCGTGGAAGACATTAGGTAACTCAATTCAAAACCGGAAACGTCTAAGTCCAAGTATTGTATAAGCAGCTGCAAAAAAGACATTCAACGATTATTGTTGACACAGCACAGCCTGGTAATAACGCTACCAGGAAGGAAAGAGGAGAGAGCAGATAACCGAAGGAAATTTTCGGAATACTTAACGAAAGACAGACAAAATTTTTACTTTGGTTTGGCAGACATAAAGACATAAAGAACACAGCTTACAACAGATAAACATTAAGATCGTATTTATATCACAGGACGCATTTTATAGGAAAAAGAATAACTTGAATCATAAGATAAATAATGAATACTCTATCATGGAATATCGATTTCTTTCTCCATATTCGAGAGTTCATTGCAAATATCGGCTGATATTTAAGTGCTAGCGTCATTCTTCCAATACGTACAATTTGAAAGTGTGTATTATTGCTCTGTTAATTGCTGGGATATTATTTCATGATTATGTCCCCTCTTGTTAACAAAGAATAACGTTCCACTTCATTCATCATTTAAAAAAATATAGGATTAATCGTAGATTTCTATTTGAATTAGAATCGCACTTGCCTCAGATCGGTTTATTGAGAATTTTATATCAATGTTAACATTATCTGTTTCCATTAATAAGGTCATTATAGGTTTAATTGTTGCTCTCATATTTTAAAATAACCCCTTTCAAGGAAAGTTTTACTGTTTAGTTGTTTTTTCCCTTTTCCTTTGGATTATTTCAACCTCGATTACACATGCTGATAATCCTAATCTACAATAATTGAACTGGATTACTGAAGGAAGTATTTTGAAGGTCAATTTTCCAAAAGAATCGACTCTGCAAAATTCTGTCCCAAAGAACATAAAAAAAATATCTGATTATTATTATACTCTTTCAAGTCGTCATTATTATTATTATTATTATTATTATTATTATTATTATTCACTCATTAGAGCTTTTCACATCAGCGATAACCGATGGTTTTCCACTGGAGTCTGAGTAACAGCAAGTCTCCTCAAGTCTCCAGGACACTTCTTCGTATTCTGGCAGTTCTCAACAATGCTGTCGTTTTGATGGTCTCCACTCGTCCGCCAACCTCCAAGTCCTCTAGGCCCTTTAGTAATCCTTTAGTTACTGTTCCAAACGCACCAATTACAATTGGTATGATTGTCACCTGCATGTTCCACTGTTTTTTTCAATTCCCTAGCAAGGTCGAGGTACTTATCCTTCTTTTCACATTCTTTCAGTTTTATTATGTGGTCAGCCGGGACAGTATTACTCCTTGAGTGCCGGATATTGGCATGGTGTTCAGAGTGTTCGCCAATGGCCCTATAGACTCGGGTTCAATCCCGAGTCAAGTCATACTAAAGACTCATAAAATGGTACTTGATGCCTCCTTGCTTAACACGGACCATTAAATGTTACGGATTAAGGGTGAAGTGGAGCAACCCAGGGAAAGACCTAACACCCTACCCTACACTGTGGTGTCGTAGCTATCGAAAAGGATGCCTTTGGGTCACCCTCGACTACGTTAGCCGACTTTACTTACTTGTTCCTTTAGAGTTTTTTCACATCACTTTAAGCTGATGGTCTTTCACTCGAGTTTAAGTGACAGCAAGTCTCTTAAAATGTCCAGGACTCTTCTCAGTATTCTGGCCGGGTGACCGTACTAAAAGCACCGTTCACGATGAGCATAATTGTCACCATGTTCTATGATTTTTTTCAAATCCCTAGAAATATCCCGGTACTTATCTTCCTTTTCACTTTCCTTCAGTTTTATTCTGGAATTAGCCAGGACAGCAAAGTCCACAATTTTGCAAGTTCTCTTTTTTAGTTGATTATTATAAGGTCTTGTCCTCTGGCCGAGACTAAGTGATCCGTTTGTACGTCAAAGTCTTATAGGAGTTTATGCATGTCATTCGCTAGGACAGATTCTAGGTTGTGCATATACAATTTGTTTGTATGGTCAAATTGTAATATTTTGCACATCTCACAGTGAGTCACATTGCCCACCGAGTCATGCCTAGCTGTAGACTCCTTCCGAGCTAATTTTTTGCATTGGCTTATAATGAAGTTGATCGTTTCGTCTCAATCACCAAAGAGCCTAAATTTGCTATTTTATTGCGTTTTATCTATTCTCGCTTTGATACGATCAGTTCTGATGGCATTGTTTTGTGTTTTTTTTTAGGGGAGATTCTGTTTCTTTCTTAAAGTTTCCTTTTCTTTGCCATGTCAAGGTTTCCTCGTGTGAGATGTTTATTAGTAATTTAAAATGCACATAGATTTTTTTCTTCCAATTTTTGTTTACTAGATATTGTCATTGAGTTCCATCGTGTTGACAGTATCGTTTTTGATTGCTGGGATAAGTCCTCCTTCGGGCTTTTCTATGTAGTTCTTGAGCCGTTGTGTCGATGCGTCTATGCTGTCGTCAATGTTGGCAAGTCCTCTTCCTCCATCGTTTCTTGATACATTTAGTCTGTCAACATCGTCTCTGGGATGTAATGCCTTATTCATGGTCATTAGTTTTCTTGTTCTTTTGTCCCTTTGTTTAAGTTCTTCTCTGGTCCACTTCAATGTCTAATGAGGGGTAAAGCCAAGCTATCTATTCCTTGGATTATGTTTCTGCTCGATAGTTTTGTCTCGTGTCGTTTTCTAGTTCTCCTGCAATATTTTTATTGAATTTTGTCTTTCATTTCCCCTTGTTTGATGGTGTCAGCCTCCAATATGCCTAAGTATTTATAGGTTTTCTTTTTTCGCCGAGCGTTCAAATCTTGTCTTGATATATTGGTTCCATTCCGTCAATCATATCGTTTGCCGCTTTTCATTACTAGTATGACACCTTTTTCTATGCCAAATTCCATTCCTATCTTCTGACTGTCTATTAAAATTGCGTGTATTAGAGTTTCCAGTTCTTCTCATTTTTTGCAAATAGCTTAATGTCATCCATGTTCATTAAGTGTTTGATTTTTTCTTGTGATCTACTAAGTTTACATCCTACTGTGCATTTTCTGAGTATGTGTTTAAGTGGTATTATGGCAATTATGATTAATAAAGGTGATAGAGCATCTCCTTGAAATATACCACCTTGGATCTTTGCTTAAGCTAAGCTTCTTCCTCCTGTTGTCAATCCCACCCTCCAGGTTTTCATAGTTACCTCAATAAAGTTTATGATTTCGTGTTGCCTTCAATAAGTTTCCCGAATTTTTTTTTCCCAGGCATTGAAATTTATCGTAGACTATGGAAAATTCAGTATGTTATTGCTATTTTTATGACCAAATTTTATGATTCCAGGTTCAAAGGAACAACTACAGCAGTAATTGGAATACACCCTACTAAAGCCTGATTACCACTGCCGGTGAATTTCAAAGAAGTAATCTGACACTTTAGAAGAACGATATGCTATAAAAATATGTGTTAAACGTGGGAAAAAAGCCACAGAAACGTATGGAAAACTTCAGACTGCTTTTCGTCCATCTTGAATTAATTGAGCATCAGTTTTTGAGAGGCATAAGCGATTCAAGGAAGACAGGAAGTCTGTGAGGTATGATCAGAGGTGTGGGAGGAATAAGGAAGTCAATACACCACAGTTGATTGGCCAAAGTGTTAGGGTTAGGGTTACTATGTTGAGGTTTTAAGGGAGTTCAGGAAGAGATTCCGTCGGAAAAGGCCAGTACTCTTCAAATCGAGTCAGTGGCATTTCCAGCAGGACAATGCACTAGTCCACAACTCCATCCTTGTCACAGTCTGTTTGACCAATATGGGCATCAAGCCAGTTCCTCTCCCTCGCTGTAGTCCAGACCTTGCTCCCTGTGACTATTGGTTAATCCCTAAGCTCAGAGGCTGTCGTTATGAGACAATTGAGGAGATGAAAGAGTCTGTGACGAAGGTCATTGACAAACTGACAGAAGAGGACGTCCATGGGGCCTTCTAGAGGTTGTTGTAGCCGGAGAAGATTGCTTCGAAGGGGACTAGAGTTTCATGTGTGTACTATCAATGAAAGTGCTCGTACGAAAAAAAGTCTGGAAACTTATTTAATGATCCTCGTACTTCTGAAATTTGTTCATTTTGAGGCAGTTTAATATCCACCTCTGCGAAACCATATCATATTCCTTTCTGTAATCAACCCAGGCCGTCGCTAGATTTTTTAGTTTGGTCTTAATCTCGTTTAGGATGTGTTGATCTATCTAAAGTAACACTGTTGAATCTCAGGATCCTTTGCAGCATCCTTTCTGTTCCTCAGGGAATAAACTGCGGCTTATTTGTGAGTTGTAAATCTCTTTCCTGTTGATATTTTCCACATCATCGGTTAGCAAGGTATGGGTGTGTAGTTATTTGGAGTGGTTCCTTTGCTTGGTTCCTTTTGGATCAATGTGGTTTTTCCTTTGGTCATCCATTCGGGTACGTGCGCTCCTTGTAGGCATTTGTTCATTTCTCTTCATAGTCTGTCCTGAATGGAGGTGAATCTCTTGAAACATAAACTATGTATTCCATTGCGGCTTGGTGTTTACCAGTTTGATGTTTTTAGTGTAGTTTTGAGTAAATCGAATGGTATTTCCGCTTTCGGGCTTTCTTCGAGCCCTTCTAATTCTCTTGTCATATTGCTTATTTTATTCAGCCTTTTCGTTATGTTTTTGGTTGCTATATTTTAGTCCAAATTCGTTCAGCTTCTTTTGCATCCGGATGTTGGTATGTCTTCGAGTCATCTCTTCCCAGTTGTTGATAGAATTTCCTTACGTTACTTTGGAATATCCTGTTTTTTCTGTATTGTTTTACTCTTGGTAGATATCTCTTTAATCTTCCATCTTTCGTCAGTAATTTCTCCTTTATAATTATATTGTTATTTTTTCTTGTGTTACCTTTTCCTCTTTATTCCTCTATATTCCAGCGTCCTTCCTTGTTTTTTTTTATTTTGGCCTGTTTTCCTAATTTTTATATCTGCGTTTCCAGTTGAATTTCACATCCTGGTTTTGATTTTTTCTTCGTGCTTTTTGATGGGATCCCAATTTTCTCACAAATTAATTTTGCTGCAACATAGATTAGTTCATTTTATATGGTTATATTATTCGTTGATATATAAGGTAGTACTTCATTTATCTTATTTGTTTCTGTCTTAACTTTTCTCCATTTTATGTTTCAACATGATGGTAAGGTAGTCTTTTCACAGTTCATAATTCTCTTTAAATTTTCTAGATTTAACTTTGATTCTCTATTATTATTATTTATTCCTCTAGAGTTTTTTACATCAGTATTAGCTGATAGTTTTTCACTTGAGTTTGAGTGATAGCAAGTCTCCTCAAGTCTCCAGGACTCGTCTTAGTATTCTGGCCGTCCTCAGCAATGCTGTCGTTTGGATAGTCTCTACCCGTCCGCCAACTTACAAGTCCTCCAGGCCCTTTAATAATCCTTTTTTTTATTGTGCCTACCGTACTAATCACAATTGGTACAATCGTTACTTTCATGTTCCACAGTTTGTTTTTTTTCAATTACCTAGCAAGGTCGAGGTACTTATCCTTCTTTTCACATTCCTTCAGATTTATTCTGTGGTCGGCCGGGACAGCAAAGTCAAGAATTTTGCAGATTCTCTTTGTTTTGTTGATTATTATGAGATCTGGTCTTCTAGCCGGGATTAGGTGATCCGTTTGTATGTTAAAGTCCCATAGGAGTTTATGCGAGGCATTTTCTTGGACAGGCCCCGGTTTGTGCATATTCCATTTGCTTGTATGGTCGAATTGAAATTTCCTGCACATTTTCCAGTGGATCACCTTACCGACCCAGTCGTGTCTCGCCTTGTACTCCTTCTGTGCTAATTTACTGCATTCGTTTATAATGTGATTGATCCTTTCGTCTCTGTCACCGCATAGCCTACATTTACTGTTTTGTTGCGTCTTATCTATTCTCGCTTCGATATGATTCGTTCTTATGGCGTTGTTTTGTGATGCTATTAGGAGAGATTCCATTTCTCTCTTTAGGTTTCCCTTTCTTAGCCAGGTCCAGGTTTTCTGGTGTGAGATGTTGTTTATTAGACGCTTAAAGCGGCCATAGAGTTGTTTTCCTTCCCATTTTTGTTTCCTAGTTGTTATCATTCTTTCGTTTATCGTGTTGTCCGTATCGACTCTGATGGTTGTAATTAGTCCTCGTTCGTGTCTTTCTATGTTGTCTTCGAGCCATTGTATGGATGCGTCAACGGTGTTTTCGATGCTGGCAAGTCCTCTTCCTCCCTCTTTTCTAGATACATATAGTCTGTCAACGTCGTCTCTGGGGTGTAATGCCTTATGCATGGTCATTAGTTTTCTTGTCCTTTGATCCATTTGTTTAAGTTCCTCTCGGGTCCACTTGAGAAAGGGTCCCGAATATCTGACTAGTAGCACAGCCCAAGTATTTATTCCTTAGATGAGGTTTCTACTGGAGAGTTTTGTCTCGAGTAGTTTTTGCGTTCTCCTGAGTTATTCTTTTCGGATCATGTCTTTCATTTGCACTTGTTTAATGGTGTCAGCCTCCAAGATGCCCAAGTATTTGTAGGTTTCATTTTCTTCAAGCGTCCTAATTCTCTCGTGATTTGGTAGTTCCATTCCGTCAATCATATGTCGTTTGCCACTTTTCATGACGAACATGACACATTTTTCTATGCCAAATTCCATTCCTATGTGCTGACTGTATATTCTAACTGCGTGTATGAGAGTTTCCAGTCACTTTTCGTTTTTTCAAATAATTTAATGTCATCCATGTACATTAGGTGGTTGATCTTCTCTTGCGATCTGCTGAGTTTGTATCCGGCAGTGCATTTTCTGAGAATGTGGTTCAGTGGCATCATGGCTATTATGAATAGTAAGGGCGATAGTGCATCTCCTTGGAAGATGCCTCCTTAGATCTTTGTTTCAGCTATACTTCTTCCTCCTGCTGTCAGCTGAACTCTCCAGGTCTTCATGGTCTGTTCGATGAAGTTTATGACTCCATGTGATATTTTGTACATTATGAGACAGTATAATATCCAGTTTTGTGGGAGCATATCATACGCCTTCTTGTAGTCAATCCATGCCATAGCTAGATTTTTCCGTCTTGTCTTGCTCTCATTTAGGATGTGTTGATCTATGAAGAGTAATTCTGCTGTGCTTCTGGATCCTTTGCGACATCCTTTCTATTCGTCAGGGAACAATCCGCGGTTTCTAAGCGAATAGTAGATTTTTTTCCGTTATTTGTGTTGTTAGTATTTTCCACATCATTGGTAGGCAGGTTATTGGTCTGTAATTGTTTAGGACAGTTCCTTTACTAGGGTACTTTTGGATTAATGTAGTCTTTCCTTTGTTCATCCATTCAGGTACGTGCGCATCTTTTAAGCATCTGTTTATCTCTAGTGCTAGTCTTCCGTAAATGGAGGTAGATTTCTTGAACCGGAAGCCATGTATTCCATCATGGCCTGGCGCTTTCCAATTTGATATTCTTTTTAGTGTTGTTTTGAGTAAGTCGACGTGTATTTCGATTTTGGGGCCTTCTTCAAGTCCGTCTAGCTCTCTTGTAATGTTGTTTATCCATTCAGCATTTTCGTTATGTTTCTTTGGTTCCCATATTTTAGACCAAAATCTCTCAGTTTCTTTTGCATCCGGTTGTTGGTATGTTTTCGTGTCACTCCCTCCCAATTGTTGATAGAATTTCCTTTCGTTGTTTTGGAATGTCCTGTTTTGTCTGTATTGTTTTACCCTTTGTCGATATCTCTCTAATCTTCCTTCTTTGGCCAGTATTTTCTGGTTATTTCCTCAAGTTGTACTGTTATTTTTCCCGATGTTTCCTGTTTCTTCTTCCCCCCGTTTATTTCAGCGCCTCTCTTCATCATTCGGGCTTGTTTTCGTAGTTTTTTTTTATTTGCAATTCCAGGCTAATTTCCCATCCCGGTTTTTCCTGTTTCTTCGTGCTTTCTTAGGGGAATCCAATATTCTCACAAACTAATTTCGCTCCTGCATATATTAATTCATTTAACTCAGTTATATTATTCGCTGGTATGTAAGGTAGTATGTGATTTATTTTATTCGTTTCTATTTCAAGTGTTTTCCCTTCAATGTTTCTTAATGAAGGTAGGATAGTCTTTTCACTATTCATGATTCTCTTAACATTTTCTAGAATTACCTTTTGTTCTTGCGATAGTGTTTTTTCCTGGTTGTTTGATAGTGTATCGTTTGGGAGTGTGGTGTTTACATTTGCCGAGGTTTGCGGTACTTTTTCGTTGGATTGTTTTTGTTTGACACCACTTGGTCTGCCTGGCACTATGTTATAGTTTTGTTTCAGTGTCTTTTGATGGATTTCTAGTAATTCTATGTCAGAAAACCAACCCTTCTTCGTAATTGTCCTAACCTGATCCGCTAACTTTTGGCTAGTTATCGGGAATATCGAACATTCTTGCCAGATCTCAATCATCCTTTTCCTGTAGCCTCTTTATGAGGGGCTGCTCCTGAAATAGCATTCTAGCACAAGTTTATTCTCATCCCTAGTCCATGTTCTACGTTTAAGTCTCTGTTCGTTGTGGTTTGTTACGTCGTCGTTTATGTATCTGAAAAAAGAGCAGCTAACATTCGTAGGATGACGACCGGGTCTCCCATGTTGGCTATCAGGAGAACACCTGCCGATCATGACACTCAGCCTTGTTGCCTGGGCCCCACGTTGTGTAATATTGTGATTTGACATTTTTATCATGGGTGGTGTAATGTGGCTATACCTGGCCCAGGGGTTGTTTATGATCTGCGCACCTGACACAGATGTGACCACAAACAATCAGAGACTGTTCATAAGCAGCGGGCCACAATAAAAAAAATAATAAAATAAATAAAAGGAATATTCTGGAAGAAAATCTGGACCTAAGTTTTAACTTAGTTAAAGTCCGTTGATCTACTTTTTGTTTTTTGTCTTCTGTCTACAAACTAGATTGGACAGCCTGAAGGACTATTTCCAGGTTAATGGGAATATCTAATACGTATATATTTAAATGCTCTGGTGATAATTTTCAATTGATATACGGAAAAAATACGGGAATACAAAACCTATCGATTAGAAAGGACGTCAATATGGAGGGGAACAAAGTAAATTTAAACAATTCTTAAGTTAGCTCGTGATTATTGCAGCTGGTAAAAACATTTAGTCGATTAGAAATAAATCAAGATTCTTAGATTAAAATATAACAAAAATTCACCAACAGATTTTACAAGTCATAGAAAATACACTGTTTTTTTTAAAAAAAGAAAATTGCACTAACCTCTACCCAACGAGCATTTCCTCATAATTGTTTAGTTTTTGTATATATCCGGATATTTGTGAAGCTTTTATAGCTTTCCTAAGATTTATAATGCCACCTGACTCTACATTATTCTATTCCAAAAATTTCTTTTGCGTTTGGTTTGGGCGTTTTTTTGGGGTGGGGCGGGTGTGGCAAGGTAATCATTGTTAGTTTTTTAAACTTGCATTTGTTAATGGTCTTACCAGCAGCCTAAGAGACAGCAAGTCTCCTCAGGTTGCCAGGATAATTGTCAGTATTCTAGTCATTACTCTAACGTGGGTGATTTTGATATTCCTACTGATTTCCAGTTCCCCCAATTCCTCTAGTTCATTTCCAAGGCTCTGTGAGCCATTCCGAGTGGACCAACTATAATTGCTATTTCCTTTACCTTCCTGTTCCACAGCTGTTTCTTACCTCTGGCAAGGATCTAGTATCTGTCTATCATTATATGTTCTTTAATTTTCAATCTGTGGCATGCAGGGACGAAAAGTCCTCTTTTTTTTTCTTAATTAACACGGGGTCTCGGATTAGGTGATTCGTCTCTATTTCAAAATCCCTGATATCTTTATGGATTTCATTCTCTAAGACTGATTCTGGTTTATGCATGTACTTTTTCGTAGCATGGTCAACATTTAATCTCTCTAATAATTCCAACTAGATCAACTTTCCCACCCAACTGTGCTTTGTATATTACTCTTTTTGTACTAGTTTACTCCATCCGCTTGTTTTTATGTGATTTACCATTTCATTTTCTCCACAATCTATAACTCTTTTTCTGCGAATTATATGTTTTCAGTTTAATATGTACTTATGTGGTTATATTTCGTACTATTCAGTTTCTCTTTAGGGTTTCAATTCGTAGCCATGTTCAGGATTTCTCATGTGCAATTCCTTCAGTTAGCCGCTGGAAATCTCTAAGCATTTTTTTTCTTATTATTTTTGTTACTTAAATTTTGTTATTATTTCCATCTGTTCTTTTTTTTTTTGCAAATTCTCTAACTTGTTGCTCTGATTAGTCTTTCTTTTCTCTTCATAATATAATCCCTGAGTCATTTTATTGATTCATCTACGCACTCACAATTCCTGTGAGTCCTTGTACTCCTTTTTTTCTTCTTACATATTGTCTGTCTATGTCATCTCCCGGAAGTAAGGCCTTGTGTATAGCCATCCTATTTATTATCCTCCGGTCCATTTGCCTGAATTCCCCCTTGGTCAATTTTAAAGAGTCTCGTGTATTTTACAAAGGGCATGACCATATATATATCCTTTTAACGATATTCGGCTGAAATTGTATTAGAGTCTCCAGTTAGTTTTCATTTTTTTGCAAACATCTTCATCTCGTCTATGTAAATAAGAAGATTGATCCTTACACGTAATTTTGTTAATTAGTAGATCCCAGTGCACTTCCTGAGCATGTTATTGAGTGTCGTCATTGCTACTGGAAATCGTTATAGCAAGATTGCATCTCATAAGAAAATGTCTCCGTGTATTTTCACCTCTGCTACTGTCTTTCCTCCTGCTTTTAATTGTATTCTCCATTGTTTCATGGCTTCCGAAATGAATTTTATGATTTGTCGGATATCTGCTTCATTTCCAGGTCTGTTAAACCATATCCTAGGCCTTTTTACTGTCAGCTTACGCCATTATTACATTTTAATGTTTCACCACAATTATTTTCAATGGTATTTGTTATATACCGTAACAATGAACATTAATGGGTATGTCACATTCCTTATAATTACAATGGGCACTGTAGTGAGGGAGTTAATATACTGATTAAATACCACACCAGTTGCAGTGGGTTACCTTTTTCACGCTACTGGCGAGTATTGTATTTTGCTAATTTTCTAAAGATTTCCATTTCATTTTCAACCGCAGTTTTGGTTATTTCTCAATCCGTATAATTTTGTGGGAATTTTGCGAAAATCAAATTTTGATAATGAAAATCTGACAGCGTGTTGGGTACAAAATTAAATCCAGGGCATGGACCATTAGATTTGTCAAGAAAACATATACGTCCAAAGTTTAAAGAATTACCAAATTGTTCCCTCTGAAATGTTATGTCTAGCAATAGTTTAAAGATATAACAAAGTAAATTATCATTTCCCCTGAAGAAATCGGCCTTTTTATTGGTTTAGGTTTGAGAAGCTTTTACTGAGTAAAGGAAGAGATTGTTAAAAATGTGTCTTTGTTTGATCCCTTCTTCAATCCAGGAACATCGGTGTCTGTTCCGGTAGTATGTCATCAGTTCTTCTTTTTCATCTGTGGTATCCTTTCTGTTTTTTGGATACAGTCTGTGACAATCAAAATCATTTGAGTAGCAGATCTCCATAATTTGTGAAGATAGGATTTACCACATCATCGGTGGACACGTTATTGGTCTATTACTGCTGGGATGGTTTCTTTTGAGAGTCTCTCAGGTTAGTCTTTCACAGAGACATTCAATCAGGTATACTTGATTTTTGAAGGTATCTACTCAGTGGAAGAGCCAGTCTGTCATTAATTGATATGATTTTTTAGACTAGATACCATGTACGCCATCATGACCTGGCGTTTTCCAAATTGGTACATTCTTGAGTGCTTCTCTGAGTAAAGTGAAGATTTACGTTTACCTCAGTGGCCTTGCAATTCGTGTCCTTGCAATTCTTTGTCCATGTTATTTATCCATTCTGCTTTTCTGTTGTGTTATTTTCCCCCATATTTCACTTAAAGTTGTTTTGTTTCATATGCATCCGGTTGTTAGTTTGTCGTCGAGTTTTCTCCACTGATTTGTTGGTAGAATTGTTTTTGGATATACTGTTTTTGTTTGTATTGCTTGACCCAGTCACAGTATCTTTTAAGTCTCTTTCGCCAGTATATTTTGATTTATTTCTTCACGTTGTATTGTCACAGTTGTCTGTTGTTTTGATTTGGTCTGTTCATCCCAATATATCTGTGTGTTTTTCTTCCTTAGCACTTTTGCTTCTTGTCTCAAGTTCTTTTCCTCTCTTTCTAGCCTAATTACTAATCCAAGTTTTGTATTTCTGTTCAGATTACGTAAAGGAACGCCGATTTCATCTCAGATTAGTTTCACTCTTGCATGAATTAAATCTTTTTGTTCAGTGATGTTGCGTATTGGAAAATTTTAAAGAGCTTTTTTATTTTCTACCTTAACTGTTTTCAAGTATTGGTTCCTAAGGAATGGTAATTTAGTCTTCTTTCCAGTCATGATTTTCTATCATTACATTTATTTTGTCTTGTGTTAACATTTGTTTCGTTGGGCAGGGAAGTCTGTTGTTTTTTGATTTTACGAATTTTGCATTTGAATATTTTTAGGGGGCTCTTTTATTCATTATGTAGTGTTTCGATACGGATACTGTGATCTTGTTCATATTCTTCTCAATCTAAAAGTCTTTATATTTCTAGTATCTCATTGTCAGAAAAAACTAACATTCATAAATATCATTCACACTTTTTTAGCAACTCTGTGGTTCGTTATATCAAATCTAGAGGATTCTGCACAAATCTAGACAATTCTACAAAAATATAGCGGATTTTGCACAAATCTAGCGGATTGTGAACAAATCTAGAGGATTCTGAAAAAATATAGAAGATTTTGCAAAATATAGCGGATTTGGCAAAAATCTAGAGAATTCTGCAAAAATATAGTGGATTCTGCACAAATCTAGAGAATTCTGCAAAAATATAGTGGATTCTGCACAAATCTAGAGAATTCTGCAAAAATATAGTGGATTCTGCTCAAATCTAGAGAATTCTGCAAAAATATAGTGGATTTTGCAAAAATCTAGAGAATTCTGCAAAAATATGGCGGATTTTGCAAAAATCTAGCGGATTTTGAACAAATCTAGAGGATTCAGCTCAAATCTAGAGGATTCTCGAATTAGAACATCGATTAGCAAATAACTGATACTAGATATTAAATCAGAGAAATTGTGAAATATTCCAGAATGCCCGATATTGGCTCACTGTTTCACATATATTCTACACTCTTTTAAACATTCCCATCAGCATTTTTTTGTTTAAGAGCTATTTGTCAAAAATGCTCAAGTTACGTGACTCGGAGATAGGAAAAGTAAAATACGACTGCTAAAATTACATTTTGTTTAATGCTTTTTTTTCAGAATAGTTCTATACACGTGAACTGGGAAAGGAAAGAGGAAATTGCTATTTTGAATTTCCTTGATATTCATGTTCAAATCGAAGTTTCTGGATTTTGGGATTATTCCCAATATATATATATATATATACATATATATATATATATATATATATATATATATATATATATATATATAAATTAGCCGAGCGTGGTCAAGGGCAATCCTAAGCCTCCATTTTTAATAGCTACTACACTGAGGTGTACACATGGACTCTACTCCTTTCCTTGGATTGCACCACTTATCTTTGTTCCCTAACTTATAATGGCGAGTCTTGAACAAGGAGGCCTCAAGTACCATTTTGAGTCTTTCGTGTGACTCGACCTGGGATTGAATCCCAGTCTTCCGGACCATTGGCGAACACTTTACCCACCATGATAATAAGAAAGAAAATACTGGCTTTTATTTCAACATTACGGCAGATTATTTTTTGAATATTCAAAACAAAATAAAAATAAACATTTCACACAGCACTGGCATCAATGACAGATACTGACTCACTTTTGATAGCAGGAAAAACACACACCATAATGACTATGTCAAAGTAAAAATAGACAAGACGTAAAAAATAGAAAATATACGTTATGTGCTGATAGAGACAAAACAATCAATCACGACTGAAGTAATTTGGTGCCAAAAGATCTTAAAACTATACATGAGTGGGAAGGAAAGTTGATGTACTTGGAATTGTGCAAATGATTAAATTTGACTATACGAACAAATAGTTTACCCACAACCTAAGATCTGTGCTGAAAAATTAGACGCACAAAGATTTTGCGATTTTAAGTTACAAACTGATCATCTAATCTCGACCAGACGACCACACCTACTGACAGTCAAGAAAAAAAGAGAACCTGTGAATTATGGAATTTTCAGTCCCGGCTGACTCTTTAGTAAAACCGAAAGAAAGCAAGAAGAAAGGTAAGTACCTTGAACTTGCTGGAGAACAGAAAAATTATGGAGCATGAAAGGGATGATGACACCAAATGTAACTGGCTCGCCAGGTACATTCACCAAAGGATTGATACAGGGACTGGGGGACTTGGAACTCAGAGGACAAGTGGAGACCATTCAAACGACACCATTATTAATATCAGCCAGTATACAAAGTAGAGTCCTGGAGACTTGTGGTGACTGGCTATCACTCAACATCCAGCGAGAAACCAACGTTTGAGTGAAAATCTCTCAAAAGATTAAAATGACAATAAAAATAAGAGTATATGAAAGAAAAATAGGAAAAAAATATCTCAGGAGAATCAGAAAGCAACTCAAGCCGAAACCTTATCAAAGGAGTTAATATCTGGGTTGCATCCTTCGTTAGATATTCCAGACCCTTTTTGAAGTGGACCAGAGAAGAACTTAAGCAAATGGACCATAGAACAAGAAAACTAATAACCATGAATAAAGCATTACATCCCAGAAATGACGTTGACAGACTATGACAGACTACGTCAAGAAAGGAGGTAAGAAGAGGGCTTGCAAGGATTGAAGACAGCGTTGACGCATCGATATGATGACTCGAGGACTACATAGAAAACACGAAGGAAAACTGATTACAGCTATCAGAAACGAAACTGAAAACACGAAGACCAATAGAACAACAATATCTAGAAAACAAAAATGGAAAGGACAACAACTCTATGGGCGTTTTAAATGAAAATTAAGCAACATCTCACACAAGAAAACCTTGACGTGGCTAAGAAAGGAAAAATTTAAGAGAGAAACAGAAGCTTTCTTAATAGTAGCACAAAACAACGCTATAAGAACCAATCATATCAAAGCTAGAATAGATAAGACGCAACAAAATAGCAAATGTAGGTGATGTGGTGATAGAGACGAAACGATCAATCACATGCAGCAAATTAGCAGAGAAGGCGTACAAAACTAGACATGACTGGGTGGAAAGTTGATTCGCTGGGATATGTGCAAAATATTTAGATTTGATCATACGAACAAATGGTATATGCAGAACCAAGTATCTGTCCTAAAGAATGACACACATGAACTCCTATGGGATTTTGACATACAAAGAGATCACCAAGTCTCGGCCTGAGGACCAGACATTACAATAATCCACTAAAAAAGAGAACTTGGAAAATTGTCCCGGCTAACCCCAGAGCAAAAGTGAAAAGAAGAATAGATACCTGGACCTTGCCAGGGAATTAAAAGAAATATGGAAAATGAAGGTGATAAATATATCCATCGTGATTGGTGCTTTTGGTACAGTCACCAAAGGATTATTAAAGGGACTGGAGGACTTGGAGGTAAGAGAACGAGTAGGGGCCATCCAAACTACAATAAGATTGAGAACAGCCAGAATACTGAGAAGAGTCCTGGAGACCTGAGGAGACTTGCTGTCACTCAAACTCCAGTCAAATACTATCAGCTTCAACTGATGACAAGAACTCTCAATGAATAAGTAAGTAAATTTGGCGACCGTACTCTAAAGTGACCCAAAGGAGTCCTTTTCGATAGCCACTACACCTAAGTGTAGGGGAGGGTGCAAGTCCTTTCTATGGGTTGCTCCACTTCACCCTCGATCTGTACTTTAAAATGCTGAGTGTTTAGTAAGGAAGCATCAAGTACCATTTTATGAGTCTTTGGTATGACTCGACCTGGGATTAAACCCTAGTCTCCCCGGCCATTGGCGAACACTCTAATCATCATGCCAAGGTCCGGTACTGAAGGACTACTACTACTAATAATAATAATAATAATAATAAACATCGGTTAGACGAACAGAACTTATAATAATCAACAACAAAAAAGAGAACTTGCAAAATTGTGGACTTTGGTGTCCAAGTTTACCACAGAGTAAACTTGTAAGAAAGGGAAAAGAAGGATTAGTACTTTGACTTTGCTAGGGAATTGAAAAAAAATGTGGAACATGAAATTGACGTTTATACCAAGTATAATTGGGGCTCTTGGTACATTCACCGAATGATTATTAAAAGTACTGGATGACTTGGAAATAAGAGAACGAGTGTTGATCATCCAAACAACTATACACTAGAGAAGGGCCAGAATATTGAGAAGAGTCCTGGAGACTTAAGGAAATTTGCTGTCACACAAACTGCAGTGAAAAACCATCAGCAAACGCTGATGTGAAAAACTCTCAAGGAGTATAATATTTATAACTGCCAAAAGGAGTACAAGACTTGGTGCAAATGGGTGGGGATGGCAATCCACAGGGTATTGTGCAAGAAATTGAAATTTGATCATGCTACCAAACTGTAAACGTACAAAGCAGTTATAGACAATGAGACAGATACAATTCTCCAGTTCTAATTTTTGAAAAATTATTACTTGCCATTACTTGGATTCTGCCGTTCTGGCGGACAATTGAGTGACCATATAAGAAAGCGAACGGATTGATAATTACTTGGACTTTATAAAAGGACGACAAAAGCTGTGGAAGATGAAAGTAATGATCATAGCGATTGTAATTGGTGCCTTTGGAATATTCTCCAAAGTCCTGGAAAGGGAACAATTGGAACGGCAATCTGAGGGAGAATTGAAACCATCAAGACGGCAGTATTGATGAGATCAGAATACCGAGGAGGGTGTCCTCGTGGTGTAATGGTTAAAGCGATGGACTGCGGAATCGTAGGACGCAAGGTCGTACTCCAGTTGCGCTATTACGTTTACTTTCGGGCAAATACCCCTGGGAAAGGTATGAACCCCTTATCCTCCCAGCTATGGGTTAAATAGTACCACTATTGTTCTTCTGTGAGAGTGGCTTACGCATTAAATAACCCTTAAAGGTTGATATGCTTTTAAACCGCAACCAGAATATTAAGAAAAATCTTGGAGAGCTGAGGACACTAGCCGTTTCTTAGACGACAGGGAAATATCACAAACAGTGGTGTTAAAAACTCCCAAAGAGCAAAATAATAATAATAATAATAATAATAATAATAATAATAATAATCTCTTCATCTGATATTGTTTGTAACTCCATATTCGTTAAATGACATTTCTCAAAATATGTTCGATCCGTCAGTAAGGCCTGGGAAAAACTGGCAGAACTCTCTACTGAGGTTTTATGACCGGAGGAGTTTAGAAGAATTTTTGATTGCCATTAGTCCCAGGTCTCCTCTTACTTAAAAGGATACTATATTTCAGGATCATTTCTATAAGTTAAATGGATCGGTTTGCATCTAAGTTTGGTTTGGTTTTATGGCATATCAACCAATGTAGGCCATTAAAGCTAAATCTATTTTTATTCATATAAACAGTTCTATTACAAATAATTCAGTTTAGCAAAAGTAAACATTTTAAATGTTAAAAAAACAGCTCAATTTTAAACAGTGCCGTTTAGTATGAGTACAGTTTTTTTTATGCACATTTAAATATCCAAATATATATATTTCAAACAATTCCGTTCATTATAAGTACAAATATTAATTGTCAAAACAATTTTATTTAAATCAGTTCAGTTTAGCAAAAGTACACAGTTTCAATGTCAAAAAACCTTTCTATTCCAAACAATTTAGTTAACAATAAGTACACAGTTTCAATGTCAAATACAATTCTATTTCTTACAATTCAGTTTAGTATAAGCACAGTTCAGTTTTATTTGACCCATAGATAGGACCCTATCAGGTGCTTCCACGCCGAACCAGAGTGGACCAGTGAGCGATGGCAATGAATGGGCACCCTGTATTCGACAAAGTTGCTGCATTACTGGAACCTCAACATCAGATTGGTTAGTGTCATATCTTGGACATTCGCTGAGGGAGTCTCACATCTCTGCAGAGAAACAGACGGTGTATTCTACGGAGTGGGCAAGTTTGCAAAATAGTTGAATGACAGAGGAATACCTGATGTCATAATCATGAGCTAGAAATTTAAGAATCTCTACAAACGTGTACACAATTCCCTAACCTCTCGACATAAAATTACATCAGACTGTTTGAAATGCCATTAAAATCAATCGATCAAATCAATTTATCAAATCAAAATAGGTACACTTCCAAGAGACTTCTGATGTTTTCTAAAATGTTTTGCTTCTTTAGGGACGTTATGAACCTTTTGTATATGGATTGTACAATATTCAATTGGAACAAACTTTGTTCTGAGTTTCTTAATTTTTTTATTGTTTAACTTTTCATCTTGAGCAATTCATGCTAAAAGCACAAATACCTTTCACATTCTTTCACCATCCATTCCTATCCGCTCTTGCTTTTGCCTGATCCTTTAAGGGCATCTAGAGTACGCACATATCTGATGCATATTTCTTTTTGCTTGCCGGCGAATATTAGTTTGTCCAGGTGTATGATTCCAAAGTAGAATGTTGCTTATGAATTCGATTTTTTTTCCAGCATGTTTTGTTAGATAGGAGGTAAGTAGCCAAATAGCAATTATTTTTCGGGATTGGTACTTCCAGAATTTCTTAAAAATAGCACAAAGTACCCTTGTGCAGTTCAACTCTAACTTTTTCTCCGAGTGTTTCATTTAAGTTCATGTAGTGGAAGCGCACAATAGTTTTGATGAGCTACAGCTTGGAAGAAGTAACGTTTTATTCTATCAAATTTTTACTTGATTGAAAACCCTCTCAATAGCAATCCATACGTTTTTTATGCGTATATATATATATATATATATATATATATATATATATATATATATATATATATATATATATATCCTTCTGTAGAAGAGATATTACTACCGAGATATGTAAACTGATCACCATTTTTTCTCTTTATCAAAAGATGATTGTCTAAGAATCTTATATCATGCTCGTTCGTTTTTTTTAAGACCGATAAGATCAATTTGATGATCAAAAATTATATAGTCAGTCTGTATAGTGATGTCAGCCAAGATTAACAGGCTCAGCTTTTCCAGGAGAGATTTTGGTTTTTGTAGGTACTTGTGTAGCAGTGAAATACAATATGCTTAGCATATGATCAACTAGTTTTTTTACACTGTTTGTTATGGTAGCTTTTCCGTTATCTTTGGGGCATCGATGATTTCAATATAGACTCGATAATTGAGAAATGCCCGCTATAATTAATGTAATCTGAAGGCTCGTGATTACACACGCAATCGATCGATCAGACAAAATAACCAGCTTATGGACTCCAAATCATACACATGAGAGACGCAATAAGAAAGAAACGGTAGTGTATAAAATAAAATAAAAAATCGGAGGAGTATGTCAAAATACAGCTAAAAATAAGTCAGAAAGTTAATAGAATTCAGGAAAAAGTTGGTAATATAACTAGTGTTATACGTTGGAATTTTCCATGATGTGAAAAATGTTGAACTAAAATTGAGAGATCCACAAATCAGGGAAATTAAGAAGTCTAAATAATGATGCTAATCCAACCAATAGATTACATGAATAAAATAATGAGGGAAAGCACGTTCGCATCGAGAATAGTAACCTAGTGATGAGAATCAGCAACGCCAATCATAATCGGAGCCCTTTGACCCAACTAAAAGAACCTTGATAAAAGACTGAGGAAACTAGAGGTCCAAGGATATAATGAGACTGTCCATATCACTGCATTGTTGAGACTGAATAGCAGAATTTGAAAAGTAATACTACTACTTATACGACAACTACTTATACTACTACTACTACTACTACTACTACTACTACTACAAGAAGAAGAAGAAGAAGAAGAAGCGAAAACTGAATCTTGCCAGAGAGCTGACAAGACTGTGGACATGAATTTGACGGCAAAAACGATAGCAGTAGGTGCCCCTGGAATGGTTCTGAAGGGTCTGTGAATATCTGAGTGAGAACCAAGGTCATACAGACTGCTCCATTATTAAGATCACCAAAAATAATTAGTAGAGTCCTATATACATGAAGAGACATTATGTTACTCTGACTCCGGTGAAAAAATACCAGTTACAACGGGTGTAAAAAATGATCAGAAGAAATGAAATAATAATCTCTTCTAATAGCAGCACAAAACAACGCCATAAGGACCAACCATCTTTATTCAAAAATAGATAAGACGTGACAAAATACGAAATGTACGTTATGTGGAGATAGAGAGGAAACAATTAATCACAAAATAAGCGAATGCATTAAATTTGCACCAAAATTTATAAGACTAGTAGAGAGAGAAGGTGATCCTGAAGAAATTGTGCTAGAAATTCAAATTTGACCATACGAATAAGTGGTATACGTACAACCCGGAATCCGTCCAGGAAACTACGTTGCACAATATTCTCTTGGATTTTGAGACACAAACGGATCACCTAATTTCAGCCAGACTACCAGACCATAAGATAGTCAACAAAAAATTAGAACCAGCCGTATAGTGGACTTGGCCCTCGGCAGACCACACAGAAAAATCAAAATAAAGTGAAAGATACATAGATATCTTCACCTTGCTAGAAAACAATGATAAACTATGAAGCATAAAGATGACGGGGATGCCAATTTTGATTGGTGCACGTGGAACAAGCTCCAAAGGATTTGTCCAGGAACAGGATGACATGAATATAAAAAGAAAAATAGAGACCATCCAGACTATAGCATTATTAAAATCAGCCTCATTACTGAGAAGAGTATTGGATATTTGAGGAAACTTGCTGTAACTCTAACTCCAGGGGAAACCCATCAGTTAAATCTGATAAGAAAAACTCTCAAAGGAGTAAAATAATAAATTATGAAAGGCATTGCAGTATCATTAACCAAGAAAATAACTTGCCATTTAATAGATTTTGTCGTTCCAGTGAAACATTGAGGAAAAAAAATTGAAAAGATTGATAACGACTCAAATTTGTCAGAGAGCTGAAAAAGTGTTGATGTATGAAAGTAACGGTGATATCAGGTTTACAGTTTGTCTTGAAGTAGAAAGCCATTCATATGATAATGAGTTATTACTGTGACAAAAACAATGACAGTTATTTCGAACAGGTCCCGTAAAACTGCATCCTTGCAGTTAGAGACATCAAATCAATATTTAAAAACACAATTATAATATCATCATCCAGGACATGCAATCTCTTTTTGAGTTTCTTTTCACAGTAAAATCATTATCATGTTATTGTGTTTCCCTCTATTTTGAGACAGTTTTGTATGATTTTGTCTCCCAATAAATAATAACGCAAATATTTTTACTTACCTTATCCAAGGTATTCTGATCGAGGATTAATAGTTGTTCTTTAGTATACTACATTCAAATCTGAAACCAAAAAGATCACAATATTATAATAAGTAGAGTTATTAAAGCAACATGGTTGCCATCTATATTCAGATACCGTATAGTTGGTGTCTATTGAACATTACTCTAAAAGCTTGGAAAAGAGTCTGAGGAATTGGAGATCAGAGCAAGAATTGACACTATCCTGATCACTGATGTTTTGAGATAAAATTAAAAACAAGCACAGAGAGATGGAACTTGCTGTCACTCTGATTCAAGAGAAAGACCAGCAGCTTACCCTGGTGAAAATCTCACCCAAATAATAATAATAATAATAGTGGACTTTGCTGTCCCAGCAGACTACAAGGTAAAAATGAAAGAAAGCGAAGAGAGATAAGTACCTAGGACTTGCAAGAACTGAAAACATTATTGAAGTTGATAGTGAGGATGATACCTCTTATAAATGGTGCGTTACACAGTCACCAAATGTTTGATTCAATGACTAAAAGACAGGGAAATAAGAGAACGAGCGGAGACCATCAAAACTATAGCATTAATATCAGTCAGAATATCAAGGAGACTTTGTAAGTTAACTTCTTGTGAAAAACAATCACCTAATTCTTGTCTGAAAAACTCTCAAAAGAGTACTGACAACGCGATAGAAAACAGAATGACAATAACTAGGAAATAAAAAATGTGAAGAAAAACAATTCCATGGACGTTTTAAACGACTAATAAGCAACATCTCACACTGGAAAACCTGGACCTAGCTAGTAAAAGGAAGATTTTGAGACAGAGAAACAGAATATTTCCTAATAGCAGCACAAAACAACGCCATAAAACCAATCATGCCAAAGCGAGAATAGATAAAATAGCGCATATTGGCTATGCGGTGACAGATGATATCATCAATCACTTAATAAGCGAATGCAGCAAATTAGCACAGGAGAATAAGACTAGACACTACAGGGTGGGCAAGGTGATCCAATGGGAAGGCTTTCGATTCCATCCACAGAGGGAAAATGGAACTAATCCTACTAGCATACGGCCTACTAAAAGTAACCGTAGCAGCAATAATGATCCTCTACAGAAATACAAAAGTGAAAGTACGTTCACCAGATGGAGACACGGAATACTTCGACATTGTTGCAGGAGTACTACAAGGAGACACGCTAGCCCCATACCCCTTTATCATCTGTGTAGACTACGTGCTTAGAACTCCGATCGACAAAATCAGAGAAAATGCCTTCGAGCTGACTAAGAAAAGAAGCAAAAGGTACCCCGCAAAAACAATAACAGACGCCGACTACGCTGATGACTTGGCGTTACTGGCGAATACGCCTAATCAAGCAGAGACACTACTGCATAGCTTGGAACGAGCTGCAGCAGGCATTGGCCTCCATGTCAATGCACACAAAACTGAATATATGTGTTACAACCAAACGGGCAACATTACCACACTAGACGGAGCCTCTCTGAGGCTAGTGGACAAATTCACCTACCTAGGAAGTAGCGTCTCATCAAACGAAAACGACATCGACACACGACTGACGAAAGCATGGACGGCTATAGGTAGGCTCTCAATCATATGGAAATCAGACCTGACTGATAAAATGAAACGCAGTTTCTTCCAGCGGTTGTATTGATACTGCTATATGGATGCACTACATGGACGCTAACTAAACGGTTGGAGAAGAAACTTGACGGCAACTACACAAGAATGTTGAGAGCAATATTGAACAAGTCCTGGGGACAAGAACCCACGAGACATGCGTTCACTTGCCTCCCATCACGAAAACTATACAGGTTAGACGAGCCAGACACGCCGGACACTGCTGGAGAAGCAGGGACGAGCTCATAAATGATGTACTCCTCTGGACCCCCACATATGTCCAAACAAAATCAGGACGACCAGCCCGAACCTATATACAGCGGCTATGTGAGTACACAGGATGTAACCCAGAAGACCTGCCGGAGGCGATGAATGATAGGGAGAAGTGGCGAGAGAGGGTCAGGGATATCCGTGCTGGCGGCACGACATGATGATGATGATGATATTTCCCCTTACGAACAAATAGTACATGAACAACCCAGCATCTGTCCAAGAAAATGACACACATAAACTCATATGGGACTTTGACATACAAACGGATCTCTGCCAGAAGACCAGACCTAATAATAATAATCAACAAAAAAAAAAAAAGAAAACATGCAAAATTGTGGATTTTGCTGTCCCGGCTCACCACAGAAAAAAACCATTGAAAAATGTGAAAAGAAGGATAAGTACCTCGACCATGCTAGGGAATTGAAAAAACTATTGAACATGAAGGAAACAAATATACCAATTGTGATTGGTGCTTTGGTACAGGAACTAAAGGATTACTAAAGGGACAGGAGGACTTAGAATTTGAAGGACGAGTAGAGACCATCAAACGAGAGCATCATTGAGAACGGCCAGAATACTGAGAAGAGTCCTGGAGACTTAAGGAGACTTACTGTCACTCAAACTCCAGTGAAAGACCACCAGCTAACTTTGATGTGGAAAATACTAATGAGTAAATAATAATAATAATAATAATAATAATAATAATAATAAAATTAAAGAATAAAATTAAAAATAAATAAATAAAAATAAATACATAAATAAACAAAAATACTTCCCCTGCCCACAAAAAAAGGAATTTGCTTTACAAGTGAACATTCTAGAACTCCATGTGACGTCCATATTTTAGAATATAAATATATATTAAAGATAAAAAAACAAAACTATATCAAGGCTTGAACCAGAATAACCGAAATAATATTTGCTGTGTGGTCTTCAAAGAAATTTGGGTCAGCGTAATCCGTCTTTTATTTAAAAACATTGATTGTTCGTTACTCGCAAAATCTTTTTCTGAACAGTTGTATTGTAAATGAAGACTTTTTAATTTCCAACATTATTTTCACCTAAACTTTTTCGAAATCACGAAATAAATTTGTTTTAACATACTGTCTAAATTTCTATGTCTTTCGTTTTATTAGTATTAAGGACTGGGTGTGTGAGAATCTATGTAGAGCGGACGGAACTGAAAATAAAATAAAATAAATAAAATAAAAAATAACATTAAAAATAGATAAGATAAAATAGATTTGTTTAAATTTACCACCTTAATTTCATTATAGATCATCTATGACTTTTAATCTAAGGAAATACGTACCTGATGTAGCCTAAAAGCGTTAAGTGAGAACAGTTACCGTGTTCCTTATAGCGGTGAAAACATCAGGAACTTAGTATTATTAAAATATGAACAACTTTAACGGAAATAAAGTTTCAAAATATGGCAGTAAATAATAACCATAAAGGTAATTCTGGAACACTGAGGATAGTTCAGATAATCAGTTACGAAATGAACTATAAAAAATAGGTTGGTTGATTGATTGGGTTTTATGGCACATCAACCTTTGTAGGTTATTTAACGCCAAATTCATTTTTATTTATTTTTGTCAAAGCAGTTCTATATATATATATATATATATATATATATATATATATATCAAAAACTGAATTGTTATATATATATATATATATATATATATATATATATATATAACAATTCAGTTTAGTGTAAGTACAGTTTTGCTGTAAAAACAGTTCCATTTCAAGCCATTCAGTTTAGCATAAACACGCAGTTTAAACGTAAGTACGGTTTAATTGGCAAAAATATTTCTATTTCGAGCTATTCGATTTCAAACAGTTCTAATTCAAACAATTTAGTTTGGCATAAATATGCAGGCAGTATAAATCATTCTATCTACTTTTCCTCATTTGTTTGCACACAGTTAAATTATTACAAGCGTTGTTATGTAAGAATAGAAATGTAACAGTCATTTGTTAGCACACATTTAAATAGATACGTATGATATGTAAGAAATTAACAATTAAAAAAGTGATTGAGCTGATGAGTTTGCCGATATCTTAGTGGTTTCAAGTATTGTAGTTTTTTATTATTTCTTCAAGATTAAGGCTGGCAACTAAATGGTCTGTGTCGCTATCCATACTCTCTATACTATACGTCCTTTGTAGAGGTTTTGTTGGTTGCTGAGCATTGGATTGTTTGGTTCTTATAGGCGAATTTGTTGTTGAAGGTATTTTCAATGTACTTCCTAGTCTTTCCTTATTCGCTTTTTGTCTTTATCTGTATTTTCGCAGTTTGGCTCATGGGGAGTTGTAAATTTTATTTCAGTTTTTCAGATCTTATCGGAGAAACGTTTTTCAGTCTATCTCGATGCTTTTTTGTGTACAGATTGGGGATTTATGTAACGCCTGTTTTGTTGGAGATTTTGCATTTTTAGGAGTAGTTCTTGTTGGAGTGATAGATCCTACGTGAGTTTTTGTTTGGACTACAACATTGGATCTCTCCCCATTCGCAACTTGTTGCTGAGCTGGTGCTTGGTAAAATTCAACCGAGCGTAGTTTTTTCAGGTGCTCCTGAAACTTTGGCCAATCATTGAATCCCGACTTAATCAATTTCTCCACGAGTGTTCTATATTTGTAGTCGTCATTGGTTCTATCCACCCTCTGTGCAGCGGAGGCGTAGCTGCTTTCTCCCATATAGCTCCTTACAATACTCCTAGGTTCCAGAAAGGAAACATTCCTCTTGTGTTTAACCTCAATTATTTATTTTTCTTTTTGGTAAACAGCGCAAGTAAGACGGGTGATCTTGTTGGCAGTTTGTACATCGAATTTCTTTCAAGCAATCTTCCTCTGCATGGTCCGGGTCCTTTTCACCGCATTTGGCACATGTCCTCTATAGGCTTCCCTGTGGTGTCCAAATTTTTGAAATTTGAAGCACCTCAGGGGATCTGGGACGTACAGCTCAACTCTCTCAAGTCAATAGTTCGGGGCTTATTAAATGTTAGTATGTAAGTGTTGGTCTGGATTCGTTGTTCACCTTTTCTGATAGAGATTCTCCCGGCTATCCCTGGACTGATGCTATCTAGTCTTCTGTAGCCAATGCCAACTCTCTACTCCTGATAACTCCCTTGGAAGTGTTGAGTTTCTCATGCGGGTTAGCTCGGCATTTAGTCGTATGAAACGTTTTTTTGACCTAGACAAGCAAGTTACTATTCCTTGTTTTCTTAACGGTTTTCAGCTTTGCTTTGTTATATATTACTTTTTCTATGAGGAAAGGCGAGAATTTGGCTAAGCAGACCGCATCCAAATATTCAATAACTATGAATCTGGGGAAGTCTGCAGCCTCATTCTCGGAGTCTGATTCTGAGAGGTTTCGTTTAGATTTTTGTTTGAAAATGCCACATATGCTGTATATTCATCACAGGCCTTACGCTCCATCACCCACCACGGAGTCCAACTAGTTTGGGGAATGAACCAAGGAGGTCACCCATTTGCCTTGGTTGAGACGAGGGATACGCGACCAGTATACTCGAGTTGAGGGTAGCCTTCCGAGTCGTTGCTACTTTCAAGTTCTAAGCACTGGTCAAATTCCTTGTCTCAACACAATTGACCCTTAGCCACCGCCTTCTAGCAATTAACAGATAAGGGTTGGGAACTTGCTGCAAGTGCAGATTTAAAAGTACGGTCGGGATAAAATATGTAGGTGCTAGGGCTTGACATGACCAGCTTATTGATCGGATCGGGCCCAATCCGATCGCCTGTCAGACCAAGTAAGGGCCATAGAGGTATGTTGCAAGCCATTGACCACTCTGTCGCCGGATCAATGATTGCTCAACAACCACGGATCCGTCCTAGTGCCTTACGGGTCACCACCCACGGCCAACAGGCGGCCTCATTGGTGGAGGTCTTACCCCTCTACAGAGGTGCAGTCGGCGTATTCTACAGCCCCATCAAGCAAGGCGAGTAAAAATAGGTTAATGGACTTTAACTAAGCCACAATATAGGTTTTTCTTAACCCGCTGTTCATGAACAGTCACTGAGACTGTTCTCTGTCACATATGACTCAGGCGCGCTGATAATAAACAACCCTAGGGTTTGGTATAGCCACAATATACCACCCATGATAAAAATGTTGAAACAAAATATGACACAACGTCAGACCCATGCAACAGGCTCGTGTGTCATGATCAGCATGTGCTCTCCTGATTGCCCACATGAGAGACACAATCGTCATCCTGCGAATGTTGGCTGTTCATTTTTAAGGTACTCGAATCACGATATAGGAACATTGCAACCAGAGACATAATCCCAAAAGTTGGACAAGGGAAGACAACCAACTTGCACTACATTGCTATTTTAGGAGCAACTCAACACAAAGAGGATATATGAAAAGAATCATTGAGATCTGGCAAAATGTACTAGTTTTCAGACAAGTCAAAGACTTGCAGATCAAGTCAGAACAATAATAAAGAAAAGTTGGTTTTCTGACTTTGAAATACTAAAAATACAATAGAAAATAAATAAAACAACAGGGTAGTACTACTGTACCTGACATATCAAATCTACATTTTTCTTTTATAAGTAGAGAAATTATATAGTGAATTGAATTACCGTGACCAGGAAATCCGGCAAAGATAATAGACAAATGGAAATAGCAGATGAGAACAAGTAAGGTCAAAACGGTTGCCAAGTGTTTCCGTATGTCGTACATAGGTTGTCACTGGATATTCTGGTCATGGTAATTCAATTCACAATATAATTCCTCTACTCAATAAAGAAAAATGTAGGTCTGTGTCCTTGGCCTTGAGGTAGAAATAATTACACGGATGCGTATTTCTAATCCCATTGTGAAGATGTGGCCCTGGAAGTGACCGTGTCCCGGCAAAAAAAGGAATCTCTCCTAATAGCAACACAAAACAACGCCATAAGAACCAATCATATCAAAGCGAGAATCGGTAAGACGCAACAAAATAGCAAATGTATGCTATGAGGTGTTAGAGACGAAACGATCAATCACGTAATAATGCAGTAAATTAGCACAAAAAGAATATAAGACTAGACACGACACGAAGGGCAAGGTGATCCACGAGGAGATATGCAAGAAATTTAAATTCGTCCATTCGAACAAATAGTATACACATAACCAAGCATTTGTCCTAGAAAATGAGACACAAACTCCTATGGGACTGTAGCATGCACACGGATCACCTAATATCGGCCAGAGGACTAGACCTTATAATAATCAACAGAAAAAAAAAAAAGGATTTGCAAAATTGTAGACTTGCTATCCAAGCTGATCACAGGATAAAACTGAAAGAATGTGCAAAGAAGGATAAGTACCTCGACTTTGCTAGGGAATAGAAAAACTATTGAGCATGAAGGTGACAATTACACCATTTGTGATTGGTGCTTGTAGTACAGTTACTAAAGGATTAATTAAAAGACTGGAGGACTTGAAAGTTAGAGGACGAGTGGTGAGTATCCAAACGAGAGCATTACTGAGAACTGCTAGAATACTGAGAAAAGTCCTGGAAACTTGAGAAGACCTGCTGTCACTCAAATTCCAGTGAAAGACAATCAGCTGACGCTGATGTGAAAAACTCCAATGGAAATAATAATAAAAACTAATATTTTAGAAGCAACCCTGCCAAAAGAGGGTAAAGAAAAGAATGATAGAAATCAGGACAGAATTCGGTAGATTTAATGTAACAAACCGAAGGCTTGCTCACCAGGATAGGACAGTAACAAAGAATTATTGGTCTTCTGACCTTGAAATACGAGAAATTCACGAAAAAACATTTAGGCAAACACATCAAAATCCCCACCTCCGTAACCGAGAGAATAAATACTGGAAAGCCAGAGACTCTTAAACAAACATTACACCACAAACACACAAACGCAAACATTTACCAAAAAAGAAAAAAAAAAACTAATATTGATAACATTAGAAGAATCATGCCCGAAGAGAAAACCACATTGTTTTCTCCCACGAACTAAGACTGGAGGAGGGTCAAGTCCAAAACTACGAAAATGAACAATTTATTGACAAATATCCCCACAAACGACATCATGGACTTAAACAATTTGATATACACAGGAGAAAAATTCGTCTATAAAAATCAGAGTCCCCTTGATGACCATTGACAGAAGGTCAAAACTCAAGTGGGGACTCAGACTTAAATTGCAGATAAAAAGAGTACGACAACAAGCAAGAATACTAAAACAGAATATTAAGAAATTTACGGACGAAACTGAAAAAGCACGGCAAGTAGAACTAAAAAAATCTTGAGGAAACCAACCAACTTGTACTAGCGAAAGAAGGTAGACTAAAAAATACACCTAAACAAGAACAAACAATATATACAAGACAGGATGTTCCAAACCAATAAAAAAAATCTATCGACAATTAGGAGGATAATGAGTGAAACCATCTCAACAACCGGATCCGAGAGAGCCCAGATTTGAGAAGAATATGGGAACGGAAAGATCATAACAAAAAATGCTGAATGGATAAACAACATGGAAATAGAGTTGAGAATGCTCGAAAAATACTCTCCGGTGAACATACACCCCGACGGGTTCAAGGCAACGCTTAAAAAAACTGGAAAAACTCTGGCCTTGATGGCATACACAGATCTGGATTTTAAAATATTTACCTGCATACACGACAGACTTGCTGCTGAAATGAATACATGCATACAGATAACTGAAATACCCGAATGGATTACCAAAGGGAAGACCACTCTAATCCAAAAATGACCCCCTCAAGTAACTGCTCCAACGAAGTAGACTGATAACGTGCCTACCGATGATGTGGAAAATACTAACGGCACAAATTCGGGAAAAAAAACCTACTACTCATTGATAAGCCGCGGAATCTTCCCCGACGAGCAAAAATGATGGCGCAACAAAACAAGAGGCAAGCAAGAATTACTCTACATAGATCAACACATCCTCAGCGAAAGTAAAACGAGATTGAAAAATCGAGCTTTGATCTGGATCAATTACGAGGTTACGATATGTTCCTTCAAACCTGGATACTACACTGTCTCAAAATGTATTAAAAAAACGACCAAGTCGTAAAGTTTATCGAGAAGACCAAGCAGACCTGGAATGTGGAATTGTCTGCAGGAGGAAGAATCTTAGGATAGATAAACATCCAAAGAGGTTTATTCCAGGGAGATGCACAATCATCATTACTATTTGTGATAGCCATGATACCACTCAACCACATAATTAGGAAATAAACAGTCGGATACAAACTCAGTAAATCGCAGGAAAAGATCAAACATTTGATGTAGATATTTTTTCCAAAAACCGAAAAAGAATTGGAAACCCTAATACAAACTGAGATTATACAGTCAAGTTATAGGATTAAAATTTGGCATAGCAAAATTCACCACGCTAGTTATAAAAAAGTTGTAAATAAAACATAACGGATGGAGTCGAAGTACAAGTAGTCATCAGATCGCTCCAAGAAAAGGACACCTACAAATACTTGGGCATCTTGGAAGCTGACACCATCAAACAACGGGAAATGGAAGAAAAAAATAACAAAGAGTATCTCAGAATAGCCAGAAAACAACTTGAGACAAAACACTTTAACAGGAACCTCGTCAAAGGGATAAATACCTGGGCTGTACCCCTCGTAAGATGCTTGGGCCCATTCTTGAAGAAATAAAAAAAAAGAACCAAAAAAGACAAGAAAACTAATGACCATACACAAGGCATTGCATCCCAGAGATGACATTGACAGACTATATGTATCAAGAAGAGAGGAAGGAAGGGGATTTGCCACCATTAAAGACATCGAAGACAAACGCCGATTCGAAGACTACATAGGAAAGCGTGGAGAAAGACTGATTACAGCCACCAGAAGCAGTACTAACGTCAAAAGACCAGAAGAACGACAATAATCAGAAAACTAAAGTGGGAAAAAACAACTGTATAGACGTTTTAAGCGAGGAACAAGAGACATCTCCCATGAGAAAACGTGGACGTGGCTAAGAAATGGAAACCTTAATAGAGAAAGAGAATCTTTTCTTATAGCAGCTTAAAATAACGCCATAAGGAGTAACTATATAAAAGCGAGAAGAGATAAGACGCATCTAAACAGCAGATGTAGGTTTTGTGGGGAAAAAGACGAAACTATTATCGAATGCAGCAAATTAGCACGGAAAGAATATAAGACTAGACACGACTAGGTGTGCAATATCATCCACTGGGGATTGTGCAAGAAGTAGAAGTTTGACCATACGAACAAATGGTATATGCTCAACCCAGAATCTGTCCTAGAAAATGAGACACACAAACTCCTCTGGGATTTCGAAATACAAACAGAACACCAAATCTGACGACAAGATTATATTATAATCAAGACAAAAAAAGAGAACTTGAAGAATTGTGGACTTTGCTGTCTCAGCGGACCACGAAGTAAAATTTAAAAAAAAAATTGAAATGAGGGATAAGTATCTTGACACCTCTAGAGAATTGAGGAAACTGTGGAATATGAAAGTGACGATAATACCAATTGCAATTAGTGCTTTTTTTTAAGTATCCAAATGATTAGTGCAAGGACTCGGAAATAACAGGACGAGTGGAGACCATCTAAACAACTGCATTATTCGGATCGGCCAGAATACCGAGAAAAGTCCTGGAAACTTTAGTAGACTTGCTGTCATTCAAACTCCTTTGCCAAAATATTCAGCTAACGCTGGTGTGAAAAACTCCAAAGAGAACAAATAATAATGCTATAAGAACAATTTACGTCGAGGCAAACAATGGCAAAACGCAATAGAATAGGAAGTGCAGTCTCCTGTACTGAGAGGGATTAAACAGTTAACCTCGTAAAAGGAGAATTCAGCAAACATGCAATAGACGAATACGATAATAGGAATGACTTGGATTAAAATTCTGTTCAGTAAGAATTTCAGCTGAGTTTGAAATCTATATAAACTGACCAATTGTATATTCACAAAAAAGAACCTGTTCTTGAAAATGACAGACATGTTTCTCTGGAACTTTGAGATAATAACAGATCACCCCAAAATTCCAGAAGATTAAATTTAGTTTAATTAACAAAAAGAAAATATCTTGTCATTTACTGATTTTGCCGTGTCAACAGACCAGATGGTGCAGAGGAAAGAAGTCGAAAAGCTCGACAAATACATACACCTTCACAGATGACTGACAAAGTCGAAAACATGATACACAATGTAATAGGATCACTGTGAACCATCACCAAGAATCAAGAACAGAGACTCTGTAAACAGTAATTTAAAAGGAAATCTGAGATCAAGAGCACAAAACTATTATTAATCAGCTGAGATATGTATAAAAATTCCGGAGATCCGAGAAAAATGCTGCCGCTCAGACTGTAGTTAAAAACGACCAGTTCGAGTTGGTGTGAAAATGTTGCAAAGATTAAGAAAATAAGAGCGTCATTGATAAATTCATAAATAAAACGAATTTGGCTTAAAGAGTTGTCTGTGGAAATCACTGTTTGCAGTTGCTACTTTTTCAAGGAAATCAATTGTCACGTGTCCTTTTAAGAATAGACGTTCCTTTCAACTCTGAATCGTAGAGGTAAAACCCACATTGAGTACCTTTTTAAACATTTTTAACTTAAACATCCTTCCTCTTAATCATCACAAATGCTTCTATATATTTCGTATGGTTCTCCCAAAATATGATACTAATACACAGTTAGTCTGAAATATTCTGTGTACTTTGCTGCCATTTTAAATAACCTCAAAGCAATACAGATTTTTCTTTTTCTTAAATTTTTCCTTATATAATGAATTATTCTAGTGATTAGTATAATTACATCATCTATTTTGGGTTAGATTCTTTTTAATGTCAGAAAACTCTGTGTGTTTTATTTTTGAAATGATATTCAAAGTTACAATGGCTATGATGAATTCTAGTGATTACAGAGAATCTCGTCGTTCCTTTGACCTTGAATAATAATTGTTTCCATGCAATTAATTCTACTTTTTAATTTTTCACATAATTCATTATACATTCTCCAACTTGTTTTGTTATATTTAACATATTAAATCAGTAGTGTCACAATCATTGTTTCATGAGCTTTTCTTCCATAACAGAAAGAATGCTTGCGGTTGTTTTGTTTCAACTTCAACTGTCGAGGCAAATTTAGAAACTTTAAAGCTGATAGCTTTGAAAGTCTCTCTGCGATCAGGCCGGCGTTCATTTAACTGAATTCTTCGTCAGAAAATTTGATTCGGCTCTTTCACAAAATCCCAGAAGCAAACACGTGTGTCGGAACTCGACACACAAGGATGACCTAAAATGCTAAGTTATTTTCAGCTTCTCAAAATCAAAGAGATATTCTCAGAGGATAACTTTTGCTTGGATAATAGTATTATGCACGTGGGGTCAGTTATTGCAAATTTACTGAGCATTCCTTTACCAAGGGACAGTCCTCATAACCTTTCTAAACGCTTTAAGAAAAATAAATTCTTTTTTTATAACTCTTAAGCAAAACAAATAAAAGATATATCTTTAGATTCTTTCTACAGGCTATCTAGAGTGAAATTATCAAGACAAATCCAATATAAGTGCAATTATCAAAGTTTTAGGAATACATATATATATATATATATATATATATATATATATATTACTCCTCCCATTGATCTGAATTTTACGTGTCACTACGATCATCGGACGTAAAATAAAGACACCAGTGGCGTGTCTTTGATATCTATTTTAGGTTAGTTTTAGGTTTAAGATTTTAAATCAGCCATGATATAAAGGTATTGGTCATCTTTCAATACACCTGTCTAAAAATAATATAATATACATAAATTCAGACAACTACTACCACAATAACAAAAGCAACAGCAATGATCAAATGATGATTATCTTGTTTCCTATGGTTTTGTAACCGAATAACCATGGCGCCACCGCAAAGAATTGTTACACCAGTATGTTGATTAGTGTTACGTCAACAAGCGGGAATATCAAATCCATGCCAATGTGGCTCCTAACTCACCCTGGAGTCTCTTGATAAATATTCATTTTTCTTTTGGTTAAAAAATCAATAAAAATCGGCATCAAAAAATCAATAAAAATCGGCATCCGAGTTCAATATATATATATATATATAGATATATATGGATGATTGACTAGACTGTTATTCCCCTAGCCGTTGTCATAATAGGAGCAATCGAAAAAGATTTCAATTTCGTTCGTTTGTTTATAGAATCTTGTTCAAATGTGATTTATATCAACTCAGTGTTCGACGGCACAAAATGTAAATGATAGTTTGTCATGGTTACTATTCCATAGTCAGGTATACGTGAGTGGTTAGCGACGAAAGATTTATAACTAAAATATTTTATACAGATGGGAATTTGGAAATGTATTAAATAGGTTAATATCGATTGTATGTTGCTGTGATAAAAAGTCTGCCAATAGATTCAAAGAGGTAAAAGCTACAGGGAAAGCAAAAATGAGTATCTTTGATCACCATAGACTAGGCCAATCAATTTTCACGATGTACGAGGACAATACAACACGATTAAATACTATTATTCATAAAAAGTTAACGAAATTGATCTAAACCTGTTTAAGTTGGATGTAAGACACAAAGTGATAGTGATAATTGAAATATCAGTTCCAGAGACCCCAGAGACAATGTATAAATACCATGAATACACATTCAAATTATTGTTCAGTAAACCAACATTGTTGTGAAGATATTGACTCCATGATTGATAAACTATCAGTTGACATGAATCAAGCATTATAATTGTATTATTCATTATCTCCTTGGGAAAATGATATATCTTCATACATATCACAAACTCAGACAATTTAAAACTTTTGGGTCAGTTTAGATAATAACACTCTTAATTATTTGATCGCCAAAGGTGGAATTCACAGTTAATTTTTTCAAGAGCCCCATTGCAGTAAACAATTCAAGTAGATGGGTTTCGATTATGATACTAGATAGTATACGGCGAAATTTCGAAGCTCTATGCTATGTGTATTGACCACAACATTGAATCTATTTCCCGGTCAACTCTGATATGGACTGATAGTACGAAATAATGTTCTATCTATGAATCAAATAGATTTATTTGAGATAATAGTCAAAGTTACTAAGAGATACTCTCTCTTTAAACTTTGGTATTGCAACCAAATGTAAACATTTACTTGTTTAAAATAGCTGAAATGCAGAAAGATATCGGTCATTAAAATTTTAATAATGCAGCTGTGTGTTACGTTACCTCATCGACATAACACAACCTTAAACATCAATAGGAGTTACATTTCTCAAATACAAGACATACCCGTCGTTTCTTTAGATACGAAAAATTTATTAACTGAAGGGAAAATTCGAAAACTCGTTAATGAAACTTGAGAGAGAAAGATAGACTGAAAGATAGAAGTTCTTACATTGAGACTCTATAGCTTTCATGCATAAGAGACGAACGAACAAAACACAGGCTTCCATTACTTTATCCCTCTTATCCCTTAGCCCCCAACAAGGCGCTTGTCTGACTCCAACAAACTCTGAACTCTGAACTGCCCCAATACACCCACAGCCAAAAATCGCCCTGCTTATTCAATATATTAATTGCCTCATCAACTAATGTAATAAAAATACCTATCATCAACTTTCCAGAATGATGACATCACAGAAGCTATCCAGAGAAGGTCATCTGTCAATGCTCATCTGAAGTAGAATTTATTTTAAACTTCCTGTCCTCGACTCCCAGTTCAAATTAAAACCCTATTTTTACATGACTGGCGTTAACACAACATGTAAACGTACGCAAGATTTGACCTTTAGAAAATCAATGTTGACAACTAAGCATTCGATGCTTTCACACTGTTTAACTTCGTATGCGACTTTCACTTCAACCAAAAGATGTTAGACATCTTACAATTCATCACCACAAATAAAACAATTAATATAATTAATTACCAACCGTAAACATATTACATGTGTATGTCTGTTTAAAATGATCGTGTTGGTAGATTTTTCTCCTATATAATCCGAAACTATAACTATTAAAAAGGCGTCGCCATAAAATATCCTGGTAAGTGATGATATGCTGCAAAACTAAACAATCAATAAAAATGAATTTTGTACTTGTGGTAAACCCTTCATACAACTCTTATTTGGAATCGACATGCATATGTTTATTTCAAAATTTGAAAGAAACGTTTAAATGTTGATGTTTTTCATCCATTGCCGAAGCTAAGTTTCAAATTACTTATTCCACATGCATAATAAATCGTTTTCGATTTCTGTTTGACAAATTGCATTTTCGTAGATAGAATATGAATATTTAACAGTTCAATAATGAGTACAACGCTTAAATACACTCACACACAAAAAATCATCTATATATGTATGTGTATATATATATATATATATATATGAACACGTTCTCTGAATACAACAATGAATCTTTCGAAAAAGAATAAAAATATTAAATATTTAAAAACCAAAACAATGCCTAAAATTAAAGTGTTCGCAATGTTAGAAAAAAGCTGTAACTTGGAGTTTCCTTTAGTCAGAGCACAGCAATTATTAGACTACAACCATGAGAAAGTTCAGAATTTTTTGTCATATTTACATAAAATGAGAAAAATAAATGCATCCCCCGCATATATATATATATATATATATATATGTGTGTGTGTGTGTGTGTGTGTGTGTGTTGAAAAATGAATAAACGTAAGACGGAATGGAATATACCTGGTGTGGGCGATGTTTTTATTATGGCCGAAACGTGCTTCGACTTTGAGGTTTTGCTTCTATACAGATTTTTTAATTTAAAAACATTTTGAGTTTGAATTATTATTATTATTATTATTATTATTATTATTATTATTATTATTATTCCTTGAAAGTTGTTCACATCAGGTTAGGCTGATGGTTTTTCACTGAAGTTTGAGCGAGAGAAAGGCTCCTCAATCTTTCAGTATTCTGACTGTTCCCAATAATACTGTAGTTTGTATGGTATCCACTCGTACTCTTATTTCCAAGTCCTCCAGTCCCTTTAATAATCCTTTGGTGATTGTACCGAATGCACCAATTACGATTGGTATAATTGTTTCTAACAAGGTCAAGGTACTTATCTTTCTTTTCACTTTCTTTTAGTTTTATTCTGTGGTCAGCCAGGACAGCAAAGTCCATAATTTTGCAAGTTCTCTTTTTTTTGTTGATCATTTTAAAATCTGGTCTTCTAGTAGAGATTAGGTGATCTGTTTGTATGTTAAAATCCCATAGGAGTTTTTGCGTGTCATTCTCTAGGATAGACCGCTGGGTTGTGCATATACGATTTATTCGTATGGTCAAATTTAAATTTATTGTACCTCAGTCTGTAGATGACCTTACTAACCCAGTCGGGTCTAGTCTTATACTCCTCCTGTGCTAATTTACTGCATTCGCTTATTATTTGTTTGATCGTTACGTCTCTATCACCTCATAACCTACATTTACTATTTTGTTGCGTCTTATCTATTCTTGCTTTGATAATTGGTTTTTATGGCGTTGTTTTGTGATGTTATTAGGAGAGATTCTCTTTCTCTCTTAACATTTCCTTTTCTTAGCCACGACCCGGTTTTTTCACGTGAGATGTCGTTTATTAGTCGTTTAAAATGACCAGAGATTTTTTTCTTATTTTTGTATCCTAGTTATTGTCATTCTGTTGCCCATCATGTTGTCAGTATCGTTTCTGATGGCTGTAATCAGTTTTCATTCGTATTTTTCTATGTAGTCCTCGAGTCGTTGTATTGATGTGTCAAAGCTGTCTTCACTGTTTGCAAGTCCACTTCCTCCCGCCTTTGTTGATACATATAGTCTGTCAATGTCGTCTCTGGGATGTAATGCCTTATGCATGGTCATTAGTTTTCTTGTTCTTTGGTCCAATTGCTTAAATTCTTCTCTGGTCCACTTCAGAAATGGTCCCAAATATCTAACGAGTGGTACAGCCTAGGTTTTTATTCCTCTGATAAGGTTTTTTGCTACATAGTTTTTTTCTCGGGTAGCTTTCTAGTTCTCCTGAGATATTCTTTCTTAATTCTTTCTTTCATCTCCACTTATTTGATGGTGTCAGCCTCCAAGATTCCCAAATAATAAACTTTTCCTTTTCTCCAAGCGTTCTAATCTCATCTTGATTTGGTAGTTCCATTCCGTCTGACAGATATCGTTTGCCAATTTTCATTACTAGCATGGCATATTTTTCTCAGCCAAATTTCATTCCTATGTTCTAACTGTATATTCTATCTGCGTGTATTAGAGTTTCCAGTTCTTTTTCATTAATGCAAATAGTTTGATTTCATCCACGGACATTAGATCATTTCTTACCATCGATTAAGTTTGTATCCAGCTGTGCCCTTTCTGAGTATGTGGTTAAGTGGCATCATGTCAGTTATGAATAGTAACGATGATAGTTCATCTCCTTGAAATATACCTCTTTGGATCTTTGATTCAATTAGGCTTCTTTTTCCTGCTGTCAATTCAACTCTCCAAGTTTTCATGGTTTTCTCGATGAAGTTTATGACTTCATGTGATATTTTGTACATTTTGAGGCAGTTTCTTATTCAGCTTTGCGGAACCATGTCATATACCTTTGTAGTCAATCAGGGCCATGCTAGATTTCCTGTCTTCGCTTGCTGTTCTTTTTATATTATTATTATTATTATTATTTACTCCTTTAGAATTTTTCACTGATGGTTTTTCACTGGGGTTTGAGTGACAGCAAGTCTCCTCAAGTCTCCTGGACTCGTCTCAGGATTCTGGCCGTTCTCAGCAATGCTGTCATTTGGATAGTCTCTACCCGTCTGCCACCTTTCAAGTCCTCCAGACCTTTTAATAATCCTTTAGTTATTGGGCCGAAAGCACCAATCACAATTGGCACAATCGTCACTTTCATGTTCCACAGCTTTTTCAATTCTCTAACTAGGTCGAGGTACTTATTTTTCTTTTCACATTCCTTCAGCTTTATTCTGTGGTCCGCCGGGACAGTAAAGACGACAGTTTTGCAATTTTTTTTTTTTTTTGTTGATTATTATTAGGTCTGATCTTCTGGCCAGGATTAGGTGATCCGTTTGTATGTTAAAGTCCCATAGGATTTTATGCGTGTCATTCTCTGTGACAGGTGCTCGGTTGTGCATGTACCATTTGTTATTATGGTCAAATTTAAACTTCTTACACATTTCCCAGACGATCACCATGCCGATCCAGTCGTATCTACTCTTATTCTTCTGTGCTAATTTACTGCATTCGCTTATTATGTGATTGATCGTTTCGTCTCTGTCACCACATAGCCTACATTTACTGTTTTGTTGCGTCTTATCTATTCTTGCTTTGATATCATTGGTTCTTATAGCGTTGTCCTGTGCTACTATTAGGAGATATTTCATTTCCCTCTTAAGGTTTCCTTTTCTGAGCCAGGTCCATATCTTCTGGTGTTAGACGTTGTTTATTAGTCGTTTGAAGCGGTCATTGAGTTGTTTTTCTCCCATTTTTCTTTCCTAGATGTTGTCATTCTATCGTCTATCGTGTTGTCTGTATCGTTTCTGATGTCTGTAATCAGTCCTCGTTCATGCGTTTCTATGTAGTCTTCGAGCCGTTGTATCGATGCGTCAACGCTGTCTTCGTTGCTGGCAAGTCCTCTTTCTCTCTCTTTCTAAATACATTTAGTCTGTCAACGTCGTCTCTGGGATGTAATGCCTCATGCATGGTCATTAGTTTTATTGTTCTTTGATCCATTTGTTTAAGTTCCTCTCGGGTCCACTTCAGAAAGCGTCCCGAATATCTAACGTGGGGCACAGCCCAAGTATTTATTCCTTTGATGAGGCTTCTGCTGGAGAGTTTAGTTTCGGGTAGTTTTCTCGTTCTCATGAGATATTCTTTTCGAATCTTGTCTTTCATTTCCACTTGTTTGATGGTGTCAGCCTCCGAGATATCTATGTATTTGTAGGTTTCGTTTTCTCCGAGCGTTCTAATTTTGTCGTGATTTGGTAGTTCCATTCCGTCAATCATATGTCGTTTGCCACTTTTCATGACGAGCATGGCACATTTATCTATGCCAAATTCCATTCCTATGTCCTGACTGTATATTCCAACGGCGTGTATGAGAATTTCCAGTTCTTTTTCAGTTTTTGCAAATAGTTTAATATCTTCCATGTACATTAGGTGATCAATCTTCTCTTACGATCCGCTAAGTTGGTATCCGGCTGTGCCCTTTCTGAGTATGTGGTTAAGGGGCATTATGGCTATTATAAATTGTAAGGCTGATAGTGCATCTTGGAAAATCCCTCTTTGGATCTTTGTTTCAGCTAAGCTTCTTCCTCCTGTTGTCAGCTGCACTCTCCGGGTCTTCGTGGTCTTTCGATAAAGTTTATGAGTTCATGTGATATTTTGTACATTTTGAGACGGCGTATTATCCAGCTTTGTGGGACCATATCATATGCCTTTTTGTAGTCAATCCAGGCCATAGCTAGATTTTTCCGTCTTGTCTTACTCTCAGTTAGGATGTGTTGATCTATGTAAAGTAATTCTGCTGTGCCTCTGGATCCTTTGCAGCATTCTGTCTTCATCAGGGAACAATCTGCGGCTTGTAAGCGAGTAGTAAATCTTTACCCTTATTTGTGCTGTTAGTATTTTCCACATTATTGGTAGGCAGGTTATCGGTCTGTAATTTTTTGGAGCTGTTCCTTCGCTTGGGTCCTTTTGGATTAATGTAGTCTTTCCTTTGGTCATCCAGTGAGGTATTTGTGCGCCTTGCAGGCCTCTGTGCTAGCCTGCCGTGAATGGAGGTGAATTTCTAGTTCTTTTGTTATATTGTTTATCCATTCAGCATTTTCGCTGGTTTTTTTTGTTGCCATATTTTCGTTTAAAATCGTTCGGTTTCTTTGGCATCCGGTTGTTGGTATGTTTTCGTGTCACTTCCTCCAAGTTGTTGATATTATGAATAAGAAAAAAAAAAGGTTTTTTCATGCAAGCTAAACAGTCGTCGTCAGGGAAAATGTCTGGAAATTTAAAAAGAAAAGAGTAATATAAGAAAATATATTCGAAATTGATTACGGCATGAAACCGAATATCTTCTTTCAAAATTACAACATCGCTTCACGGTTTTCAGGAAATTTTAGACGGGATATAATTTCAAAATTCGGAAAAAAAAACAGTCCAGTATTGTTATTGGATCTTGAAGTCTCTTAACATCAATTTTCTTAAAAAAAGATGGCATTTTATAAAATCCTGGTCTTTGTAAAATTGTATTAAAACAGTATATTGAAGAAGCATTAATTATTCTACGTTTATCTTTTATTGGGTTTGAAGGTAATTATGGTTGTATTCTGAAAATCAAATGCATGGCCGGTTGAAATGTCATGGAAAACTAAAAATTGAATGTGTTTCTGGCTTTCAACTCGTTTATTATGTTAATATATCCTATTTTTTGGGGATTTCTGGAAGTGTCCCCATGTATATTCTGTTCCATTCTTGACAACTAAGTATATATATATATATATATGCGTCGAAGTAAGAATTGTTCTTTTTTAAATTAATTTTTCTAACTATTCATTTGTTTTCGATGTACGCAGAATGTTTTTTACGCCTAAAAGGTTTAATTTTTTTTTACTGATGGAAGTTGTTGGATTTTGAAATAATATATGGCTTTTTAAAGAGTTAATATTTAGGTTAAGTGGGTTATTTTTATTATTGCATCAATGTTTAGGGACAATGATGGCTTTTTATTTTGTTTGATGTATGAAAGCTTCAAGATATTGTAGTTGAGTGAAAGAGTTTTTGATTTGATCAAATTCATCATTCAAGAAGCAAGAAGTGTAGATTCTTGCGGGTCTGAAGAAAAATAAAACTTCAAGAATGGCACTTTTATTTTATCACTATGGTTCAACTAAAAACGTGTGCAATCATTAGTGTGATTCACTTCATTTTTCCCTCACACACACACACACACACATATGTATATATATATATATATATATATATATTAGCGATTATTTGTATATATATATATATATATATATATACAAATAATCGCTAAAATTTACTTCAATAGTAAAAAATATATATATTCCGATGATATATGTTATATAAGTGATATTTCCAATCTATCCGACAAATCACCAGGGTAGTAATTTATTGTTTTCTTTTTCATCCGAAAGAAAAATTTCAAATATTAAATGAAAATGGAAAAAAATATACAAAACATTCGTGTGTGGTCTTCAACATTATCGCGTTTCTATTTCGTTATTCATTGACTACTAATTCATACTAGTAGTATTGTATCTGTTTGGAATTATAGCAACAAAAGAAGGGGATAAATGATAAGAACCCTGTCTTTGTTTAAAATTAGAAAATATCGTAGACTCTGTAATCTTCCTCCGTTTATCATAATATATTTTAAAAATCATTGGGTAATCTTAAAAAGTAAAACAACGAACGGTTTCTTAATGATATTTAACGAAGTAATTTGTGAATCAACTGATTTGAAATCTAATTTATGATAATGAATATGCATATTAATGGTTCAATGTAGATTTTATTACAATTATTGCAAGTATAGAATAGTATAGTATGATATATACGTACATACATACATACATTCATACGTATATATATACATATATATATAATTCTGTCGATGCGGAAAAAAAAACAGATTGTACAATTTGCAAATTCTGTAAACTGACATCTGGTAAAAAATAAGTAAAAAAAAAAAAAAAAAGAAAAGACGTAAAACACGTGTTTTACTTGAAAATGATCAAGCTGCACGTTTGTCTAGTAAAAAAAAAACACTAACAGAATTACCTAAGCTAAAACGTAATAAAGAGCTCAAAACATGAGATAGAGTTAATATTATGAAAATAATTCCTACATGGCCAACAGCGAGTTTACCGTGGATTCACCTAAACGGCCTTTCAGGTTCACACTGGCAAATTGGTTTAGGATAAAATACATTTTTTGATTTAAAAGAACCCTCACCTATAGAGAAATTAGCCCATTTTTTTTTCATTAAACAATTTTTATCAATCCTTTTATGCACTAATTAAACAATTTTTCCTACGTCTGCAAATATTATATATTTCAGACCTTTGTTAAGTAATTCTTTGGGTTTATTATATGTAGTTATGGTTAATTTTACTTCCATAAATAGTTGACAAGTACTCAACCCGAGCGGTAACAGTAACAATATTAATGATAAAAAAGTGTATGTGATTTCAACACAAGGCCCTTTCAATGAAAAACATGACAACCATAAACGTAGTTTCGCACATGAAATATATATATACAGACATAAAACTATTTTGTCCAATTATATATGGGAAGTCAAAATCAAATTTGGTGTCGATACTATAATAAAATGGGAAATCGTAAAATGGTGTCGTAGGTATAAGGGTGGGGATAGATATTTTAAACTATACATGAAGGAAAAATTAACCGTAGCTACACATTATAAACCAAAGGAATTAATGAACCAAATATCTGAAATATTCAATATTTGAATGCATAGGAAAAACTAGTTAATTAGTGGATTAATGGGTTGATAAAAATTGTTTAAAGTAAGAAAAATATATGCTAATTTCTGCATAGGCGAGGGTTCTTTTTAATCAATAAAATGTATTTCATCCTAACCCACTTTGCCAATGCAATCCTAAAGAGCCCTTAAGGTGAATCCTAGGTAGTCTCGCTCTTGGCCATCTAGGAATTATTTTCATTATTTATATATTTAAAACAAAGCACACACGCATCAATATATATATATATATATATATATATATATATATATATATATATATATATATATATATATATATGCAAATTTCATTAAACATGATAGACATTTTATGCCTACATATTTTCTTTTGGATCCGTTCGAATTCCCGTATTACTTTTATCGTATTCGGGGGGAATTGATTTAGGTATTGTCCATAGTCGTATGTATCCCTAGTACTTTCTGCTCGACTTTGGGCCATCATCAGGGAGAATCTGTTCCAAAAGTGATGTAACTTTTGTTTTAGCAAATTACTACTGTGTAAGGACGTCTTTGCTGTTGGAGATTATGGCGCTTGCTTTTCAATGTAATTTTGTAAATAGTGCCAGTAGCTAAAGACATTTAAGTACGTTAGCACTGGTTTGAAAATTAATTCTATTAAGTGCTGGTTGCAGGTTTTTAATATATAGTGCTTCGAGAATCTGAAGTTTTTGTTTATTATTTTGATGTTCGAGTATTGTTGTGTTGTCGGTGAGAACACAACAGTGACACAAGTTCAATAGCTCAGCATTTAAAAAAAACATTCATGCCCAACAACACAACTACGAAAAATTCTCACGAAAAATTCGAACGGATCCAAAAGAAAATATGTAGGCATAAAATGTCTATTATGTTTAATGGAATTTGCATTAACGAAGAAATGCTGCCTGAATATATATATATATATATATATATATATATATATATATATATATATATATATATATATATATATATATATATATTTATTTAATGTGAGTTTGTGTGCTTTGTTATTTTTATTAATATTAATCATTTTCTTAATTATTTTAGTTGAGTATATTACAGATGGACTACCCAGGTAAATTAAACCCTCTTCAACCACAGAATCGAAGCGGATTTAATTCATGTGGATAAATGTGTGGCTGAATAACTAGTTACAACAGTATATATTTGTAATGATTTTTTGTTTGGAATTTTGATTTTATTTCTATTTGTGTTAATATTGTTATTTTGTTAGTGAATTTCACACGATTTAATTCAAGCTTACAGTAATAAAAACATGAACTATTGTTTATCTGAAGTTGATATCTTCGTCTAAATATGCAGAGCTATTTAGCTCAAAGAGGAAATCTATAAATAAACTGTTTCTTTATTTTGATACTGTGATATAAGTAAAAGTAGATATGATCATTCATTTTCATAAAGTGGTGAGGAATTTCAGATTCTAATTTCTTGTTGTCAATGATGTATTCCAAAAAATGTAAGTTTCTGTTATTTATTACTACGCAGGTAAAATTTATTGTAGGCTCTATATTATCTAAATTTCCTGCAATTTTTGTTCAGTCTTCATTTCATAAATATATAAATGATACATCTTATATTAACAAGAATGTGAAGAATTTTCTACTATAATATATTTTAATGTACGGGAATCAATAAATTCAAGAAAAAGAAAAGATAGAACATCACCCAGCTTTGAAGCCATGGGTAAACTGATTTTTTTAAATAAAGATATATTATATTAAAAGAAGCAATCTTCAGGACATAATATAAACATCTTGATTATTTTAATTATTTATAATGATACTGTTGCATGAATATTCTTAGAGTGATCATCTTAGGATTTGATTATTTTATTCATAGGGATTTTAGTATATAATTATTTTTTGTCTTGAAAGCTAAATATTTATTTTCATATTAATATAATTTATTTTGTAGAGAAGATCGAAGCGATAACGTTGATGAAAGCAATAACTAGGTTTTTTTTTTTTAATTTTTTAATTTTGATTTCTCCTTTGAAATATTTTTCAGGTGAAATAGAAAGGAATAAAATATTGTCATGATGATGTTCGGATAGTTAGAAATGATGGCATATATAAAATACATCTTCTTAATATTTTGTTTTCGTTCTCCCCATTTTTTAAGGAACAAATCGATAAAAAAACAAAAAACAATTTACTTCCATCAGAAAAGTGCTCAAATACTGGTGTGTTGAATAAGACACATCCTAAAATGAATATTCATTCTCATACCCTCGAGTATGATTTAGGACCATATTTCATGTATTTGTAAAATAAATACAATCTTGGAAGTATATGAGAATGATATGAGGATATCATGAAGTATTATTTTGCAATACATAAATGCATACATATTATTATATCACACACACACACACACACACACACACACACACACACACACACACACACACACACACACACACACACACACATATATATATATATATATATATATATATATATATGTATATGTATATGTAAACTCTGTAACCAAAAAGTATATCATAGACACACACACATACATACAAAAATAGAAAAAATAGAAAATCTTGGTCTCTTTATCCTATAAAGCAAAGTGAAACTGTAATATATATATATATAAATATATATATACATATATATATATATATATATATATATATATATATATATATATATATAATATATATATATATATATTTATATATATATATCGCCTCTTATTGCTTTCATGCAGGTAAACCACATTTACAAAGAGTGAATAATTCTAAGAAGAGAAATGATGCCTCAGTAACCTGGAAGAATATTCCATAACTGTTCCTAAGAATTATCAATAATGTCTCATTTTTTCCAGCAAGAATATAACTTAAATAATGTTGAGAAGATAATCCAATATCTTGCAAAAGAGAGCATAGGGAACGCTTGAAAAATTTAACCCAAGGAAAAGCACATAATAAATGGAATAGAATTGTAAAAGTTTCATGAGAATATTTATCACTTATCTTTTCTAAAATGAATATTGTTCCCAAAAGACACTGG
>OY757904.1:36570717-36598284 GCA_963585895.1 Sepioteuthis lessoniana | reverse complement strand
CAAAGTTAAAAAAAAAGAGAGTAGACAGAAATCGTTCAGATAGTGGGCGTGGAATAATTCAAACCAAAGGCAAGCAAGGAAGAAATTGGTCTCGACTGGCAACAGCCTCATAAAGATAAGCTGAGGAATTCAGCAGATGTTTCTTTAGGCTCGGGCAGAAACTGAGCCAGCCCTACCCAACGACAGTGATCAAGGCTGTAGCAGATAAGCTATAGTGTTGGGGGTTGAGAAAGCTACAGTATTCCCGCTGGAAAATGCGAAGGAACCACAAAGATGAAGACTCCTATGATAAAAATAAAAAAAATAAAAGTCTGCCAGCTATCTCCAAATAAGTCTGATACGTTTAAATGCAGTCATTATTATCTGTTTGTTTATAATAAATGCTCCGTTTTTTTTCATCTTAACCTTGGGTCTTGTTTTTCTTCTTTCGTCCTCGAAAGAGGAGACTTGGGTGAATGCAGAATCTGCCTTCTTTATTTCTATTCTTCCTAATGTAAGTGCAACGGGATCTCTAGGGAATACATTAGATGTTTTAGGGACTATCCACCTGGGAACTCTGGAAGATTTTTCATTCTCCTCTGCACCTAGAGCATTTTCTGAACTGATAGCTGTTAATTATGGAGTTAAATACCTTTTGTTCTTAATTTCAAGTAAGCTATGGAGAGTGATATTTCACCATTGAGTATTTGATCTTTCTTTTCTCAATCAACTACAATTTGCCAGTACTAATGAACTGTGCCATGATTTCAAACAATTATAAAGAACACAATGAGAAATCGTAAATGTCTTAAATTTTATCCCAAGCAATTATTAGTCTATGACTCCATTTTTATATTTTATTTTTGGACAAAGAAATCGATGATTTACCGTATTTATTCTAGTATAAGCTTTATTGGTTGTTTGGTATTTTATGCCGTATCAAACTTTGTGGGTTATTAATACCATGATCAGTTTTTATTTATATATATATATCATTTGCAAGCGAATACATAGTAGGAAATTTATCTTTACGTGAAATGTTAGAGTTCATTTGTTTACCCCACAGTTAAATGGTTTCAAGAATTGCGATAGAACATTAATAATTCTATCTAATTTGAATCGTTTGTACGCATGCGCTTAAATACTTTGGAGTATAGTCATCATAATCATCATCATGTCGTGCTGGTAGCACGGATATCCCTGACCCTCTCTCGCCACTTTTCCCTATCGTTTATCGCCCCTAGCGGGTCTTCTGGACAACATCCCGTATCCTCACAGAGTTGCTGAATGTATGTTCGTGCTGGTCGTCCTGCTTTTGCACGGACATATGTGGGGGTCCAAAAGAGTACATCACTTATGAGTTCGTCCCTGCTTCTCCAGCAGTGTCCTGCATGTCTGGTTCGTCTAACTTGAATAGTTTTCGTGATAGGAGGCAGGTGGCCGTACAGTTGGTGTCTTGTGGGGTGTTGCCGCTCTAACATTACTAATTCTATTTCACATGTCATTTTTTAGTATACAGTTAAATCTTTTCCATTATTCCAATCTAACGCTAATAGTTCTATTGAATTTTATTTATTTGTTTATCCCTCATAACGATTGTCCTTGATAGGACACTAAACAGTCTGATGGTGAGGTCCCAGTAAAGCTGAAGTTTTGGAGAATGTAGAGAACATTTTCATTGCCATTGCTCCCAGGTTCACTATAGCCCGGATTGGTTGCACCTGATAGGGTTCTATCTAAGGGTCAAATCGAATTAAACTTAGTACTTAAACTAGTCTGAATTGTTTTAAATAGAACTGTTTTAACATTTAAACAGCCTACTTAGCCTAAACTGAATTGTTTGAAATAGAACTGCTTTAAGATTTAAAGTTTTTACTTATGCTAAACTGAATTGTCTGAAATAAAACTGTTAGAGCAGTCAAATTGCGTAATCATGCTAAAATAAAATGTTCTAAATCGAAGTGTTTTTTGACATTGAAACTGTAACTTATACTAAACTGTATTGTTGTAAATGGAACTGTTTTTGACATTGAAACCGTACCTATGATAAACTGAATTATTTAAAACAAAACTCTCTGGGCATTCAGATTGCGTACTTATGCCAAACTGAAATGTTTTAAATCGAACTGTTTATTGACATTGAAACTTTGACTTATTCTAAACTGAATTTTTTGAAATAGAACTGTCTATGACATTGAAACTGTACTTATGCTAAAATAAATTATTTGAAATAGAACTGTTATTGATATTTAAACTGTGTACTAATGCTAAACTGAATTGTTCGAAATGGAAGTATCTTTTGACATTGAAATTGTCTTTATGCTAAACTGAATTGTTTGAAATAGAATTGGCTTTGGCATTTAAACTATGTACTTTTGCTAAACTGGATTATTTGAAATAAAACTGTTTATATGTACAAAACTGGATCTGGCATTAATAACCTACAATGGTTGATGTGCCATTATACCAAACCAAAACCAAATTGGTAATTTGTTTTCACATGATCAAATGGTTTCATTTAATCCTATCAAACAACAATTCTATTTAGTATCAATCATTTGTTTTCATGTAGTTGAATGGTTTTATGTATTGCTACTTAACATTGCTAATAGTACTTAACATAAATCGTGTACATGATTTCAAATAACTAATAATAATCCTTACTAACAGATTGACTGGTTCAATTTTATCCTTAGATTTAACCCTAACAGGTAATACCTCTTCATTTCAGGGTGGACCTGGGTCTAATAACAACGATTGTATACTCAACATCTCCAAAAGTCTGAGAGATGAACCTCATTGTCAGATGTTCAGCGTCATAAACAGGATTCTTATTCGATAAGGGATTTTTTTCTCTGGTGGGATTCGATCAACGTATTGTAGAGCCCCAGCCTGCGAGTTGTCATTTATAAGTCAAACCGTTATGTATTTGAATTTGTGATGAAAAGTTATGACGTAAATGTTTAGTAACTTCAAGATACTTTAAGAAATGTCATCATAACTAACACGATAGACATAAATGAAGAACTGGCAATTAGATAGGGTTCACTGAATTCTATTAAAAGATAGTATAGAATATATTCAAAGTTTAATATATCTATATATTAAGTGTTTTATTCCATACGACGAAATGTAATATTTTTAACTTAATGGCCCCATCTTCTTTCATGGGTTTTGCTACTTTGTTCTTAGTAGACATAGAGACAATATTCAAATCAAAGTTATTAATAGAAGCGAGATTGTAGAAATATTTAAAGGTGCAAGGAATGTTGTTTATCAAGCTTAGCGTAATTAAAACCCCTTTTTTATATTGAATAAGTAAAAAAAAGTAAAGCTGGTGATCTTAGTCGAGGGTGACCCGAAGGCTTCCTTTCCAATAGCTACTACACCGAGGTGTAGGGGAAGGTGCTACTCCTTTCCTCGATTGCTCCACTTTACCCTTGATTCTTACTTTATGGTGATGTGTGTTAAGTAAGTCGGCATCAAGTACCATTTTTGAGTCTTTAGTATGACGTAGGATTGAACCACGGTCTACCAGACCATTGGTAAACACTCCATTTGTAAGGCTATTGTCCGGCCCTGTTTTTTTTATATGGAATACTCATACTAAATTTTTAAGAAAAGGATTTTTTTTAGGTTATAGGAGGTGAGCCTTTCCACATTTTGTGAGAACACGTTGTTTCTGAGATGATATGGCATTTCAAATATTGCATTGGGAGGCTGAGATCCCTGTGACCTCTTCGCAAAGCGGCCAAAGGTGTGAGCATAGCGAGCAGGTCGAGAAACGATGAAACCGCCTGCAGAGAATTGTACAAACCCGAACTTCGCAGACAATTTGCTGGTCTATTATAGATTTGTTACGATTACAAAGGCGAGATTAAGTTTTCTTTTCAATAAATGACGTTTGAATTACAATACAAATATCATTCATGTAATATAAATAATATGAAATTTTCTGAAAATATTGTATATTTATTGATGTTTATCTCTTTAAAAGTTAAAGTTAATTTATCATTATTTGATGATAATCTTCTGGTTGATTGGTTGGTTGTATTTTATAACATATCAACCGTTGATTAATTTAGGATATCTAAAAAGTAAGTAAAGTTGGCGACTGTAGTCGACGGCGACTTGATGGCTCCCTTTTCAATAGCTACTACATGAGGTGTAGGGGTGGGCGTTATTCCTTTCCTTGGATTGCTCCACTTTACCCTTGATATGTACCTTCTAATACTTAGTGTTAAGCAAGGAGGCATCAAGTACCATTTTTAAAGTCTATGGTATGACATGACCTGGGACTGACCTCAGGTCTCCAAGACCATTGGCGAATACTCTACCCACTTGACCAATGAATCGGTAAGTGTTCAAATACTTATGGGAAGTATTTTTCAAGACTTTATGAGGGTTACTTCTTAGAAGGTACTGGTCTTACGAATTTCATCATTCACGCATTTTCCTTTTTGTTGCTTTTTAGGAGCCGTTTCTTTTTTTCTTTTTTTGAGCAGGAGGATAAAAATTAGCATTCATATCTAACAAATTTTTCAAATACAAAAACTGATATCACCATTTTTTGCTCTTCTTAAGAAAATCCAAATATGGTAAATCGGTCAGCGTAGCTTAAAATAGCACACAGAGTGAGGACATTCCCTTAAAAAGGGTTTCTTTGTAATGGTACAAAATTGCATTTGGTGAGTCCTGTTCATATTTTGCAAGTGTAACTTACTCCTTCATTAACATTACACCTGGCGCATTCTGGTCCGCAGTGTTAGTATCTGTTCGGGTCAAATATATGGATCAAATATATCAATTTGAAAATCATTCATATTCAGTAGGACCCTGTGCCAAATAGATTTTAAAATTCTTAAGAAACAGTTGCACAAAAAATGTAAATACAAGCGTTAAATGGACGTGATGTAATTATTTACAATAAACCTGTTAGAAAATTTGGTATTGAGAACCAGAAAACATAAGTAAATGCTCGCTTGGTTATTCAATTTAACTATAATGTTTTGTTTTTTTTCTGGTATAATGTTCCAGTAAGAAATTAAAAGTAATCAAAATTGCGCCTTTGTCTAAATGCTTTTGGCAAAGCATCTACATCAAGCAGTCGACTTTATATCCCTCAAAAATGTATTATTATATAAATACTAAATATTTACTCCAAAATATGGTGACCTTTTATATCTAACCTTCTTGACTTTTGAAGCAACATCCTTATGGGCATGAATACCTTTCAGCAAGTTGAGTCTTTGGATCAACATGTGGGATTATGGTTGTCACTCAAGAATCTGCATCTTGCTTTCCCGTCTCAGAGGACATTCGAAGACTGTTCGACTTTTCTTACTGAAAGTTTGGCAAGGTAATCGCTTTCAACAACATCTCCTTGGTTGTGTATTTCTAAAACCTGGAAATGGTAACTTTAAGAATTTATTCAAAATGAATCACAAACTCGCAGTAAGTTCAGATCATTATTAACTGCTTCTTATCGAAACGTTTATTTTTTCATCTTCTTTTGATAAAACCAAAGAATAAAACAACACACACTATACACAAGGGTCATTCAATAAATACAATTAATTTTGCCTAAGAAGCAGGCAATACGAAGCACCGTTTAAAGTTGCACGTTTTCCCAGGAAATCCATTGTGATGGGTCCTTTCATATCAAATGAAACTGTCAGCATGAACCTCATTAGTTACCGCTGAGCCTGGAGTCAACAATTTCCAGTCCATAGACTAACTTTTTAACTCGTATTCGTAATAGCAAACATACGTTCAGTCCATTTGTAAATATTTTTTGACTAAAGCATGCTTCTACGTATACATAAATCCGTATTCCCAATCTTACTCGGAATATTTGTATATTTTGGGGTTCTATCTATAGGTCAGAGTGCAAATTATTCCTATTTGATAGAAATACCCGAAACCATAAGATATTATACAAATTATTACATTGGTATAATGGTTAGAGTGTTCACCAATGGCCTGTGAGACCTCTGTTCAATCCCAGGTCGAGTGATACTAAAGACTCAAAAATGGTACTTGATGCCTCTTTACTTAACTGTCTGTATTATAAGGTACGAATCAAAGGTAATGTGGGTCAATCCTGGAAAAGGGGTAGCGCCCTTCCGTACACCTTGGTATAGGGAAGGGCGCTACTCTTTTTCGAAAAGGGAGTCTTCGTTTCACCCTCGGCTACGGTCGCCAACTTATTAGTATCGGATGGTAGTAAGTGATTTTATATAATTGTGGGCAAACATGTATCTAGACAAATAAAATGCAATTGAACTTTGGAACTATGAATAGATATGTGAGTAATCAAATATTCAGAAATTAATCAAATAACAGCGTTAAATAACCCATAAGGAATATGGCAGTTAAATAAATAAACCAAGAAAAAACAAAGTATACGTTGTTTTAGTACATAAATAAAGCTGTTAGGTATTACGTTTGTGTGTGTGTGTGTGTGTGTCGATAAAGTTACCGCTTCTTCCAGCCTCAACTACAATTCTGCATTGTCAGACTTAAAACGGGAGAAGCGTGCCGTTTTTTTTTTGTACCAAATACGTTTAACTAAATAACATAATTTTCTTGTTAAGAGCTCATTAAAACAGGTTATTGGAATATATTAGATTAAAAAGGGATCAGCGTTATTCATTATTGTTTATCTATCTTGTTTTTATAGAGCATTTTTTCTTTATTATAAGTCTTTGTTCTTTTGATACGTTTTATATTTTTTACCAAGTAAAACCATATAATTATTTCCCTTTAATTACTTGTAGACTGACAACCTTTACCACAAAATATGCTGATTACATATTAAGATAATTATTTTAAAAAACTGTAAATATATTTGCTTACAAAATGAGTAACATATTTCAGAAGATCGAATCTTCTACTTTTTTTTTAATTCATGCAGTTTTTGTAATTGTAAAATTGCATTTAATTTATGTTTGTCACGTATACATTTTATTAATAATTCACCAACTTGTTGAATATAAATTAACGTTTAGGGGAATTTGGTGGGGATTGTTATTCATTGTTAAAAAATTTTGCCAGGATAAGGCAGTGTATTCTCTGAAATTTTCAACAACAGCAAATTAAAATAGAACATGTATCTGTAATCATAATCTTCTATTTATCAGCAATTCCAGGTTTAGTACATTTAGCATTAATTTGTAAAAATCACGATCGCTTGCTCACAGAATTGACTTTATAAATTTTACTCTCAAAAACGAGACATAAAATAATAATGAAAATGAAAAATCTAAAAAAAAACATTAGCTATTATTTAAAGTCCATATTAAAAAGTCGGAATAGTTATGCAAATTTGTGCATTAAATATGTTATATTCCCTCTGCTCTTTTATTAACAGAGAATAATTTTTGCCAATTTTTCGATAATTTCAACGGCTTTAACATTTTTTTATGCCGGGGGCACTGCATTTTAATAATCACCTTTCCAACTGATCAATATAAATGAGCGATTCAGATTTGGACTAAAACCGAGAAAAGGTCACCTTTGTTAAATAATCGAAATATAATTGTCAATTAGGTTTGGAAGAATCGACCAAATTTCTTGCCTGCAATGACAAATTAGTCACAAAGCAAAAAAGTATTTTTAAAAATCCTGAAAACAACAGTTCATCTGCAGAACTAACATAATATTTAGTGAATATAGCTTCCTCTATATAGAATCAGTAAATCGACTAAGTCTGTGATTAACTTTTAATTTTGAATCAAATTTTATTGGAATCTCGTTCTTGCATTATCACGAACGTCTGCTAGGTAAGTAATGAGAATCTTCTACTGCGTGTGTGGAAACCTGAAAATACATAATCATCAGGAGTATCAATGGCACTGATTCCTTTCACTCTCTCTCTCTCTCTCTCTCTCTCTCTCTCTCTCTCTCTCTCTCTCTCTCCACATTAGCCTCACTAAGTTATTGCTCTGGGCAAGTCCTCAAGACGGCATCCAATGTCTGCACAGAGATAATTTCTTTTGGAAGTTTTTGATAGCCATGCGCGGTTTATGATTTCGTCCTAGTTTCAGGAGCTGTGCCCTGCATGCCTAGCTCAGTATAATTGGATGGGAGGTTAGAGGCCATAGAGTTCCCTTTTTGCTGGCTGTTACTTCAAGAAATTGTTCAAAGCAGTCCCACCGTTCTATTTTTTCTCTTGGCATTTTATTAAGGTAAAAGTGTAGCAACTATACAGCAGTACTGACATGACAAAAACTTAGAATTCCTCTTTAACGACCCGCTTCAAATGTAAGACCTGTTGTTTATTCGCTTCCTTCAGTTAATGAAGTCGGAGGAATACAGTGAAAATAGCAGACGGACAATGTTTGTGGTGTGGATTTACTGTTCTTCATTTGTCCAAGTAGGGTCCAAATCTAACAGATCTTTGGCTAATGGATTCTCGTGATTTAGGTAAGTTTTTTTTTATCAATTGCTGTTTTCATGTCAGGTTGCAAAGATAAAGCATATCTCATTATATTTTGCTTACCGGGCAAGATTGTGAACTAAGTAAAATCGTCTCTCTTCTGGCGGCCGGTTTTTTAAAAATAATTTATTTATTGCCAACTTTCTACCACCTTTCTACCCGTCACTTACAGTGAGAGAACTTGTCGAACTTCCGGTGAAACAAAAAATATCCACCTTCCTTAAAATACTAATGGATTGCTATATAATCAAAAAACGTCTTTACTTTTATATAGCGTTGGTATCTAGAAAGAATATTATTTTTTTTTATATCAGAAACAAAAGTGCTTATTGTTTTTATATTTGAAAAGGAATGTAATCCAAAATTCCACATAGTGAATATTATAAAGTAAAATAGGGTAATAATAAGATGTTGAAATAAAAGTAAGAAGATTTCTTAAGAATTTGAATAAAGATAAGAAAATACCAAGGGAATGCAAATACAAACAAAGATAAGATGTGTTTACAACGAAATCATGCGAAGAAATATATAGAATGTTTTTCGAAAATTGTCTCATCGTTCTCTTTTTCAAATTAAATTTATCTTTACTAAAGTCGAACAGATAATTCCAAGCAAAAGGAAGGAATGAGCAAAAAAAAAAAAAAAAAGAAAGAAAAGACAAACATTCTTAAAGTTAATATTGTTCCATAATTGAACTGTTTTTGATGTTTTTGGTTTGTTTGTTTTTTAGCAAATCGCATCAATAAATGGCTCTTTTTATATTTAAAAAAATATATATATAGTTTTCTTTTAAAGCTACAACATTTTCTATATTTTCTCTGTTGCTAAATCCTTTCTGGGGTGTTTCTTATCATAAAAATTGCACAGCAGAAACAAAAACACTTATAATTTGGGGATTGTTTTAAACCCGTAACATTTGTTATATAACACAAATCTATCTGGAACGTTTGAAATTATCGCATAGAAAAAATAGTTGATATATTATTTTAGTAAAGGAAAGAGGTAAAAGTTGTAATGTTGCAAAATCAAATCTAGTCGTCTAGCAGGGGAACAATTTTTTAAAGAATAGAACAACATATTTGAATTCTACTGTACTGTTTTCAATCCTGACGAGTAAATTAAGCTTAGTATATACATATGTAGAACACCTCATCGTACAGCAATATTTTTCAAATTATTCTATGAGATATTGACTACTGTAGTGAAATCGATCTTTATTTAGATTCTTGTCTAACGTAAATCTAAGCTTTATAAATATCCTCACTGAGTGATGTGTGACCTGGCAGTGTATAAAAAATCCTCCTTTCAGACCAAAGTCAGAGTAGTGAGTTATCATTTTTAGCCATCTGTTTCTATTTAGCCAAGCTGAACATAGTCAATATAATTCAACCCCATACAATAGACGGAGAAGAATATTCTAAGAATTCAATGATAACGCTAAATACAACAAGAATATATATATATATATATATATATATATATATATATATATATATATATATATATATATAGTATCGTCAGAAGAGCAGTCGAGGGAAATATCAACAACACCAAAAGCTAAATGTACCCAATACTGGTACTCAATAGTAGTTTGCTAAAAGCGAAATAACATGAATAAACCATAAATAAAAGAAATCCAACAACTGCTGATATGTTTAGAATTAAGAAAGCTCGCAGTGAACTAACACAGCTCGAAAACGCTTTAGACAAAATCAATGATATCAGAAATTCGGTAGAAGTTAGACAATTGCAAATAATATTGCTGACAATAAATGAAGTAAATGGAAGGAAAAGTACACCGAGTCAAAAATTAAATCTCCTCGCCAAGAAGAAAGACATCAGTATTGGAAAGAACATTTCAAGAATCTGCCTGGAAACCTATGGAAATAACTGATGAAGCTTCCAAAAAATTTAGTTTGAATATTAAACTAGGAGAGGTTACAGAGGAAGAATTTTATGCAGAAAATATTTAAAACAGAAAAGCTGAAAGCCTCAAATCAATACTACCTTAAATATCGAAGACAAGGAAATCTGTCAGCATACTTCTTCGGTTATTCGAAGCAATGTATGAACAATTCACAATAGAAAATATCCGTGTCGCCCGCTTCCTCAATAAAGGTGACATTGCTACAGTTGCAAAGATATAAAACACCCTCCTTCGTAATCGTATCCGACCTGAAGTTGAGAAAATTCTAAGGAAAAATCAGAACTGCTTTTGGAGAAATTGATCCCCAACACAAAGTTAGTCTATCCATTGATGATTCGAGGGTTTGTTGCCAAAAATTACCGAGGTAACTCTATTGTCCGTGGATTTTTGCAAGACATTTGATTCCACACAAAGATGTAAGATGGAGCCAATAATTTTAGCCTGTTGTCTTCCAAATAAACGGTTCCAACTACAATGTTGCCTTACATACACGAAAAGGAATAGTTTGCTTACCTAATAGTGACATTTATTTCTTCAGCATAGCAAGGAAATTCAATAACACCGTGTTTGTTTATAATCCATGAAATTTCATAGATCTAATAAAAAGAAACGGATTCACATAAAAATAAAATCAATATGTGAATATTATTCCATCGAAATATCGATCGACGCAGACTACACAAATTAGTTTCGCTTCTCACAAATACACCTGCCTAAGCCAAATTCCTATTGCATAGCCTGGAACAAGCAGCAGGAGATATCGACATCTACGCGAGCACAAATAATACATAGTACATGTGTTTTAAACAAGAAGTCATCTCCCATTTAAGTGACAAGACTCTAAAACTATCAGAGTAGTTCAGATACCTCGGTTACAAAATATCATTAACTGGCCATGATGTACAGCATAAACATAGCGAAGATGTGGACTACTAATGACAGGTTATTGATATATGGAAATCTTATCTCTCTCATAAAATTAAACAGGATTTATTCCAAGCTGCAGATTTGACAGTACTACTGAATGGATGCACCTCCTGAACTCTAAAAAAACAATACCCTAACCCTTAACCCTAACCCTCTAAATCTAAAAAAACATTTTAAAAAAGTAGATAGGAACGCAAGAATGATACGTACTGTTTTGAATAAACCCTGGAAGCAGCATCCCACAAAAAAGTAGTTGTTCGGCTACTTGCCTCCCATCTCTCAAACAATTCAAGTAGCAGAAACAATAAATACTGGGCACTGCTGGTGAACTAAGGAGGAAATCATATGATGTTAAGAACTACACAATTTTGGGTCTGTGTTGGCTGACATGCAAGGAGTTTCACACATCATATCTGTGTGGACACTGGTTACAATCAAGATGAATCGCTTAGTTCGATTGATGGTAAAGAAAGGTGTTGAGAGATAATCGATTAACAGTGAGTTATTCGCCCAACTTTATTATGATAATAATAATTATGATCTTAACATCATAATAAAATTGAGTGTATCATTAAGTGTTAGATTCTGAATGAGCCTGTTCGCATTTCGATATCGCCCAAGTGTCCTTAGTAAAAGCATAGAAGCACCTTTTCCACCTCTAGCGTGGTTAAAACAATAGGACAGAAGTAAATGCTGAATTCTAAACCTGATGAGTGCTATTCATGAGAAATCCCGACACTATTGTTTACTATTGTTTGCTATTCTTCAGTTATCAGCTACTATAAAAAAATATGACTGGTTCTACACAAACCATCACCTCTATAAATACATTTCCTATGAAACTTGTTCAAGGTTATAATCGTCAAGACCCTCCCGTTGTTGCAAAAAAGAGAAAGGCGACAACACTCATTAATAAAATATTTCAAACACGATAGTATGTTTCTTCTACTGAAGCAAATGTTTATATTTTTGAGGGTCAGAACGGGTCGAATATTAATGGTAAGGGAAAGGCACGCTTCACTTCTCAGATCCCTAGAACTGAAACCTCACTATCAGATGCAGTTTAGTATCATAAACAGGACACCATTTTGGGAGGGAAGACGTCTTACCACTCTGATGGGATACACTCAGTGTATTGTGACGTGGAGTGTTATATATAGAGAGAGCATGTGTGTGAAGGGAAGATCAATATTTGAATCAACATACAATAGGAAAAATCAGATAACAGGGATCGACCGTCGAAGTGGTAGGGAAGAGAATGGATAAGCAAACTGTACCCTTTGCACTTTAGCCTGTTAAAACGAAAGAATCAGGTGGTATGATTCGGCGAGGTGGTGGAAGAGGAAAAGTCGACTGTTTGGTCGACATCATCTTCGCGCCAAAAAGTCCGGCAAATCCAGCGTTGGAAAAAGATGCTGAATTCAGCCGGCTCCGGGAAAAGATATCTCACCTGTAAAAAGAGTAAAATTTGGACAAATCCAGAATTGGAACAAGATATTGATTTCAGCCAGCCCCGGGAGAAGATAGCTCACCCGTAAAAAGAGAGAAAGAAGAAAAATCTTGAAGTTGAAAACCCGTCAAAGATAAGTACAGCTCAGACAGTTTTCTTTTTCCAAATCTTTAATATTGGAAAGTTGTATGTATTAAAAAACTGTAAATGTTCTATTTCACCGACGACTTTGTCCAGTCTAACGTCGAATCAGCATCCACATTATTTGTTTGGTTCTCATACGCCTAAATACGAGTGTTGACTGGGAGTTATTTTGTGGCGTGTCAAGTGCCTGGCTGCTTTCGGCGATAAACATTCCACATAACATTCCACGTAACAGTCTTCTACAGAGGACAATGACCGAGATGTCGATCTCTTGAGGTCAGAGATACGTCACAGATATAACGTCACTGATACGCCCGAAATAGGCTCTCGTCCTTGGATGATTATTTATGCAACATCACAGTATTCTTATCGCAACCGATTTGGTGCATTCTTAGGGTTAGACTATGATATAAAACAATTTCTATACTTTCATAATTATATTGCTATAACAGTTTAGAATTTTATGTATACTCCAGCAATCTATGCATAGTCTGACTATAATACAAGTATGTACAAACCCTGCACTGTTGGGGATACTTTTTTAATTTTGTAATGATCTTTTTTTTATTATTCTGAGCAAAATATTGGCCTTCAAGGCTGTTGGCTATTAACGCAGCTTTCTGAAAGACATAAAAACCTGCAAATTAACCATTCTCTAATGCGCAAACAATCAATCGCTGTTATTTTATAGACACAATAGAATAAACTCAATTGACACAATGTAGCTCTGTAATATAATGGCCGAGGGATTTCGTTTTATATATCTTGCCTTTGGGTTTAGTAAGGCTGAGAACCTTTCGGCTCAGTGCATGGGTTAGTTAGGTGCAAACATGAGCGCAGGTGTTCACGCGCGCGCGGAGCGGACGTATCATTCAGAGATGTCACAATAAAAATCCCAGTTGAGGATGTGACCAGGGATGTGAGTGACGTCACGCACCGGAAGCGTGAGCTGAAATTTGAGAAAAGTCAGTTGGTTGAGTTCCTGCCTGGGAAGAAGAAGGTTGACTTTCGCTTGCTCGCCGAGGCCTTGCAGCAGGTGCTGCACGTGATGGGGGAAGGGGGCAGATGAAAAAGTCGTCATAGAAAGATTGTGCCTCCCTTTTCCTTATGTCGAAAAACCTTTAAACTCAAAGGTAATAAAAAGTTTCGTACCTGAATAAGAAGTCGTAAGTGATTTTCGTGTTTCGGGATTCCTATGTTCTATATTTATGAGTTATGAATATTCTATGTACATTTCACACATACCTGTATCATGGGTATGTTACAGCTCCAAGAATCGAATCTTAAATAACATTTTAGCTGAACTGGTGCATTTTTTTGTAAACGTTACTACAAATGTGTGATTTCATCATAGCACTATAGTTGTATCGCCATCTTTAGCTTTTTGTCCTATTAGCCCATGATCGCTATTCTCTTTTTAAACTCAGCATACTGCCCCTTGTTCCTTATATGGGATAAATAACCGAGAAATTCTCTGAGTGTTCATTCTTTATATATTCTCGATGATATCAACGACTACGAAAGATAACGATGAGTAACTCATTTAAAGTTGAAATGTAATTCTGCCTCATGGATTTTAGTCCCGTTTTCATTTTAGCCGTATAACCGTTATTTGAATTCTACATTACATGTCAAATGAAATATCAGATCAATCTGTCCTTTAATTCTAAGTCTCATCTAAATATCCTGTGGAAAGGAACATCTCACAAATTACTATCAATATGATAACCCCTGAAAATTTTGGAAAAAAATGAAGAAAACAACTGTCAGCCGCAACGAACATAAGAAAGCTACATACAAACAGGAATGAAAATACCATGTCTAGCAAATCATGTTTTTATAAAAGGGAGTACTAGTTTTTTGTGGTTTAAAGCCAAATTAATACCGCTGAGGAGTGAAAAAATGTTCGACAGACCATTGTAGATTTCATCGTGATTATGTTCATTTAGTTAAGCAAGTTGGAAATTAAATAGCTATCCTTGTCTGAAATAAAATCACTCGGGATTAACGTTTTGTTGAGAATAGTATTGTCAGTGTGATTCGTATGGCTAAGAATGAATAGAATCGATCAGTGTATTAGCTATTATTTATTGGTTGTGATGTTACTATTTACAAAATAATACAGCTTGGAAGAAATTCTTTCATTCTTGCAGCTACGTGCGAAAAAATTTGGTTTTGAAGATAATAAGAAATCAAGGAAAAGGCCAACATGTCCGCAGTTCAAGTTCCCCCAGTCAAATATATCCATATGCGGCTCAACTTCTTTGGCACCTGCATATTTAATAGACATATCTGAAATAATTTCGCCATTTGCCCTCTCGGAAATTGGCAAAAGTTGTGAGGCTCATTTGGTTAGAATTAGTAAATATGTAAACAGCCTTCTAGGAAGTGATCTTGACGATAGGACCAATCAGGCTTCGGTGTTTTTGCTCAGAACCATGATTTATCAACTCGACACCTGTTTCAAAATTTATCTGACTCTTGCTTTAAAGTCCAGGGTTAAAAATCTTTATATGGCTTGCATTCACCGTTTCTTCGTCCGTTTTTATCTTGAAGAGAATATTTTAGATCGTATAGCATTGGACATTAAATTAAGTATTCTGTCTGTTTATATAAGTTATATTCTATCTTGGTAACAAAGGAGTGATAGAAATGGTAACTAGGTTGATTCTAGAAGATAAAATGGAGCTTCAAAGAAATGATTAAAATTACCTCATCTTGTGATCTAAAGGTTTGTGCAATGCTCTTGTAAACAATTATGGATGTGCAGTGAATTTAGTTTTTAATCGGGAACACCACATTTGATGAATTTGGGGAGACTGGGTAAACCTAGTAAATAAATAAAATAGAATATCTCTGTAACTTTTATTTTTACTTTCACTTTCATTTACACTTTCACTGTACATTATAAACAGTTCTGCGCAAGCGTAACTTTGTCAATCTTTGAAAAATAGAAAAAATATGGAAATATTTAAGCAATATTTGTTATTTTTTACGGTGTGATGTTTTTATTCGATTACTTCTGTCATCTATGCGTGAGCACGTTTACATATTTTTACTAATTGTCGAACGAATTTATGTATATGTAAATAAGATCCAATTATGTGTTTGATCTCAAAAGGGACGCATTTTAAATATGTTTTATCGATGGTCGAGATGATAAACAACTCAATTATTCATTAGATATGCACTGTGAAAAATAACCTTGTTTGCGTTGTCAGTGAAATAAGCGTAATGAATTAAGTGTGTATTTACCCAACCCCTCCACCTCAAAAAGGATGCGACACGACACATGATCATTTTTAAACGGAGTACAGTTGGTTTGTATTCAGAATTTTACTTCTAGAGTCTCTGCTTTACCAAGGCAAGCGAAATTCTGTCTGACCAACTATTTACCCATAGTTGAAAAAGAATAGTTGGGTTGATGTCTGTCTAAAGTTCAATATCACGAAATGAAGCGTAAAGAGACCCGATCATTATTCTAATTTCACTATGATGAATGTTTTTCATGTAAATCCGGTAAAAAACTGTGCGATTTTTTATTTTTACTGCTTGCATAATAACTAGAGTGATATAGAACAATAATTGTATGTTCTTGTGACGTAATGGCTAAGGTGGTGAACTACAAACTTGAAGTAAGCGAGTTCAAACTCCAGTTTCACTAATACAGGGTGTTTCAGAATAGTTGCAACCAATTAATATGATAATTCATATTGCAACAAGTTATCTTTCATCTGAGTCTTTAAAAGCAATCACGTCCCTTCAGAAAGGTCAAAACAATGACACGGGCGAAATCGTTTGACTTTAGGCTACAGTGAAGAGAATTTTTCTGGCTCCTCCGACAAAATCCCTCACCGCATCCACATTGTCGATCCACCTCGTCGGATTTGGGATTTTCTGCGTTCTTTTGGAGGTATTTTACTGACCTTGTGACTTGAAATTTGTGTACCCAATGATAAATTTAGCTTTTCTGAGGATAATTATTAATTAAGCTTGCTGCGAAATTTTGTTTGCATTTTTTTAATTATTTTATCTCTAATTAAGTTGTGAAGCAAACTATTTTCCCCTCCTGTCCCAGGCATTGTAATCAAGAATTAATAGTTGTTATAGTACTGACGATGGCATGGACGGCTATCGATAGGCTCTCGATCATATGGAAATCAGACCTAACCGCTAAAATGAAACGCAGTTACTTCCAGGCAGCTGTTGCGTCGATACTGCCATAGGGATGCACTACATGGACGCTAAATAAATGGCTGGAGAAGAAACTAGACGGAAACTACACAAGAATGTTGAGAGAAGTATTGAACAAGTCCTGGCGACAACACCCCACGAGACACCAACTATACGGACACTTGCCCCCCATCACGAAAACTATACAAGTTAGACGAACCAGACACGCAGGACACTGCTGGAGAAGCAAGGACGAGCTCATAAGTGATGTACTCTTATGGACCCCCACAAATGGCCGTGCAAAAGCAGGACGACCAGCTCGAACTTACATACAGCAGCTATGTGAGGACACAGGATGTAACCCTGAAGACCTGCCGGAGGCGATGAATGATAGAGAGAAGTGGCGAGAGAAGGTCAGGGATATCCGTGCTGGCGGCACGAAATGATGATGATGATGATGATGGTAAACAATTTTCATATCTGAAATAAGATTAACACACTATTATTAGTAGTATAGTTATGAGCAGTCACATGTATCCAATGTATGTGAAACTCCCTGAACTTTTACTTTCGAACAAATACCGGAACGGTATAAACCTCTTTATCCCTCCGGCTATGTTTTAAATATTTTCATTGCTCTTATTCTGCAAATATTTCTTCGGAATTAAATAACCCTGGAATGTTGATATGCCATTAAGCAAGGAAACCTAACAAAACACAATGACCAATGTGCTACTAAATAAAAGCAACAAGAAGAGAATTAAGGAAGACTTATTCAAATGTGAAAAATGACAAAAACATTATCGAACAATCTCAGGTTAATAAATCTACTAATACTCTAATTAGGCATATAATTAGTTTTGGGTGGGTTATATATGAATGGCATATCAACTCTTGTGGGCTATTTTCGCCAAATCTTGTTTCCTTTGAATAGATTATTTGTAAGCATAAATCAAAAAATAAATAATGTTGCATTGACAAGAATGTTGTTTGATGTGATATATTGATATCGTCACTTGATCTCGAAATTTTAAAGACAGTTTGGAAAAAAAAAAGCTGAGAAACCTATATTTATATTTTTATAATCATCCACATCATCTTGATGTTAATCAATTCACCTGTCATCCATAATAATGGAGTTTAGAATGGGAAAATAAATTCTGTACTTGTTCTGTTTATGATGAACCAAATGAATCGAAAGCCATAAAAAATCTTGTTCTCCCAAAATGCATTTGTTCTCATCATTGTCTAAAAAACCGCTTTCTAAAATCTCTAACCCAGTCCCAGACTTTGTCTCTAACATCACATGGCAATCCGACAAACAGAGATAAGCTTTTTAAGCTTACATATCCATCTTGACTGACAGATTTGTGCATCAGGGAAGTAATTGAACCACGACCTTTTACTGATCACTCAACATTTTCTTCGTGCTACAAAGTTTGGTCTCGGGGTTATAACGGATTATACTTAGATCAAATCACTACATTACTATAATCATATTTGATACCGGCAATTTTCGAAGCTTAATCTTAACTGTACACGGACTTATTTAGTGGTGGTTCCAAATATTAGAGATACATGTTCTTCAGTTACAAATCAACAGAGTGACATTATTGGTCGTAAAAATAACACAACAGAAGAATTTGGATAAGAAAGAAAAAAAAAAAATTGAAATAAAACAGTAAAATACATGCCACACAAAATATTCTATTCACTAAAATCTTGTTGGTATTCATAAAGCACCATTTTAAATTGAAATATTGTTATTGTTTAAATATAAGACTCACATTTTCCTGAAGATATTTTGCTTGGGAATGGAATGGCGCCCTCCCATACACGTCGGTGTAGTAGCACTTGAAAAGGAAGCTTTTGGGTCTGCTATATTTTGACCTTCCACCCGGCCCAAAAATGCCATTCAAGGTGATGCACTGCAAGGAAGTGACACATTCTAATGGCATTTAGGAGAGGAAATCGCGTGGGCAGAAATTGGCTAACAAAATGGGACAAGCTAAAAAAATCCCATGATACTCTCATAGACTGACGCACCGGAAGAGAGTGACCTCTGAACTGCATGAGAGTTATTTCCGCTTGATGACTATTAAACATGCGATTTCAAAGATCGAGTGGACGTTGAACTATTATATAGCTCAGTCAAGACGGAAGTCAAGACAGTTAAGTTGAGTTGCAGCCAATTGGAGTGAGATGTAGTAGGGAAAGCCACACCCGACCGAGGGGGCCCTCAGGAACCCCGATGGAGTTTGGGGTCCAGAGAAGATGCTGATAAGATGCAGTAAAGAAAGCCAGCACCCAGCAGAGTGGACCCCAAGGCCTTCAGTTGAGCATCAGGAGAACGAGAAAGACACAACGTTGACGGCCATAAATTTGGGGGTCAAAATATTTCAGTTATTTTCGGTCTCAGCTCCCTCTCACATGCAAACCTTGAGTAACCCTTTTCGAACCCTTGCAATAAAGTGAGAGGTATATATTTTGTTAAAGAAGTCTTCCTGCGTGTGTCTTTATCATTGCGTCTGTTTATTTATTGTGTCGTTATGATGCTGTAGATGAGCATATAACAGGTCGCCCTCGACTAAAGTCGCTAACATTACTTACTATTATTCATGAGAAACGTATCATTATCTTTTTTTTTTATCGTGACATTTCTTACTATATTGGGAACGGGATGATTGTAGGTAAATTACATTAATACTCTGTACTAACGCATTTTCCTCTGTTACAGGGAAGTATCCAATGGAATAAGAGTTAATTCGTAATTTTGTTTCTCCTTATTGGAGATTATTTTAGGCACAAGCTACTTAGATTTTTGTATTAACATGTCTGTGTTTTTGTTCGAAACACTGTGTAAAAAGACAAAAAGTTGAACAGATACGAAATTTGAGTTAAATTTTGCAGCTAAGGATTCTTAAATGTCTGAGCGTAATATACTAAAAAAGGTTATTGTCAAGTATCTAGTTGTCCAAAGTTAAGGGTGCATTTTAATTATTAGGGCAAGTTACATTCAAATAAAGTCAGTATCAATAAGTGATATTTTCTGATATAAGCTGATTTGTAAATAAATTCTTCTTCAGTGTGTTTCTAAAATAATTTATGAATTTTCGTTTCATACGAGAATGGGATGAATATTACATCTGATGACGTCCAGTCTATTGTTGATGATTTTATGAGCAATAGGGTCCAGCCACTGAAACAAGAAAGAAGTGTGTAGAACGCAAGTAGTATTATGTTTAAAAAAAGTTACATTTAGTATTCTCTAAATAAGCATGTCAACTTTTCAGCACCCCCACCATATATATATATATATATATATATATATATATATATATATATATATATATATATATATATGAGATCATGTTTACGCTTGTTCTCATATTTGAGCAAATAATTTTCTGCGTATTACGATTAAAATCATCAGGTCTATTTTTCATGCTTAATATTCACGGAAAAGTTCAGAGTTCCAAATTCCGACAGTGATATTTACCATATAAAAACTGGTGTTTATTATCTATTATCTTTAAAATATAAATTACAGTAAATTTAAATACAATAGGATAAGAGCATGAATAAGCAAAATAATTTGTTTTTGGTTTACTTATTTTAAGAGAAATTTAATCAGATTCAAATACCGTCGAATTGTCTGAAAAGATTCATTTTTCCTTTTCAGGCAAGAGATCTGAAGGAAGTTCCTTTATTTTTATATGAAGAACCATTTCAACGATCACGATTTCCATATGGTACTTACCATAATTCATTAATTGTACGTAATATAAATTCTATTGATATACATTCTGACACACACACGTACGCCCCCACAGAAGATGAGTAAGTGAGAGAAAGAGATACAGAAAGAGAGAGAGAGAGGGGGGATTAAGAATAAGAGAGTGGACATTTACTAAGCTTTTTGCTTAGATGTGGCACAAGGCCATATGAAAGGGGCACCCAATGAGACTCGAACTCACGTGTAGGTTTGCTAGCCGAGCTTGCTAACCATTACACCACCAGAGGCGCCTTTAAGAATAAGAGAGTGAGTTACTCCCGTATATACATGGTGCCTTCAATAAGTTTCAAGACATTTTTTGTAAAGGCATTTAACATTGTCGTAGACTCTTGAAAATTCAGTATGTTATTGCTATACATCTTATGAGATGACTAAACAATTTTTATAATTTCAGGTTCAAGTGAACAGCTACAGCAGAAAATGAAATACACCCTACTAAAGCCTGATTGTCACAGCTGGTGAATTTCAAAAATGCAACCTGGACGTAAGGACACTTTAGAAGAACGATATGCAATAAGATTCTGTTTTAAACTTGGAAAAAATGTCAGAGAAACATATGGAATACTTCAGACTGCTTTTGGAGTATTGTGCATGAATCGAGCATCGGTTTTTGAGTGGCATAAGAGATTCAAGGAAGACAGGGAGTCTGTGAGGGATGATGAGAGCTGTGGAATGAGTAAGGAAGTCAGTACACCAGAGTTGATTGGCCACAGGGTTAGCGTTAGGGTTAGGGTTACTAAGTTGAGATTTTAAGGGAGTTCAGGAAGAGATTCCGTTGGAAGAGGCCAGCACTTCGATCACGTCTCTTTAGAGAATTATAACCGTGATACATAAATTAATGCATGAGCGATCAAAATATTGGGCAGTGACCGACAAAAAGTAAGTGGAAAACAAGGAAAACTGAAAAGAAAAAAAATAATACCGTAAACCTGTTGAGTTTGTGCAGGAATTGATATTGATTTTCCCGTGGCCCAAAGTGATCGCTAAAACGAAGCAGTGTATAAAATTGGTTCTATTTACCCAGTTCTGGTTAGATCAGAAAGACTTCCAGGATTGGCAAATGGTGTTCATTGTTTTTAGTCTCAATGTAGAAAACATAGGTTTATATATATATATATATATATGAACAAGCCCGTCATAGAAAATAGCAATATACTTAACCCAACGTTTAACTACTAATCAGAATTATAGAACATTACGCACTGAAAAATGTTGTTTGTGTATATAACCTAACAAAACGGAAATGTTGAATGCCTCTTTATTATTCTACAAGTTCTCCGCAAGAGTAATTCAACTTAACTTAGCATATCACAAGACGAAATAAGTGTGTGTGTATATATATATATATATATATATATATATATATATATATATACATATATATATATATATATATGTATTACGTGTGTGTGTGTGTGTGTGTGTGTGTGTGTGTGTGTGTGCAAGGTGCATCATTATAGTTGAGTAAATCATCTAAAATCACTTACTCTAAATACATTCAACATTAAGCGTCGCTTTGAAAAAGTATTGACAGATCAGCCGAGATACATAAAAACTCTATAAACAAGCCAAATTAAAACGGATGATTTGAAAAAACTCTTCTCAGTAACATATATTATTGAAATGGAGAGCAAAATACCAGGTTTCCGTGATAGGAAAAATATAAAAATCGTTTGAAGAGAATTTGAATGAAATGATTTATTTACAATGAAAATGTCAATGAATTGGATGGGAGAAAAATAAAGAATTAATTGGAAAAATACCCATTTTGTTTGCCCTTCCATCTCCGCGTCTAAGATGTGGAGAGCCGACTGTTTTCCAATCTCCGAGATGACCGAAAACAAGCCGGACTATCCCTACATGAGATGATGGCCTAAACAGATTCCATAAAAGAGACGCTTGTAAGGGCATGGCAAGAAGTAGATAAAATGGATTATTGAAATATGAATGTAAGATTTTTAGAAAAAAATGGAGCTGGAGTGACGTCAGAGTGTGAAAAAAATAACGAAGCGGGGGAAATCTTGGAGATTTATTAGGTGACACAGTTAATGACGCTCATTATACACATAACTAAGGAAAGTGCCCGTGATGTAAGGGTTATCGTCGTTGGATATGGACACGCGACACGAGTTCAAATCCTGGACGAGACTGATTGCATTTCACATGGCACTAATACCCTTGGGAAAGGTATGAATCCAATTATTCTCCTTCCAGCTCTGGGTAAATAGTAGGGCAGACTAGGTTCTTCAACCTTGGTGAGGCAACTACTCTAGGAGAAGGAAAACTCTGAATTCAAACCTGTTAAACTTCGCTTAAAAAATTGACCTTGTGTCATATCCTGCCCGGGCGGAGGGGTTGGTAAATATGGATAACTAGGGAAGAAATGAAAACAAAAGTTACTTACTGGGGATGGGGTTACAAATGAACTGAACCGTCGTCGTCATGTGCAGGAGGAAGAAGGAAGGATAACTCCAACTTTTCCCTTTTTCGTACGACCAGGCTCGCTGCAGTCACCCACTTTTTATCGAATGTTATGCTGTCTGATTTTGACTCTTAGCTGATGCCTAAAAATAAAATCAGATCACGATGGGAAAAGTTTACACCATCATACAATCTCTCCTTTTACGTCGTCCAGATCACCATTCTAGCCATAGCTATGACCACAAGAAACACTACACTTTTCTTACCTTTATACGGGGGTCAACATGTTAAAGGCTTTTGCTTTCAGATATTAATGACGTGATCGTAAAAATCGTCATAATCGATCATTCATATAATCTGCACATTTCACTTGCGAACATAAGTCGTGATGTCACGCGCATTTTATTTCCTTGATGTTCTGATGGCAACCAAATCCAGCTCGATTAGAAGTTCTTCGAGGTGCTATCGTTTCAACAATAGAATCCTGAACACTGAGGGTGGAGTCCGGATTCATAACTCCATAATTAGATTTGCATTTTCCGATAGGAGAATTATGTTATTTGCACTAGCGTTCCTGATTGTTCTTCAAACCAGTCTGACGGGTGATATAATCCCCTCTCCGGCTAGGGTCACCCGGAAGGCATTTTGTGTCTATAGTACTGTTGATGATTTGATTTAGCTTTTTGTCTTTCTAAGATGCCACTCCAAATTTCTAGAGGATCACTTCGTCTTTCCGAATAGTTTTCTTGCTTTCCAGTGAGCCCTGGCTTTTAAATTGTATCACGTGTAAAACCACAATCCGACAGATTCGGTCGCTAAAGCGGTACTGCCATCCTTGGTGCAACCAGAAGCTTTTGCCACCGAAGACAAATACAGCGAAAGTTCCTCTATATAGCTTAACATCATACTGATGTTAAAGGTGTTTATATATATATATATATATATATATATATATATATATATATATATATATATATATATATATATATATGTGTGTGTGTGTGTGAGTGTGAGATTGTATACGGAATGACTCCGAGGTTACAAATTTAAGTTTGTCAGGCAACTTTTTCATGTGCTCCTGTGTTACAGGGATGGTCGATTAATTTATTATTTTTCATAACGTACATTTAATATGGTGGGTATTTTTTAAAAATCTATAAATCAAACTATTTTAATAATGTTTTGATTAAATTGGCATTCTAGGATCAATTCAGTTATTAAAGTAACTTTTATATAATGGCATTCTTCTCTTTTGTATAGTAAAACAATGAGTCAAGGATTTTTCTAGATATTTGAAAATAATCTTAAAATCATATTCCTTGAAATTACCACTCTTACATAAGTCATTTATCGTTGTTAACTTTATTATGAATATGTTTTATGAATGCATGTTGGCTATTGTCAAAAATGTATTCAAAAACTCAATACACATCTAAAAATGTTTTCATTTGATTAATATGAATTTTCATGCAATTATTTCAACGAGAAAAAGTATTGAAACCCTTTGTTCCCCAAACTCTAGCTTTCATAGTACTCCTTCTGTACTCCAGTTAAGATGAGTTTGATTTAAAATAACCCACGAAGTTAACATTATACTAAGAAACCAAACCAAATCTAATTGTAAATAGGAACATAAACAAACGCATCTTTCATCAGTGTAAAATCCATCAGGGTAAATTTAAACCATAAAATTAGAAAAATAAATACGCATTTTCTCGATTTTTTATTCAATCCAAAATAGTGTCTAGAATACGAATATAAAGCAAAAAGATCACTTTCCTCAGTTTTTTTGTTATTTTTTTTTTTTGTCAGTTTTTTGTTTAGTTTACCTTATATCGGCATAAGCACATTGGGTTTGTAATAGTTAAAAAGATAGACTGGACAACTTAGCAAGTGAATTCGAGTCTCAATGGATGCCCCATTTGTAAGGATTTGTGCCATATCTAAGCAAGAAGTTTTGTAAATTACTACATCGGCAATACTTTTTGAATCAGTTTTTACTATCTTGCTACTTCAAAAGTACGCTGATATCAAGGGCAACAATCTTTATTTTCAGTTTTATAATCGAGGATTTTGCTTTTTAAACTGTATATCTTCTGAACTTGCTTGAAGAAAGGTTTTTAATTCAATTGAAAAAAATGAACGAAAAAAGAAATGGAAACTGGAATAAACAAGCATAAAATATATACAGGAAAATGTTTTGCAGTAGTTGATAAGCATATATAATCGTTCAGCCGGATACTAAGAGTTATTGCCCCTGAAATGTTTCATAACGTATGCAGATTTCCATCAAAATATCGTCCAATGTAAAGTTACATACGAACAAAGTAAAAAAATGATTTAAAAAAGCAGTTACAAATATTAGTCACTATTTTAGTAACATCTTTTCTTTCACTTTAACCTTACGTTTCACGGAATCCCCTTTTCTTATCAGCAATCAAAAGTTTCTAAAAAGACTTACCAATTTGCAAAATATATGTAAAAAAAGTAACATGAATATTTATTAAAATTTTCTTATGGACCAACTTCCGAGTAAAATATAAAATAAAAAAATGAGAAAAAATTCAGAAAGGAAACATTAACTTTAATTTTCCTGTTTTATAATCCTAAAAAAATGTTATGCTCTTACTAACAACCTTTGATAGGTAAGCAAAATTTATTTCCTCGGTGGATGATCCTTTCAAACATGTAAATTTTTTTATATGATTATTTCATCAATTAAAATACAAATATTAAAATTATTTAGGAGTGTGGTGGATACATGTTTGCTAGAATTTTCGAAAGAAATTGTCAAAAAAAAAGAAACATTTGCATTGCTTGAATAAAAAAAAAGGTTATTAAAATCCAATAATCAGCCGATTCTTTATGTAACTCTTTTTATGCATCCATGAATACACATTTTATTCGTATATTATCACTATAAATAAGGTATATACATGTTTGTTGATAGATTAATTGTTACACAAATTATTAGATAATTATTATTTGATTTCATTCTGAAAATATGCTCGAATTTGAATGATTAATTGTAAATGACGGACTAAATATATCAGTCACGTCAATCTTCAGTAAAATAATGATACGTCGAAACACTTCGAAGTCTATTTCATATGCTTTTCATATATATATATATATATATATATATATATATATATATATATATATATATATATATATATATATATATATATACCGGTTACCTTCGTTTGAAAGGAACACAGCGGTACGAGCTCAAATCCCAGACGAGACAGTTTGCATTTTATGTGGCTCTTACAAACTAGGAAAGGTAAAAATCAACTATTCTCTCTTCAGCTATAGGTAACTAGTAGGGCAGACAAGGCAATTCAATATTTTTATGGCAATCAGTCTTGGAGTAAGAAAACTGGAAAAATTCAAATCTGTTTTATGCTGCTTAAAATTGACATTTTTTCGCATCTTGCTTATGCGAAGGGTCTGATATATATATATATATATATATATATATATATATATATATATATATATATATATATATATATATACGTTGAGGACTGCAACATTATTGTCAACGAGTTAAAAATTCACTCATGGTATAATATGGCTATGAGTGTACCACAACTGATCCTCAAAGGAGGTTCTTCTATTTGAATATGTACCAAATTTTATATGATATTAAACAAAGGAACTATTAGAAATAAAAATATTTCGTTGTTACTTTATTTAATAGAAAACTGCCGGAGTACAATATTATCAATGAATTTGAATCTCATTGGGTTATCGAATTGTCCTAAAATCTTGTCAGAAATCTAAGCTCAGTTTTGCAAGATGAAAAAAAAAAAAGACAACAATAAATGAAATAAACATAGATTACTTTACCTTGAATGTGTTTAGTGCAATGTGGATTACTTATGAACCTGATCCGGTTATAAGAAGTGACTTTTAAAAGAACAAAAAGATGTAAATTTTCTGGTTGTGTATTAAGCAAAAAGAATTTAATAGACATAAACAACATTGAATCAGTGAGAAAAGAAAACTTTTGTTCACAAAAAAGGAAGAGAAAAGAAAGAAATGTGTTCAGTAAATTTTTACAAGAATCTTTAAAGCGTTACAACTTTAAACATATTCTATTCTGAATCAATAAATAAACAAGACGTAAAATCGAAGGCTACCAAAAGGATTTCTTTTCAATAGTTTCTAGGGGAGGATGCTACTCTTTTCCCTGGATAGCTCCACTTTACCCTCGAAACGTACCTTATGGTGAGTTTTAAGCAAAGAGATATCAAGTCCCATTTTTTGAATCTTTGGTATGATTCGACCTGAGAATGAACCCT
>OY757904.1:36388217-36565717 GCA_963585895.1 Sepioteuthis lessoniana | reverse complement strand
CTGGAAGAAACTGCTTTTCATTTTATCGGTCAGGTCTTATTTTAATAATTTAGCGAACAGCTAAATGTTTTTCAGTATTTCTATCTATCTCAAATTAATGCTTTTGATAATTGTATATTTTTTGCACAGTTACATCGTTTAAGTAATTGCTATTTCAGCCCAGTTGACCCTCAGCCACCACTTACTATTACTTTTATGTTTAAATGGGTTGGGTGTTTGCCACAAAGCTATAGATTTGTAAAATAGGATTGGTACAATCATATTTGCGCTAGAGCTTGACATGACAGGTGACTGATCAGATCAGTCCTCTCAGACCAGCTGTCTTGCCGAGTATGGGCCAAAGTTGATTTTTGCAAGTCAAGTGACAACAATCGGTTGTCGGGTCAAGGATTGTTCAGTCACCTGGATCATGTCCACAAGCATTACACTTCGCTATCTTCGGCCAACATGTCACCTCTTTGATGGCGATGGGAAGTTCTACGTCTCTGCAGAGATGCAGTCAGTTTATTCCATATCCCAAGAAGCCGGGATTTTACGATACATACACTTATTCGAGGCCAGAAGATCAGACCTACTGTTAATTAACAAGAAAAAATATCTTGTCACCAAGTAGGTCTTGCCTTTCAGCGAAATACAGAATGAAAAGTAAAGAAATCGAAAAGATAGGCAAATACTTGAATCTTGCCTGAGAACAAAAATCAATAACTGTGGAACATGAGGGTGATGTTGATACCAGTTATAATTGGTGCACTTGAAACTGTCTCCAAAGTTTCGGGAAAAAAATCTGGAGAAATTGGAAATTTGAGAAGAATCAAGATCATCCAGATAACAGATTTGCTAAGATCAGCTAAAATACTTAGAAGATTTCTCACAGCTGAGGAGTCTTGCTGCACGTAGATTCAAGAGAAATACCAACAGATAACGCTGGTTTGAATATCTTGCAAAAAGTAAATGTTTGTTTGGGTTTCATGACATATCAACCTTTGCTGGTAATTTAATACCAAATCCTGTTATATTATATTTATGATTAGTAAAAATATTTTGTTGATAACATTTCTTTCATACCACTAAATGGTTTAAAGTATAGCTATGTAACAGTAACACTTTAATTTAACATCAGTCATTTGTTTGCACACGTTTAAGTCTGATTTGTAAGTAAATAGTTTATAAGTGATTCTGTTTTTTAAATTGGTTTGAACTAATTTGTTAGCACCCAGTAAGTATTGTCTACACAGTTAAATTATTGATATCAAACACTAATAATTCTATTTAATAGTAATCATTTACTGGCACACCATGAAGTGGTTACAAGTATTGCTATTTGACACTAATTATTCAATTCAACACGATTCATTCATTTGCACATGTTACCTGGTCGAACATTTCATTGTCTAACGATACAATTTAACATAGGTCACTTGTGTGCACATTTAAATATCAAACAGTTCTATTTACCCATAGATGAAACCGTATCAGGTGTTAACACTAAGGGTCAGAGTGGGCAAGGGAGCAATGATAATGAAGGGGTACTCCCTATTTTCAAAAGCACCAAGATAGGAGCCTCATTATGAGATTTTTAGTGCCATATCTTGGACACAAGTAGGAGGTCTTACTTAGCGGCAGAGATGAAGTCGGTGTATTCTAGTGTCCCAGACCACTGGACTGTAAGGAATAATAATAATGATAATAATAAAGAAAAGTTCAGTCACCTAATGTACATGGACGACATCTAACAATATGCAGAAAATGAAAAAGAACTGGAAACTCTAACACACGCAGTTAGAATATACATTCAGGACACAGGAATGGAATTTGGCATAGAAAAATGTGTCCTGCTTGTAATAAAAAGTGGCAAACGACATCTAACTGACGGGATGGAAATACCAAATCAAGACAAAATTAGAACGCTCGGAGAAAAGGAAACCTACAAATACTTGGGCATCTTGGAGGCTGACACCATCAAACAAGTGGAAATAAAAGACAAAATTCAAAAAGAATATTGGAGAGGAACTAGAAAACTACTCGAGACAAAACTCGCTAGCAGAAACCTTATTAAAGGAATAAATACCTGGGCTGTACACCTCGTTAGATATTCTGGATCCTTTCTTAAGTGGACCAGAGATGAAGTTAAGCAAATGGACCAAAGATCAAGAAAACTAATGACCATGCATAACGCACTACATCCCAGAGACAACACAGACAGACAATATGTATCAAGGGAGGAAGAGGACTTGCTAATATCGAAGACAGCGTCATTACATCGATACACCGATTCGAAGACTACATAAGAAAATACGAATGGGACTTTACATCCATCAGAAAATATACTGACAGTACGATGGACAACAGAATGACAATAACTAGGAAACAAAAATGGGAAGGAAAACAACTCTCTAGGCGCTTTAAACAACTAGTAAACAACATCTCACACGAGAAAAACCGGACCTGGCTAAGAAAAGTAAACTTTAAGAGAGAAACAGAATTTCTCCTAATAGTCGCACAAAACAATGCCATAAAAACCAATCATATCAAAACGAGAATAGATAAGACGCAACAAAATAACAAATGTACGCTATGCAGTGACAGAGATGAAACAATCAATCACATTATAAGCAAATGCAGCAAATTAGCACAGGGGCATAAGACTAGACACGACTGGGTCGGAAAGGTTATCCTTTGAGAGATATGCAAGAAATTTAAATTTGACCACACGAACAAATGGTATATACACAACCAAGCACCTGTCCAAGAAAATTGCACACATGAACTCTTATGGGACTTTGACGTATAGACGGCTCACCTAATCTCGACCAGAAGACCAGACCTTATAATAATCAACTACAAAAAAAGAGAATTTGCAAAATTGTCGACTTTGCAGGTCCGATGACCTCAGAATAAAATTGAAAGAATGTGAAGAGTAGGATAAATACCTGGACCTTGCTAGAGAATTGAAAAAAACTGTGGAACATGAAGGTGACAATTATACCAATTGTGATTGGTGCTTTTGGTACAATAACTAAAGGTGTATTAAAGGGAATGAAGGACCTGGAAGTTGATAATGCTAAGAATACTGGGAAGAGTCCTGGAGACTTGAGGAGACTTGCTGTCACTCAAACTCTAGTGAAAGACCATCAACTAACGCTGATGTGAAAAACTCTAAAGGAGATATGAATAATAATGATGATACGATCTAATTTTTAAAAAAATATTGAGGCATGACAAATCAAAATATGACTCACGGAAGTGAACATGCTAAAATAGATAGATGTATTTGTATCTGCTCTCCTATTACTAATGTAATGATAACACTGAATCAAATTTTTAGCATATTCTTATTCGTTATTTCATTAGAAACATTTCTTTGATGGATAAAATAATAAAAACACTAATTCCAGCCATAAAGATATGACTTCAGACCTCGACGAAAATAATTCAATCAAATATATTCGCAGAAAGTATTTTCATGTTTGTTATTTCTATTAATTTATATCTCAATGTTAATTAATACTTATGCTTAAAAGTTAACGCGAAGTGGGTTTAAAAAACATTCCAATTTTGAAGAAGTTGGAAGTCGTCAAAACATTAATATATATATATATATATATATATATATATATATATATATAACATTAATAAAAAAAAAAAATATATATATATATGTGTGTGTGTGTGTGTGTGTGTGTGTGTGTTTGGTGATTTGCTTTTCTTTTGATCAGGCTAAGCAATCAAGGATATTTAATTCAGTTTTAGTTTTGGGCTAAACACTGACCAACATAAAGATAATCAACAACCTAAAAGAATTAAGAATCCAAGTATCGAATGAAAAAATTAAAAAAAGACGTGCAAAACTGAGTGTCTTATTTTGACATAGACACCGTTATATACATAGAGATTCACATGCATACAGACGCATATCTATGTGTGTATATATATATATATATATATATATATATATATATATATATATATATATATATATATATATATATATTCCAACTCTCTTTTTCACTAAATAGTAGCAAAGCAGGCGATATTAGATTCACAGCTTATACTTTCTTTCATAAAACTTCAAAATCAAATAATTTTCTAGTATCAATGCTTTCGGCTTCTTCGCTCACGAGAAACCTGAATTAATCACCATCATCATCATTATCATCATCAATCCGAGTCAACAACACGTACTTCTTTTACTCTTTTCAGCATATCAGTCCATATTTTCATCACGCATGGTAAGTTCTCTAGACGGAATCCAGTGTCCACATAGAGCTGAAATTTGTTTTTGCGGGTAGACTAGCACTGGTGTGTCCATGTAGGGGAATCTATAGAACATTGCTTATGAGAATTATTATTACTTATCTAGCAGTGCCCAGCATGTCTTGCTCACTTTTCGTCGATGGTTTACGAAATAGAAAGTAAATAGCCATAAAACCGCTATTTTGTAGGTTGCTACGTCCAGATATGAATCACAACAGAGCGTAGCAACCTCTTTTAGTTCTTATCAAGCTTTTTCTTGAAGCATTTCATTAGAGTTCAAGTATTGCTGTCATACAGTTCTACTGACACGGCTACAGCTTGAACGTTGTGTCTTCTTTCGTTTATAAATTGTCATCGCGTAAAATATGAAATTTTGAAATAGCTACGAATAATTACAGTATAATTATTGCTCGTTATTTTATGTAAATTTACTAACTCAAATTTAAGAAGACTAGTCGAATACCCATCCAACCAAGAAAGATGTCTGGTTTGGTTTTATGGCATATCAACTATTATAGGTTATTTAATGCCTAATCGATTTTTACACATATGAGCAGTCGTATTTCAAATAATTCAGTTTAGCATAAGTACACAGTTTAAAAGTCAAAAACAATTATATTTCAAATTATGCAGTTGAGTCAACAGAGTTAAATGGTTTCTAGTTTTGTTATGTATCACGAAAAATTCAATAAAAATCAGTCATTTATTTACACACAGCTAAACGTAAAAATAGTTCAGTTTAGCATAAGTACGCTGTTTAAATGCCAAACCAATTCTATTTCAAGCAATAAAGTTTTGCATAATCGCATAGTTTAGTTCTATTTGATCCATAGATAGGACCGTATCAGGTACTGACACTCCGAGCTAGAGTGGACCTGGCAGCGATAGCAATAAAGGCGTTCTTCGCTTTCCCCGACGCTCCAATATTACTTGAGCCTCACCATCAGATTGTTTAGTGTCCTACAGGACACTCGTTAGGGGAGTCTTTCACCCCTGCAGAGATCCAGTCGATGTATTCTGTTGCTCCAGCCATCTGGACCAGCAAATAGAGAAACTTTACATGAGGCAAATATTACTTCTTTTCATTTGTTTTCCCTGTAAAGAGTCGTTGAAAAAGAACTAACCCCCACCTAAAATTTAGATTTGTCACACAACCCGCATCTTTTCAAGGGCCTCTTAACCCTCATAGAAATTAAGACTAAAGATTGAATTAACTTTTCTAGTCTTATTAGAAGCGGTAGTATTTTTCCCCAACAAATACATTTAGCAATGGCTCTTCTTTCTTAGAGAGGCTTAAAACTTCTGAAACGAATCTCGTACCTCTACATCAAGATTTAAATTAGATATTATAGTTTGAATTAGAAAGAAGAAAGAGACTGTATTAAAATATGCACAATGAATGTTACCAAACTGAATTTTCCTTTATCTTTCAACAATTTAGTTTTGGTTTGGTTGTTTGGGTTCTATGGCATATCAAACTTTGTAAATTATGTAATGCCAAATCAATTTTTATACAAATAATCAGTTCTATTTTTTTTAAAATCCCTTTAGCATGACTACAGAGTTTAATTGTAAAAACGCATCTCTATCTCAAGTTATTTAGTTTAGTCAAACAGTTTAAATTCAAACAAATCATATTAGTGTAAGTATAGAAAGTTAAATATCAAAACAGTTCTATTTTAAACAATTCACTTAAGCGTAGGTACAGTTTCAATGTCAAAAACAGTTCCATTTAAAAAAAAATTCAGTTTAGCATACAAAAATAGTTCCATTTAAAACAATTCAATTTAGCATAAGTACGCAGTTTACATGTCAAAATAAATGTCAAAAGAATTCTATTTCAAGCAGATCAGTTTAGCCTAAGTACGCAGTTTAGTTCGATTTGACGTATACATAGGACCCTATCAGGTGCTACCACTCCAGGTCAGTGTAGGCCTGGGAGCGATGAGCATAAAGGAGTACTCTGTATTTCCAGAACCTCACCATCAGATTGTTTAGTGTCATATTGAGGACATTTGTCGGGGGTTCTTACCCCTCTGCAGAGATGCACTCAGTGTATTCTACAGGCCCAGCTGAGTGGTCAATAACAATAGAGAATTTTATCTTTTTACAGAGGTGTGATTAAATGAACCAATAAGAACGTTAAGCAGCTACTATTTGTTTTCTTCAGATTAAATCATAGGAATTGCATCCAAAAAGTTATCCACAAAAAATGGCCCATAAATGATGCGATGGAAATACCATCCACATTTTAAACTGTTAGCTGCGTGGGGTACATGAACTTATGCAGGTGGCAATAGTAACGCTTTCTAGATAATGTAGTTTCATTTTTATCAGGTAGGATTAATTGCGATCCTGGCTTGGACTGGTATATACAATGCGTTTGATTTTGAACCTTTTTTTAAGTGGTGTATCTCCTAATCTGAGAACAGGATGCCAACGGATATTTATCCTACCCAACCCTTACAAAGGATTTGTTATCTTTTGAGTACCGCACACTAATCTTATCATGTGTCATATTTCGGCTTCTTGGGGAGTTAGATACATCCCGCGTAGAAATATTATTAGTTATTCATATATAAGGACTATATACAATATGATAAATGGGTACACACGCACAGATTTATATAATGTGGATGAATGTATATATAAAACAAGACTAGTTCAATAGTATTTTTCATTATACAAAAAAATATAGAGTATTGAAAAAGTTATGAAGACGTCTCATTGAAATTAATATTTAGGCTATTTTAAAAGCTTGGTAGCTCTGAAAAAAATATCTAAGAAAATAGGTTTTTAAGGCAATTTTTAGGATGAGAAATTTACATTCTGATAGATCTTCAAGAACTTTGCTTGCTACCTATCTAATCCAAAATAAATCATATCCAACCCAAAACTGAAAAACGAAGATTGAAAATATAAAAAAAGACATCATCATCTCTATACGGAGATCCCTCAAAATTACGAATGAAATTACACACAATGCATCGTAGTTATCTGACTGGCTGTCTGGGTAATGTGACGGTCCGGTTAGTTTTGATAGGGCATCAACAGTTGGAATCGGTATTTAATGTAATGTTAGCATAGTGTGTTATTTGTATTACAGTTTTATTATTTCATATCTATCAGTATTGATTTGTTAAATATCTCCATATATATATATATATATATATTGGTGTTTATTTGAGTGATGAGCAGCTAGACACCTCTCAACTGAAGCATCTCATGTGATTTGCAATTTTGCGCGGGTCCGTGAATTTTCTTTTACACTTGAATATCTCATAATTGTAATATTTATTACTCAGATCCTATACTTCTATGCTAATGTCTTAACTCCTGGCAATCTGTGGTGCTTCTATCAAACTGCGTTTATTTCGAGTAATTGACATTGTCATGAAGTGGCTATGATATTAACGACTTGAAGGTTGTCTTCCGATATTCCCGAATACCTTACCTCCTCGCTAGAGTTATAAGAATAAGTGAAAAACAAAACTCTTGTAGCCGAGGAATACTATTAACATTTCCTCGTACTAAACAAGGTAAAACAACTCACTACGAATGAACAACAAAATATTCATTGCCTGGGTAAATTTAGTTAAATTAATAAATAAAGTACACAAAATAGTAAAGGGAACTTTGTAGAGAAAAGTCCTGACATGTAGTTATAGAGCATTGTGGTATCAGTTATGAAAGCTTAATTACGTACATAAATGATAGAATAGAAGTTGCAGTGTGAAGATTTACTTGTTTAAACCATGACATGCCATCTGTTACAGGGTCGTTTGGGCGAAAGGTCCCACTGTTGAAGGAACGCACACATTTTTCTATACTTCTGGTTGTCGAAAAAAACTGAAAAGATTTGAGTTTGCCTCATCCTTCTTTAATATGCTACTTTGGTCACGCAGTTTTGCTGGAAATATTGTTATTATTTGGCCGGCAAGAGATGTAATCACTGTAGCATCAGTTAAATGGAATTGAAAAATATAAATTTCTTTTAAAAAAAAATTGATATCTGCAGCCTCGTTGCTGCATATTTCAATTGTATGAAAGTAAAATGAAACCTCTTCTTTTAAATTTATTATTACTGGACTTATCATGTGACACTATGAACTACACTGTTCGGTTGGTTCAGTTTGCTGGGTTTTATGGAATATCAAACATTGCAGGTTAATGCCAAATCCTCTTTATATATATATATATATATATATATATAAAGGTAGGTCGGTCCTCGAAGATATTCTTATTTTTTTTATCTATTTATTTATATTTTTTGTTCTTGCATAGGTGTATGTTTCCAGCTTGTTGCGTTCGTCAGAGAACATATATGACACAAAGCCATGTTAATGGATCCCCAATGAGATTTGACCTCACTCGTGTTTGCAGTTTCAATGATTTCCAGTTGGATATGGGTTTATATAGAGGTGTTCCTCTCTTTTTCTTAGAGTGTGTTTATCTTAATCTTCTTTACCCCTCTTTGATATTCGATATGTTTTTTTGTCGTTGTGTATGTATGTGCTCTGGAGTGGTTTTGAATTACACTAACAGTTTTTTCCTGCGTGTGTGTGTGTGTGTGTGTGTGTGTGTGTGTGTGTGTGTGTGTGTGTGTGTGTGTGTGTCTTGTGGATTTGTGTGTGTGTGTGTATGTATGGTAGTGTGGTTTGAAATTTACTGGTAAATTTTTTCCTAATAGTTTTTGTTGGTGTAATATATATATATATATATATATATATATATATATATATATATATATATATATATATATATATATATATATATGTGTGTGTTTGCATATATATATATATATATATATTTCAATTTGTGTGTGTGTACGATTCATGTTTTATTCTATTTTGGATTAAATTCATTATTAATTTTTTTCTTTTATTTGATGTAGCGAGAAGTCGTTGGTTTGATACAGTGCATTATTCTAAATTTACCTTGACTATAGTTGTTTCGAAACAATTAATTTTCTCTTTTCTTCGATTTTGATGTTACTTCTGTGTAGTGATGTCCTTGTATTAAGGGCCTGTGTTGAACCAATGTATATTTCTTTGCATTCGCTACATTCAATTATGTAGACTACGTGTTTTTAGTTACAGCTTAATTTTGTATTCATTTTGTATTTGGTTTCAGGGTTTTTAGAGGTATAGGATTTACCTTCAAAAATTTATCACATATTTTGCATCGTTTATTATTGCATTTGGTTATTCCTTCTGTTGTGTTTTTCCGAATCTAGAAGAGGTGAGTATTTTTTTAAGATTTTTGGGTTGTCACATGCTTTTAATGATTTTTTTGTGTAAAGTATATCTTTGATTTTGTCCTTGTTTTTTTATGTTCTTCTAGATATTTCATTATGTATGTAAACAGTTCTGGATTATTTTCATAGTAGGTTGCGACGTATGCTAGTATTTCGTCGTTGTTGTCTTTTTTTGGTTCCTTAATTCTCTTTGTGGAATTTTTCTGCTAATTCCAACCTTTTATTTATAAGTGTTCTTGGGTATCCTCTCTGGTGTAGGGTTGTGTGTAGTTCTTTAAGGCGAGTTTTTTTTAATAGGTTTTTATCGGTGATTATTGTCTCTATTTTACGTGCTAGAGTGTACAGTATGGATTTTATACAGTTTCTGAGGTGGTGGCTTTTGAAGTGGAGGTATTGTTGGGTTTCTGTTGGTTTCTGGTTGATATATGTGACGATTTGGTTATTTACGTTTTTTATAAGGATGTCTAGAAATGTTAATTCTTTTGAGCAGTGTTCCATGGTTAGTTCTATTTGGGGGTGTAGGCTTTGGAGTAGTTTGTGTAGTTCGTTGATGCAACCCCATGGAAATTTCCAGAATATGAAGCTATCATCCATATATCTTTTCCCTGATTTGGTAAATTCTTCTTTTATGTCGTTGCCGTATCTTTTTTACCTATCAGTTCATATAGGTTTTCTTCTAAATATGGTAGGGTTAGGGTAGCGTATGTTGTCGCCATTTTAGTTCCCATAGCTGTTACTAGTAGTCTTGATATAGTTAATATAATTGAATTGTAAGAAGTTATTTAAAGGATTATTTCTGTAACCTTTTTTTTTTTGTTACATCTAATGTGTCTGGGTAATTATCTATCCAAAATGAGATGGCTTGTTTTCCTAATTCATTCGGGAATTCTTTATATAGGTTTGTGACGTTAATCATGTCTATGAGTGTGTTGGGATGATTTTTTTTCTGGTATGGGGTTTTTAAAATGTATGTTGTCCTTAATATAGGTTTTTATTTTATTTAGGAAAAGTTGTAGTAAAATGTCAATTAATTTGCTAATAAAAAACGCCGAAAAAACAAAAAAAAATCTGAATATATAGAAATAACAAATCCCAGTGACCTCAAATTTAGACCCATTTTAGCAGTCACGTGTCCGACAAGCAGACTTAGCAAGTCTTTCTTTGTACCTACAACAAAAGTTTATATATATATATATATATATATATATATATATATATATATGTATATATATAATTTGTAAAGTTATTTACTAGATAACAAGATGACATTTATAAACGAGTATGAGAACATTTCTTGGAGCACAGTTAAATAGCTTCTAGTAATCTTTTGTAACAATAACAATTTAAGATCAGTCATTTGTTTTCTTACATTTAAATAGATATATTTAATTCATAAGTGAGATGTTTATCGATAATTTGATTTTTAAAATCGGTAGAACTAATTTCTTTGTACTCTATTATTGCTAGTGTATCTACTCAAATGGTTTCAATTGTTGCTATCAAACACTAGTAATTCTGTTTAATAATAATCATCTGTTTGCCCACAGTGATGTGGTTACATGTATTACCATTTAATACTAATTATTCTATTCAAAACTATATATATATATATATATATATATATATATACTTGCACACAGTGAAACAGTTCCAAGTATTTCTATGTTACTCCAATATTTCAAATTATACACGCAGTTTGAGAGATTCAAATAGCTTCTGTTAACGTACTTTTATCCAGTTATCAAAATATAACAGACAAAAACTATTGCTGATACAACTTTCAATGCGTAAAAAAAGTTGAGTTTTTATATATGCGGTTGACCGTCCGTACTTATCATTTTAAGGGAGAAACTAACCCATAAATAATTTTTGCATTCAAAAATCATTCACAACCTCCCTCGTCATTAATTTTACCAACTAATTTGATTTCAAAACAATAGTAATTGATTTATAACAAAATATTTTGGCCCAGTTACCGGTACCAAACAATATGCTAAATATATTTGCACGACAACAAATTTAGTTCCATTGCTAGAGCGTGGGTTTTCAATGTCGAATCCTTTTTATAGTTGTTCCATAGGTTTTTAGGGTTGAATCCTGCGTCTTGCTGTCCTGTGGGTTTTCAAGGTCAAAATATAATACTATCGTTTGGTCCAGTACCAAATGTAAAACTATGGTTTGCACCGTCTGGGTACTTATCTTGGGCACTGTACCAAATATAGTACTATGGTTTGAGCCGGCACAAATTATAGCACAATCGCTTGGTCTGGTACCTAATATGATACTATATTCTAGGGACGGTTACTATTTGTAACGCTATCGTTTGGGTAGAGTACTAAATGTATGAATATCTTGGCACGGCTCCACTGCAATAATATCGGGGTCACAACTACCAATGTCGATACTAGCTCCAAATTTAATACCGTTGTACTCGACAATAATAGTACTAAATGTAATGATAATGTTTAGTCTTATCCTGTTAATGGTGCCAAATGCGGTACTATAGTTGTCACGGTACTTTTACTTTGGTCATATCATAATAACAGCGCCAAATGCGTTTCCAGATAATGTGTTTATCAATCTTCTCAGTACCCACGCTGTTTTTGAAAGATCCATCGATAGCGAATGGCACAATCTATCCGGAACTTCTTCGGACGGTCGGGGTGGTCCGTTGGAACAAAGTTGTCTGGGTATTAGTAAATCAAATTCAAGAAGAATTATCCGTCAACAATTAACAAACATCTATTGTTCGATGTTCAGACTGCATACAGTAGAGAGAGAGAGAGAGAGAGAGAGGGGGGGGAGAGAGAGAGAGAGAGAGGTGGGGAGAATATTTCAGGATCTTCGAAAAGACACCAACAAAGCGACCGAACTCTCTGGACGCTAACTTCTAACTGCCCAACTGCTAACCGACCGGCTGACAACTTTTTCAAAATGTGCTAAGTTTTATACATCTAAATTCAGGATATCGGATGGGTTATATCATCTTGCTAAGTTATTGTGTTATCTCATACATGTCCCTAAACATTCACTGAGTTTTCATTTCCCTAATATAATCTGTGGCCAGACATGAATCCATTTTGTATATATTTCGGTCTTCCTGTGTTGGTCGTTGGTGTACTCGCTTGAAATTTTCAATTTGACTTATTCAAAGATTTCAGCTAACAGCTAACTGAAAAACTTGTGCCTTAACTAAACCAGATGATAAAATGATTAACCATCACAGCAATTGGGTTATAATATCGTTATAAACGTGTAACTAATAGTTCTACATAAGTCAGTTTATTAATGTCTCTTGTTACTCATTTGATAAAAAAAAAACTTTTTTATTATTATGCAAAAAATGTTATTAGAATTTTTAATCTACGTAATTTTAGATGGGTCAATTTTCATGAATTTAAAAGTTTTAAATATATGAAAAATTAAACAAATATATCTTGCTATTTTGCTTTTAATATTGATAATTATGATATTACCATCTTTAGGAAGAGTAAAACTAAATTTTAAATTAAAATAATAATGTTAGATATTCAAAATATGTAATTTATTTTAACAGAAAAACAAACGCAGTTGTTTGTTCCTAATGCATACACACACACACACACACACACACATATATATATATATTCACATACATATGTATGTACAAGTCTATATACGCATATATAAACTCATATAGATATCTATGCATGTCTATATACACAGATCTTTATGCACATACACAAATATATATATATATATATATATATATATATATATATATATAATGACTAAACTAAAAGCATTGTAACCCTCAAATAAAGATGTATATATAAAGCAATTACAAGTAATAAACACACGGAATGACGCATACCTCCCATATATATATATATATATATATATATATATATATATATATATATATATATACATATATATATATATATATATATATAGGGAAATATACATATTTACATGTGTGTCTGTGTTTAGTTTTTGGTTTCAGTTGTGCAACATTTTAAAATGATTTTTAATCCATTTGACTATTATATAATATTTCAAGACGAATGTTCATATTATTCATTTATTAACTTGAGAAATAAGTTAGTATATTTTCTCTTCTCTCTTCAGCAATTAATAAATATGTAAGCAAACTGGCTTACTTAGCCGCGCTAAACATAGCAGTCTTGGAGAAGAAAGCACTAAATTCAAATCCTGTACTCCGCTTATCAAATTGACTTTATCCAGTCCATCGTCGATGATCTGGAACTGATGTTGATATACAAACAAAGCTGACGCCCTGCCAGAAAAAATAGAAGGTATCCGTCTGACTCAGTGACGTGGTCTGATTCTTCTACCTTCCATTGACATTTTTCTTGGTTCAATAGGCAGTGCCATGGTGTCAGTAATCTTGATTTTTATATAGAAAAATTGCAAATAACAAGGAAAAAAGTCTATGATGAATGATGCGTTGAATCGTAGGTTGATCAAAATTACCATTGACCATGATATCGCTATATTGATCTAATTAGTTGGGTGATTACCACCGTGTCAGTTTTCCCCAGCACCATTTTCTGATTATCTTTGGGCGTCCACAATTTCACCTGCTACTGATGTCTGTTTACAAGTCATAAATTCCTGGTAAAACCTTGGTATTCTGCTGCTCGAAGGAAAAATGAAACAGTCACCATTTCTGAGGAATTCAGACTCTTTCCTACTAGTGTAGCAGTTAATCTAGGCTGTTGAATATTCTCCGTGTGCTACACTCCTTCCTTGATTATTACATCCACGTCCTCTGAACGTGTTCTTGGTAAAATGATAACGATCGTAGGATATAGAGACATCAAAGTGATTTCTAATGTGGTACGAGTCTGTATTTTACATAGCACTAATTAGATTGGGAAATGTTTGAATCCAATTATTCTATCTACAGTTATGGGTAAATAATTGGGCTGACAGGACTGCTTAAGCTTAGTATGGGAATAGGTCTACGAGAGGAAAAATTATGAGTTGAAAGTTTTAAAACTGACCTTGTGTCGTTCTCTGCTCGTAGGGAGGAGTTGTGTATATATAAGTCAGTGTGTTTCTATTCATTTTATGCATGTATATATATATATATATATATATATATATATATATATATATATATATATATATACATGTTAAATATCCAGTCAGTGGCCAAGAACAGTGGGTGTGGATTATTCTTTACATAGAATATATGAGGAAAATCATGGTATGGGACTGACCGGTACATTAATTCCACTCCTGTTTCTTAATCGTTCAAACGCATAACAATTTGACCCCCACTGCCCACGTCTATGAATGAAATAATTTGTGATTTGATTTCCACTTTTATTCTTATTTTTAAGCTTATTTCTATTTTTATTTTTATTTTTGTTTTTTTTGTTTTTCTATCTTTTTATTTTTATTTTCTAATTTTTATTTTTTTTTATTTTTTAGTCTTTACTTCCTTAATTTTATCTTCTTAAAACAAACTGTAAGAGAGAAGCATGTAAATAGTCACCTGACGAGACGGAGAGTATAGTGATATTCTCCTCCGAAATAAATTTATTATGACGACTTAACTGAGTTTGAGTCTCTATCAAATTGTACTATATATATATATATATATATATATATATATATATATATATATATATATATATATATATCCAGTCAGTATTTAAAGAAGCAGGAAAGGAGATAAGTATTTTGTGCTCTGCAGTATGTAATGTAATTTTGGGGGCTTTAGACTATTGGCATAGTGATTAAAGTGTGCAGATATACTCCAAGTGACCTGGATTCAATCCCCGGTAATTCACCCTTGCTTACCACTTAGCATTATAAGGTACAGATCAAGGGTAAGAGGAGCAATACAGGGGAAGAAATAGCACACTCACCTATACCCTCGGTGTAGCAGCTATTAAAAAGGGAGCTTTGTGTTGTTCTCGACTACGTTCGGCAAACTTATATATATATATATATATATATATATATATATATATATATATATATATATATATATATATATATAGTAACTACAGACCAGGTGCTCCTTCTCAGAGGATAAGAGGAGTAAATTGGATTGAAAATGTTTGCTGTATGCCAAAAAATGTCAGATCTTGTTAAATACCGAGATTACAAAATCGACCACAAACTTAAAACCTGGACTCTGAGTTAATGGTAAAATTTTCACTCCTCCACACTTATATATATATATATATATATATATATATATATATACTCATTGCTTTAAAGAGAAGTTATACTTATAGTTAAAGTTGACGAGAACATCGATTTTTCAAAATCTCAAATGCGCCTAACACAAGCGCACACACACAGGCACATGCACATACAACCCCCCCTCTCTCTCTCTCGCTCTCTCTCTTGCTGAAATATATATATATATATATATATTTTTCTCTCTGTGTAGTCTCTTCTCAGGATGTAAATACACTTCCTTGTTTCTTGATCAGTGCAAGTTTAAATGTAAAGTTGGCGTTCTTTGAAAGTATTTGAATCTTTGCAATTGTTTGCAAAGCAACGGTGAGGTAAACTGAACGAAAGAGATATCGGAAATGCTCGACGACCAAGGTCATAACAAAGCAAAGCGATGGAGTTATATGTTCCGGGCTAATAAGAATTTCACGCATAATAAGCAATATTCAACGAAAAGCCTTGGATGCAGCGCTGTTCGGCAATATCTGCGCTTGCCATTCACGGCACTGGCAGCAAATAAGCTCTCACCTCTCCACGAGTGTTCTATTTGATTCTTCAGTTGCTTACCTCCTATTGAAAATATTGTTGTTTAATAAGGTGAATTCTGTTTATATATAATATATATATATATATATATATATATATATATATATATATATATATATATATATATATATATATATATATATATATATATATATATATATATATATATATATATATATATATATATATATATTCGTGCAAAATTATATCTCAAACATTTGTGACAACGTGCCTGATTGGAAAAGACAATCCCTCGTATAGACTTTTCGGTAAAATCTTCCGGGCACAGTGGTCAATAAAGATCATAGAGATAGTTTTCCGGGTTATAAAAGGGTCTATCACGATTGAGTTCTTTGAAATAAATGAGACTTTAAACAGTGCTTTCCATATCCAACGGGGGTGTCATCCAGGTGTAATGGCTAAAGCGATGGATTTCGGAATCGTAGAAAGCGAGTTCGAACTCCAGTCGCGCTTTTACATTCACTTCCGGATAAATACCCTTGGGGAAGTTATGAACCCCTTTATCCTCCTAACTCTAGGTTAAACAGTATCACTGCCCTTCTTCTAGTAGATGGGCTTTGGTATCTAATAACCTTGAAAGGTTGATATGCCCTTAAACAAAGAAACGAAACCATATTTAACCCCTCAGAGAACATTTCCCTTCTTTATGGATGACCTTCATATATATACACCACTGAGCGATTTATTAACCAGGTGACAATCTTTTATTTTATTCAAAACTAAGCATTTGGAATTTAACGATAAATTCACAGAATGATGAAAGCAGTCATATCTGCGAGCCGTGCAAAAATTTTTTAAAGTTCTGCAAAAGTATTCTGTAACTACGGTCATTTACCTAATTTACTTAAATTATTAGTGAGGTATAATGAAAACTCATGTAACGCTTTCGTTAATTCATATATACATTGTATATACTGTAATTAACATGAAATAAATAGAAAGCAAAATAAAAGAAAAGAGTTTAAAAATGATAAAGAAGTTGGTTAATACGAAATATGTAATCTTTTATTTAAATCACTTAGATCAGGCATTAGTTCATAAATCAATTTCTGGATCTCGTCTGATATAATTCTATATGATATCTTAACTATTGCCAATCAGTAATCTTCCTTGCTTTTAAAGTCGCGTCTATTCTTGTGGCTTCAGAATGCACAAGTTATCATTTGGGTTTAAGTCATGAGAATCAGCTAGTCAGTTCATCTGCCTAACCCCACAGAAGTTGCAGGTACTCCGCCGTTTTATGCTTGTGTATTCTGCCGTTACAATGAACTACGGATAGAAAGAAAATAAATAGAAACTATTCACAAACACATGGATCATGACAGATAGCTGAAAACTCTGTCGATGGTTTTACCAGTTGCAATTGGTAAGCTTGGAACGATCGCCAAAATATTGGGAAAAGAAAGGACGAACTGGAAATCAGACAAAAAATCGGGACTAGAGTGACAACTGTATTGTTAAGATCGGTTAGAATGCTTAGACAAGACTTGAGGGTATTCGCTATCATTCAGACAGCAATAAATTCTACGAACACTGGTGTGGAAAATTTTATAATAATAATAAAAAAAAGAATATGTCTATGTATGTGATTTGGAGAAGACAACTCTAAATAGATGCTTGTTCTTGCTGTGAAGCAGACCTCGACCGACATTGAAAATTTTCCCGAAAACAAAAAGGAATGATCTTCCTGTGGTACATGGCCGTTGACGCAGCCAAACATTTGCCTGAACATAATGTTTTATCCAGCTGGATGTATTGGCAAATTTCCTGCTATTTCAGACGGATGGGTGAGTAAGTTTTAGTTTTGTCAAGTAATGAGGTACATGAAAAAGCTTTATCAGTTTTGACCATACAGATATGCAGATCCTTTCCGACAATAATGTAACAGCAGCATTTAAAGTAATCGCATGTATTTAGAAGTGTCTTCCTTTTGTCTGGATAGAAGTAATAATGAAACGTTCAAGTTTTCAGTGATCTACATTATATATATATATATATATATATATATATATATATATATATATATATATATATAATCATCATCATCATCCCTGACCCTCTCTCGCCACTTCTGCCTATCGTTCACTGCCTCTGGCAGTTCTTCAGGGCTACATCCCGTATCCTCACATAGCTGCTGTATGTATGTTCGAGCTGGTCATCCTGCTTTTGCTCGGCCATATGTGGGGGTCCATAGGAGTACATCACTTATGAGCTCGTCCCTGCTTCTCTAGCAGTCTCCAGCGTGTCTGGCTCGTCTAACTTGGATATATATATATATATATATATATATATATATATATATATATATATATGTTTGTTAATTTAAAACGTTAAGAGATCAAATGAGAAAATATTATGTGATTCTAAATTTAGAATTAAGAGTCGTTAGCTGAAAAGATTACGACTCCAAATCGTCGCAATTAAATAAGTTATATACCATGATGAATGAATGATCATAATGAAGGAATAATGACACTGTAATGAATTCTTTACAAAAATATGAACGTTTCTATATTTTTCGTAAAGGTCGAAGCTGGCATAAGTGTAAGAGACAGAGACAGGGAGACGAAAAGAGATGGGGGACTTGGAAGACACTATATTGACTTTTTCTTAACCTACGTTGAGATTCAATATTCTGGGTCTTGAATCTTTGCTTCCCTGAGGACCCGTCTCAGGTGGCATCCAACGCGATCTCTGCCGTGACTTGGTTGAGGCTCCAACTGGCTGACACCGAGATTGCATATCTGCCGTGAGTACTCGTGTATATATTTTCATAACGCTTATTATGGCGGTTGTCAACCTACGTGATCTGCTTACATCCGCGTACTACTTGTTTTTCGGTAATCTATTTCTTTACACATATGTATCCTGCGTTCAGAAATCTCTGATTGACGGTATTGTCAAAGGTCAAAAATAGATTCGACTGATGATAACACCCAAACGACATTATTTTTTAGCTAGTTGTTGAGGCAACTTAGGAAGGCATATATACTTAAAGTTGGCTTCTATGCAATGATCAATTTCACATTAGCCATGTTGTCTGTGTGCAATATTTATTATCACCCAAAAAGACATCCCTACAACCGTACTCGTTATCTTCTAGCTTCAAATTCTGTTTTCAGAGTTTCAACTGATCACCGTGAAGTTTTGAATTGATAAAATGTGCCACTTTTAAAACCGTTTAGATAGTATAACCCAAAATACCAGTAAAATAGAGCGTAAAAACTTTATCATGAGAATGCCCTGACAAACGTATTCGCTATAATCGAAATAATAAATTAGTTTGATGGTTAATTTTCCTTTGCATAAAAAAATGATTGAGATATTCTCTAATGATAAAACTATTCCTAATCTTATGTTCTTGCAAATGTGATTGGTTAAACATTCTTTTTTAGGTGGTCATCATATGTTTGATTCTTTTAAGAAGAAACGTTTAAACAAATGTAAGGCACTCATCATAGCGTAGAGTCTAACGTGCTCGACTGTGACATCTTAGAAAGCAATTTCGAAATCCACTTGCGCGATTACGTTTATATTCAGACGAATACTCTTGGCAATGGTATGAACCTTCTATCCCTTAAGCTAATTGTTAAATACTGCTACTTCTGTTGTTATTCTTCGTATATAGCTTGGGGATGAAATAAACGAACATGGTTGATATACCATGAAACAAATCCGAATCACCATGTCCATTGTTGATCACGTTTTTTTTTTATTTTTACAACTATTTAATCCATATTTCTAACAGTTTGTTTGTTGACTTGCAGGGTTTGGGTGGGTCAATATTTTTTGAGTAATTTTTTTTTTTAGTTATATTTAAAGGCAATCATATGATTTAATAGAATATGGATAATCATCATTTGGAAACAATTATAGGTTAAAATAACTATTCTTAATAAAAAAAAAGTGTAAAAAGTTTAAAATATTTGTATCTAACTACATTATTATTATTTGACCCTAACATGTATTCACGTACTAGGGTAGGTTAGAAAAGCACGTAATGGTAAATTAGAGGTAGCTTATGACTAAATTCTTTGGATCTAGTACTTCCGCGCTGGATACCGTTTAGTGTATAATGCTGTACACATTTTTTTTATTTCGTGTGTTGGTGGTCTTTGGTCTGCTGGGAAAACTGACGTTGAATTGTCAGCCGCGTCGAGAAAGTGGGTATATCTATTCTAATTTTCCTATAGATAATACATTTTTGCATACGAAACCCCTGTCGCATTGAGGAATTTTATAGAGGGCTATTCTTTTAATGAAAGTCTAACTTTCTCTTATAATAGTGAATTAAAAACGTATTTATTCTAATGTGACAAGTTCCGTAGTAAATATTAATTCCCTAAAATTTGGTCATTTGTAGGCATGGATGAAATATTTATTACTATTATTTTTCATAGTAATCCATTTATTTGTAATTATATACATTTACATGAAATAATAGTTAGTTTCAAAATATTACCAATCAATTAAAAAAATAAGATTTGCTTTTGTAATCTTATACATATATTTTTCTTTGGAGGTAACAAAAAATATTAAATTATTTAGGATCATTTATCTTTGTTAAAAAAATAAAATCATATAATTTTTATGTTATTTATACATTTTGTCAATTACTAAGTTTGAAAAAATAAAGCGATTAAAAAATTAGTCTGGAAGATTTTTTAAAGTCACATTCAAATATCATCCACGATGATTTCTCGTAAAAGAGTGGTATTTCTCTTTTTTTGATTTTATCGATATCATATATGAAGAATAAATCTTCAAGCTTAACATGTTCAAGGAATCTTTCCTAATCATTACTGGATATTTAGTCGAACCTCCTAAGAGAACGTGGAATGAATAGTATAAATTATTTATAATGTAGTCTTATTCTTTGATCAGCCTTTGTCTGTTGCTGAGTATTGATTTAATTTTATAAATTACAGAGTATTGTTAAAGTAAATAAGTAAAGGGAATTATACTGTTTCCAGATGAAATAATTAGATTAACATACATGTTAAAACATATAATTATACAATATCTTTATTAGGATTTAAAACTTTGTTAATTCAGAGATCAGAACGTACACGTTCAAAATGTAAATCCCACCTCGGGCTACATCACATTAACTCAGTTTGATATACAAATATCCGAATACACATAATTTATTTCATCTGAAATATGGCTGCATTTCGCTATCAAAAAAATTCGGATTCTATGAATGGTTAAAATCCGCGGCGGTTGACGAGGTATGTCTGTGTGTGTGTAAAAGAGAGAGAGAGACAGACAGACAGACAGACAGACAGAGAGAGACAGAGGCAGAAACAAAGACAGAGAGATAGGAAAGTTTTACAAAGATAATGCGGGGGAGGGTCTAACAGCCTGATTGATTTCAGGTTCCTAAGCGTGACTGGATTTTGTAGTCTCTTGCGTCGAGACTATAGTTTAGCTCTTTAGCCATCACGCCATGAGGAATCTTTCTTAGTGAAATGAGATTGAGAATAAACGTTAGAATTTAAAGGTGAAGTAGATTTCACGCATTTTTGATTCAACACATAAGAACAAAGATTTTATTCCCATGATTAAGCAAAGTAAAACGATGTTAATAAAGGCCAAGAAAGGTAGATACTCTTTTGTTGTAGATTTCTCTAATATAGACCGAGTATGTGGAGTACACAGGCGAAATAATGTAAAAATATATATAAATATCTCATATAAAATTTACTACCTGAATAATTGCATATTTGTGCTTTATTTGTACTACACTATATATATATATATATATATATATATATATATATATATATATATATATATATATATATGGACATGCTGAAGACGAATCCTACTGTCGACATGTAAGTACGTATCGTATGTGTCATTTAACTCCACTATATTTATTCAATTCTATTGTTTCTGCTGTAATATCATCATCATCATGTTGTGCCGCCAGCACGGATATCTCTGACCCTCTCTCGCCACTTCTCCCTATCGTTCATCGGCTCTGGCAGGTCTTCAGGGTACACCCCTTATTCTCACATAGCTGCTGTATGTATGTTCGCGCTGGTCGTCATGCTTTTGCTCGACCATATGTGGGTGTCCATAGGAGTACATCATTTATGAGCTCGTCCCTACTTCTCTAACAGTGTCCTGCATGTCTGGCTCGTCTAACTTGGATAGATTTCGTGATGGGGGGCAAGTGGCCGTATAGTTGGTGCCTTGTGGGGGTGTTGCCGCCAGGACTTGTTCAATATTGGTCTCAACATTCTTGTGTAATTGCCGTCTAGCTTCTTCTCCAGCCGTTTAGTTAGCGTCCAAGTAGTGCATCCATTTTGCAGTATCGATACGACCGCAGCCTGGAAGAAACTGCGTTTAATTTTATCGGTCAGGTCAGATCACCATATGATCGATAGCCTATCGATAGCTATCCATGCATTCGTTAGCCACGTGTCGGAGTCTTTTTCGGTTGATGGTACACTGCTACGATCTCTTTCTCTCTCTCTCTCTCTCTCTCTCTCTCTCTCTCTCTCTCTCTCTCTCTCTCTCTCTTTCTATATATATATATATATAGTTGGGTGTATGTTAAAGTGAGAGAAAGATTCCACGTTGATTCCATCGTATGAATACCCAATTTGTTCCTTTATAGATATGAAGTCTTGGACTACCTACTGAGGGGATTCATTTATAATGTTGATATAATGGTGGTATAGAATAACCACGCTTATATATATATATATTGCGTGTATGATTCACGTGCCATCCCCGATTTAGACGTGACTGTACGCCACAATATAATCACGACTGATTAGCCACTTTTTCAGTTTTCTATTTGATGGTTGTACATACTACAGGATACTAAAAGTAATGTACTTCTATAATTCATGATTATTGCACAATTTTCTAATTTACACACACACACACACACACACACACACACACACACACACACACACACACACATATATATATATATAATCAATCTCCCACCACCAAACTTCAAAATCATGAGCCGACATTCTGAATGCAGATGTATATGTTTTGCTAAGAGGTGGTTAAAAATAAAAGAAAGGGGACAGAAGATGACCTTTATTTGAAACGCTATTGAAAAGAGAATTTACGCGTTCTAAAAATAGGTTTTACGCAAGAGAACGGAGCAGACGTTGGAACATTTCTCTTACAACTATATATGTATATATATATATATATATATATATATATATATTATTCAAGCAAGTTTTGTTAAAGACAATGGAACACTGTTTCTTTCTTTATTTTTTTTCAAGTCTCCTTGTTATTTTTCTTGTGTCGGGATCTAGCGTTTTTGACTCTTTCTTTTTATCATTTAAATTCCAACCTTTAACATCCTATTGTTTAGTGTCATATGCAGGTCGCTCGTTGGGTGAGTGTTAGCCGTCTAGATGCAGTCAGTGTTTTGTGCATCCCCAGCCGACTGGGCAAGCAATTTGAAGATTTTAAGTATCTAATCTATCAAAATGGATACTGAAACGTAATTGTTCAAAGCACGCTGGCCCACTCATACACATTTATTTATGACTAGGTGTTTTGGTGTCTTTGTTTAATGGTATATCTACCTTAGTGCGTTGTATTTTGTCAAAGCCCTTCTTGTAGGAGTATCATAGATGTACAATTTAAATCATAGCTGGGAGAAATAACGGGGTAAAAATCCATCCCATTGATATTAGTTCAAAAGTGAGGGCAGGTTATTTACCAACCCCTCCGCTCGGGCAGGAGATGACACAAGGTCAATTTTTAAGCGGAGTTTAACAGGTTTGAATTCAGAGTTTTCCTTCTCCTAGACTAGTTGCCACACCAAGGCTGAAGAACCTAGTCCGTCCTACTATTTACCCATAGCTGGAGGGAGAATAAGGGGGTTCATACCTTTCCCAAGGGTATTTGCCCGAAAGTGAACGTAATAGCGCGACTGGAGTACGAACTCGCGTACTACGATTCCGCAGTTCATCGCTTTAACCATTACACCACGAGGACAGTAGTGAAGTTCAAACCCACTCTGTACGATGTATGGCTAGGTCTAACGCAATTGTAATGCAAGTTTGAAACTTGAAAAAATGTCACAGAAAAGTATGGAATACTTCAGCCTGCTTTTCGACCATCTTGCATGAATCCAATATTAATTTTCGAGTGACATAAGAGATTCAAGGAAGGCAGGGAGTTTGTGAGGGATGATGAGAGCTGTGGAAGGAGTAAGGAAGTCAGTACACCAGAGTTGATTGGCCACAGGGTTAGCATTAGGGTTAGAGTTACTAAGTTGAGATTTTAAGGGAGTTCAGGAAGAGATTCCGTCGGAAGAGGCCAGTACTCATCAAATCGGGTCAATAGCATTTCTAGCAGGACAATGCACCAGTCAACAACTCCATCTTTGTCACAGCCTATTTAACCAAAATGGGCATCAAGACAGTTCCTCAGCCTCCCTATAGTCCACACTTTGTTCCCTGTGACTTTTGGTTATTCCCTAAGCTCAGAGGCTGTCGTTATGAGGCAATTGAGGAGATAAAAGAGGCTGTGAGGAAATGTCATGGACACACTCACAAAGGAGGACTGTCATGGGGCCTCCCAGAAGTTGTTGGAACGGTACAAGAAGTTCATTGCAGTCGGAGGAGATTACTTTGAAAGGGACTAGAGTTTCATGTGTGTACTCTCAATAAAAGTGCCCATACGAAAGAAATACTGAAACTTATTTAGTGATCTTCGTATATCTTATGGAGAGGATCGTGGTTTAACATTTAAAATTCGTAGGAAATGGACTTGTTTACCAAAGTTTAAATCACGCAGAAGGTTACTTGCATTTGACATCACGCTAATACACTTGGGTAAGCTTTGAATCTAACTATTCTCCCTCCAACTATGTGTAAATTACAGGATTGATCTTATTGCTTATCCTTGGTATGGTAATAAATCTAGAAAAGTGAGTTCAGTTTAAAACCTCCTTAACCTCGCTGAAATATTGACCCTTTGTTGCATCCACTTCCTAGTATTCATCATCATCATATCGTGCTGGCAGCACGGATATCCCTGACCCTCTCTCGCCACTCCTCTCTATCGTTCATCGCCCTTGGTAGGTCTTCAGGACAACATCCTGTATCCTCACATAGCTGCTGAATGTACGTTCGAGCTGGTCGTCCTGCTTTTGCGCGGCCATGTGTGGGGATCCATAAGAGTACATCTCTTATGAGTTCATCTCTGCTTCTCCAGCAGTGTCTTGCATGTCTGGTTCGTCTAACTTGAATAGTTTTCGTGATAGGGGGCAGGTGGCCGTACAGTTGGTGTCTTGTGGGGTGTTGCTGCCAGGACTTGTTCAGGATTGCACGCAGCATTCTTGTGTAATTGCCATCTAGTTTCTTCTCCAGCCGTTTTGTTAGCGTCCATGTAGTGCATCCATATAGCAGTATCGATGTGACCGCTGCCTGGAAGAAACTGCGTTTCATTTTATCGGTTAGGTCTGATTTCCATATAATCGATAGCCTATTGATAGCTGTCCATGCTTTCGTTAACCTCGTTTCGATGTCCTTTTCGGTTGATTCGACGCTGCTTCCTAGGTACGTGAATTTGTCTACTAGTTTAAGTGGGGTTCCTTCTAGAGTGGAGATGTCCCCCGTTTGGTTATAGCACATATATTCCGTTTTGTGTGCAGATATATACATGTAAATATATGAAAATCATGTTACTATGGTTGACGTATTAGTACTTAACAGTTCAGTTCAAGATATGAACAGCTACACTGCTTACACGGGTGATTTTTCAATTGTCACTCTTTTTGGAAAGGATGATTGCATGAAAATGGCGTACTACTGAGCTATAGATTTTTCGAATAATATATATTTAAAATTCAGAGTTTTTAATTCCCAAAGAATAAAATCTACAGTACGCTTAGTTCGAGGGGAAAATGAGACAATCATTCCTTTTTTTTAGGACATTAGTGTGAAGTGAAATGCAAATACCTTATGTAAGATTTGAACTCAGCTTGTCTACTCCAGCTGCTACGATGATAAAGATTATGTATACTTAGAGGTATGCAGTTTAAAGTTCATCACCCTAGTAACTAGCTGGATTGGGTAAATACATGCATCAATATCAATAAAGTTTCATTAGCAACCTAATGTTCATTTAGATAAGTATTTAATGCTTATATTTGGTAGTACATTATAGAAGCTGAAAATATCTGATAACCGTGTTTCCATAGAATTCTTGTTGTACCATGAAAATCAGGATCGTCAATCTTGGATTTGATTTTGTTTAAAAGTCGAACACGTTTGGTATGGGTAAATATGGAATACGAGGGACTACATATATCTATATATATTAATCTTCAAAGTATGCATCAACAAATATATATATATATATATATATATATGTGTGTGTGTGTATTGGTATATATATATATATATATATATATATATATGTGTGTGTGTGTGTGTGTGTGTGTGTGTGTGTGTGTGTGTGTGTGTGTGTGTGTGTGTGTTCAATCTCGATCGCGTGTGCGAATATTTATTCATATTGTCCCGGAATTTCTCTCATGATTTTTCGTATGTTTCCGTTTTAAGAAAAATGAAGTTATAAATGAAATTAAAACGAAAAAAGAACCTCTACTCTGAACAAATATATTTACAAATAAGTCAGTCCGGTGCGCTGGCAAACTTTATGACAGATTTTAATCTTTTCGAAGCATACAGGAAATAACGGAATTTACATCAAAATGCTTCTGATTTAAATTCCTTAAAGATTACGGGGAAAATGGAGTAGGAAACGTGATTGGAATGAATGGAAATATGGTAAAAAAAAGAGGAAAAGATAATCTGTTGGGGTTGATGAATGGAACTGTCAAAATGTCGGACCATTTGTAAGTCAAGTCTCGTTACATGTCCTTGAATTGCTTTTCTCATCACGATAGTGAGACTATGCTATCGTGTGTCAAGATTTCACGTCGCTCTCTGAGATTCTGGACGAGATTAATACCTGAGGAATACCTCGTGGATTAGTTCAATAAACCTGATCCCTGGATAGATTTTAGTGTGTGTGTTCATCTCTCTAACTCTCCCTCTCTCTAGCTCTTTCTCTCTCTAGCTCTTTCTCTCTCTCTCTATATATATATATCACCCTTCTCTCATTCACACAACACACTTACATACACAATATATATATATATATATATATATATATATATATATATATTTCTATCTATCTATATACGTGAGTAGGGGTAACTATACTCGCATATTTATATCTGTATTTAAGTGTTTGATTGCTACTTTCATAAATGTAATTTGTAGATATTTATCTTCACCGAATATAGTGCACTGTGGAACTTTATTTTAAAAAATGACTCTATTAACATATGAGTATTATTATAACACTTACTCAGTACAAACTATTGTAATTATTACCAAGTATCTAACCAAAACACCTGAAGAAACAGCCAGGACAATTATTATTTTAGAATAATATATGTGATCTTAAACGTGATCTCCATTATCATACACTTGTACCTGATTAAGCTAAACGTTAAAAAGAACTTGAAAAATTACCAAGTCGTAATTTCTAACACTATGCAATCATTGCTACGCTTATCTTAAAAATGAGTTTACAAATATGTAAGCCAGAAATGGTGTTAAACTGGGTTAAACACAGAGTATAAAAATGATTACCGCCACTGATTTAATTTTTTTGTGAAATATGGAAAATACTGAGATTCTATTAAATCATCCATGTTTTCCGAATTATTTTGTGTAAAATTTATAAAAATCACTCAAAATACACGTTCGAGTCTTTCAACTAATTTTTAAAACTTTATATTTTACGAGGATCATTAAATAAGTTTCCAGACTTTTTTCGTATAGGAACCTTTATCGATAGTACACTCATAAAACCCTAGTCCCCTTCGAAGTAAACCCCTTTCGGCTGCAATGCACTTCTTGTACCGTTCCAACAACTTCTGGAAGGCCCCATGGAAGTTCTCTTGTGTGAGCATGTCAATGACCTTTTGTCACAGCCTCTTTTATCTCCTCAATTGTCTCATAACGACATCCTCTGAGCTTAGGGAATAACCAAAAGTCACAGGGAGCAAAATTTGGACTCTAGGGAGGGTGAAGAACTGCTTTGATGCTCATCTTGGTCAAATAGATTGGGACAAGGATGGAGTTGTGGACTGGTGCATTGTCCTGGTGGAAATGATACTGAACCAATTTGAAGAGTGCTGGTCTCCTCCGACAGAATCTCTTCCTGAACTACCTTAAAACCTTAACATAGTAACCCTAAACCTTAGGCCAATCAACGCTGGTGTGTTGACTTCCTTACTCCTCCCACACTCCTCATCATCCCTCACAGACTCCCTGCCTTCTTTGAATCTCTTATGCCATTCAAAAATTGATGTTCGATTCATGCAAGATGCTCCAAAAGCAGTCTGAGGCATTCTATACGTTTCTCTGGCATTTTTTCCAAGTTTAAAACATAATTTTATTGCATGTGGTTCTTCTAAAGTGTCCTCACGTCCAGATTGCATTTTTCTAATTTCACTAGCTGTGACAATCAGGCTTTAATAGGGTGTATTCCAATTCCTGGTGTAGCTGTTCATTTGAATCTGAAATCATAAAAATTGGTCAGTCATCTCATAAGATGTATAGCACTAACATAATGCATTTTCAACAGTCTACGACAATTTTAAATCCCTGTACAATAATGTCTGGAAACTTATTGAATGTCCCACGTATCTTACTTTTATTTTGCTCGTAAGACTTTCTTTGCACACAGTTATGCTATATCATATATTCCTATCTAATAACAATAATTTATGTGCAATTATTACGTTTAAAATAAATAATCGTGTTTGATGATGATAATAATAATAATAATAGTAATAATTATAATGATGATAATTTGCTTGCATACCATTATATGGTATCATGTATTCCTATCTTGTAAAAATAATTTGAACGTAGTTGTACAGTTTCAAATATTACTATCTAATACTAATAATGTTTGTCTAATTATATGATTTAAAATAGTTATCTGTATTTTCTACCACTAATAATTAGTTTGCTCACAGTTATATGGTTTCAAGATTTTATATTTAATCACATAGTTTGAACACGGTGGAATGGTTCCCTGTATTTCTATCTAATATTGATAACTTATACTCCTTTATAGAGTGTAAGAATCTATGAATGCTTACCGATCGACAAATATTATTCAGTTCAACATTATACGATTGCCCAGTCAGCTAGGGCTGTAGAATAACCGACTGCATCTCTGCAGAGTCGTAAGACCCCCTCCCCGAACAAGTGTCCTGGACATGGCACTAAACAATCCGATGGTGCGGTTCTAATAATGCTGGGGTTTTGTGGAATACCCCTTCATTTCCATCGATACCAGGTTCACTCTGTCCCGGAGTGGTAGCACCTGATAGAGTCATGTCTATGAGTCAAATGGAACTAAACTGCATACTTATGTTAAAATTAACTGCTTGAAATAGAACTGTTCTTGACATTTAACTATGCGTAAACAAAATCTATACTTATACTAAACTGAATTAGGTAAATTAGAGCTGTTGGACTAAACTGAATAGCTTGAAATAGAAAGGATTTTGACAATCAAATTGCGTACTCATGCTAAACTGAATTGTTTGAAGCAGAATCGATTATTTGTATAAAATGGATTTGGTATTAAATAACATACAAAGATTGATATGCTATAAAACCCAACCAACCAACATTATATGAATCCGATTCGAAATTTACTGTCATGGTGTTTTAAAAGATTAAAATAATTTTACACGTAGAAAATGTTTCATAAAATCTGATAAAATTTTACTGTCAAATAACGTGATCAATTCTCGTTCAAATAATCGCAAATTTTAATACCATCTGTAGAAATAATTTTAAAGTTTATATTCAATGTTTAAATGCCTGCTTTTCTTTTCAAGCTAATGGAATAACTGTACCTTAAAAGAAAAAATAACAGAAAAATTAAAGACAGAATTCAAAGTTGACTCTACACATGCAGTAAAATATTGAGATTATCTGAACGAGAATTGGTCAATAACGAAATTGTATCATTTTTTCTGAAACACACAGGAAATAGGTTTTTGATTGGTACGTTAATACGAAATCGTTTTCTCTAAGATATTCTTCATTTGGAAGATGGTAAATGATCTTCAATAAAAAAAATATCAACATCAAATATATCTGATTGTATTTGATCTTCACACCATGATGTTCCACAAACACACCACACATACACACGCGCGTGCGCATTTGATCACATTCCCTACACGAATTAACTTGTACATTTGCTGATGAATATTGCATATATTGTCTAGCCTTAGTTACGGAGGACAAGAGTCACATGTCGGTGTAGATTTGGCAGACGAAATCAATAAAATGATAATTAGTAGTTGGAGAATTTTTTCTTCACCCTTTTGAGAATAATCCATTGCAATTGTCAGCCACCTTTCTTTATAACTGTTCATGATTTCCTCGTATATTGATCACAAAAAATACTGTTGTTTTTATTTTTCATTAACAGATGTTTTATACTGCTGTAAAAAAAAAATTAAAAGTCATGAACAATGACGCAATCTTTATGTAAATCATGGACGAATCGACTGCAAAAATTCACGAACATTTTACTGTAAACGTCACGAATTCATTTTGATCTGAAAATATATTATTATGAAATAAACGTGTGTACGGATTCAAGATTATCCTTTTTGTATTTGCTTCTATTTACATTGTATTAAAATGATTTTTTTTCATATATATCTTTACACGAGTCTTTAAATAGTATTATGGACTCTACAAAACTAAAAGAATATCTAACCTCTGTAGCAATGGGATATTCTAAGACTGTATAAATGAACTGGGTTTTCCCGCTTCTCTGATAATTTTTAAATAGTCGGGTGAATATCTGTTGGCCAGATCAACTAATCGGAGGTAATATTTCTCAAGTAAGTATTACTTAGTCTTTAACACTGATTTTACAGAGAACTGTCGTAAAAAAATGAATAAACTTGGCAAGTCCACCGTGTGGAATTTTTATGAAGTATAAAAAAAAAATCAATCTTCCGGCGATTATAAGAATATATTACAGAAATGAATTGTTAAAACAGATTTTGGTTTGGTTTAGTTTTTCTGGCATACAAACTATTGTAGATTATTTAATACCAAATCCTCTTTAAACATATGCGATTTGTCAATATTTTGTAGAAAACATTTTTAGAGGAGCCTTTTTCTTTTTTTTTCTCACCGTTAACTGGTTTCAAGTATTGTAAAACTTAACGTTAGTCATTTGTTTGCATACAGTTTGTTCTACTTGACCAATAAATAGGGCTAAGTAAGTTTCAGCCATTCCAGGTCGGAGTAGAAATGGGGGGAAAATTAGCAACGAACGGGTATTCCATATCTCCAATGTTGTAGCCTCGCTATCAGATTTTGTTATATTCGGGACACTCGTTGGAGGGGGGGGTATTACTTCTCGGTAGGAATTCAGTCATCGAGGCTGACTGAGATTCGGAGGATTTGAAACCCTTCTATTTTCTCATTGCCATGGATGCTGTTACAAGACTTGATGCTGTTCCGTTTATCGATAGAAAATCGAAACAATGCTAAATGTCTTCATTTTGTTCTTGATATCGACCTTTTTGGTACTCTTAAGCAGTCGTTTTCATCCAATTCTTAGGAGGCGCATAAAATGCAATAGGCATTGTTGTAAGAAATGGGACAGTTGACCCAACATCAAAAACTGGACGAAGCAATTTGTTTCAGTTACCACTAAATAAGGAGGGCTTGTCTCTTATCAGTAAAGCTACAATGGTGACCACTTAATCTTGAGAGAAGTACTCACCTAAGTTGCACCTACAGGTATGTGTCGTTATAAACAGAAAATGGACTGGATAAGCACTGTTTTAATCCTGGATGAGGCTACTTGTATTTTACTGTCTTTCAGAAATTTATAAAACTCCTTCTCCCGAGTGATATGGTTAAACTGTACGGCTGTCTTTGTTTTTCGTGCCTTTTGTAAGGCAACAAGTCTAGGACATCACTGAATTCTAACCATCTATATTAAGCTTAAAAATTGACCTTGTCACATCTGACCTGTGATGGAAAGTTTCGGTGATATATATAAAAACAATGAAATGAATTAGTTGGTTGAGTTAATAAAAAAACTGAGGATTAATATAGTTCTCGGAATTCAGTAATTTAGGATGATTCTTCATGTGATGAGGTAGCAGTCTGCTTGTAATGCTTTTTTCCCTTTCGTTGAATCATCGCCTAACAAGTTTCCTAATTGAGCATGGCTCGACGCGTCTTCCGACGCCCTATTCGTGTATTAAAGCAAGCATTATCAACCACAAAAAAAAAAGTTATGCATTCAATGAAATTAAAATTCAGTAATTGGGGAAACCACTGAACATGATACGGCTGATTAAAATGTTATATTTGAAATTGTACAGTTTAATTGATGACTAGACGCAAAATTTAGTCTTAGTTTTCTATGGAAGTACATACGTATATCATATTTGTGGAATGTTTATGCATTGCAACATCGGTATAGTAAACATTTTGTTTGAACATATGGTCATAATACAAAAAAAAAACACCATGGCAATAAACTGATAATAGCAAGTCAACATTACTTAAGCCAAGAGATTAGGGAACTTATAGTCCATATTTACAATTTTAGGCAATTTTTAAGATGTTTTCTTCTGCACACTGTCTTATCTAAAATTCTTAAACTGATTTTCTTAACCCATAGATAGGTACCCAATTAATATTATTCTGGGGTAGTGCACATGAGAATGGCAGTTAAGAATTCTACAGAAATGTAGCTTCAACAGGTGCAGTTTTGGGCAGTAAAAGTTACCAAGGAATATTACATATATTGGTCGGTTTGCAAATTAATGAAATTTCAGCATTAAATGGCTTACGTGAACTTAATATACCGTTAAACAAACGGGGTAAAATTTAAAAAGTATTCTATAAAAGGATCATGATAGTTTTAAGACCGTTTTTGTGTATATTTATTGTTTTGGGAGGGTTCCAACATTCTGAGAAAAATGGTTAATTTGAGGGCGTCGCTGAAACAGCCTTTTGAAAAGTCCTAGTCAGAAAGGGTTTCTATTTTTGAATATTGCTGAAGTCCAAAAATAGTTTCTATGAGAAAAAAGGGTAGTAAATTAAATAGTGTCTATACACTGGCATTTGTTATCTGTATAATAAAGGAAGATCAAAAATGAGTTTGAAATTGTCTGCATAGTATGTAGCAGATTAAAGACCGGTTCCATTGATATAATATAATCAGTAGCTAGTACTACAGATTTAATTGTTTGACGAAAAAAATTGAAAATGAAATATTAAGAGCTGCTGTCAGTACGATTCTATAACGAAGAAAGGTTGTTTGTTTCCGCCTCGTTATATTTGAAGGAAATAAGTTAGTCGGAACGAAAATACTGAAAGTTTTCAAGATGGTTGTGTTGTTACGTTGTTGGTGAATAAAGGAGATAGAAGACGAAAATAACGTAAGGTTTTCATTGTTGCGTGTCTTGTAAAGGCTGTATGTTTTTCATGTGAAGGTTGTCCGTTTCAGTCGTCACTATTTTATAACGAAGGTTGCTTATGTTACCTCCTCGTTATATTTGAAGTAAATAAGTGTGTCGGAACGAAAATACTGAAAGTTTTCAAGTGGGTTTAGTAAAAGGGAAGTCTTTTGTGCCGACAGTCTCATAGAAAGAAGAAAATAGTTGAGAAAGGTTCAAAGAGTTAAATGTCTGAGCGGAATATGTTCTTCTAATTCATGTTCAACTGGGAACCCCTGGGTCTATAAGTGTAGACCCAAGGGGCCATGAATCAGACGGCTCTCCTCGTGGTGTAATGCTGCTGGGAAGGAAGCAGACACAAACGTCCGTCCTGCTCGAAAGAGGTCTAAGAAGAGGACGTTTGGCGGGCTTTCACCAAATTCGATTTGCATGGGAGAGTCCTCCGGGCCGAATGGGATTCGTCGTCTCCGTTGGGTGAAAATATATGGCGAGACCAACGGTCAAAATATTTTACGCGCTAAACATACGAAATTCTTTCTGCTATAATTCCTTATAAATTCCCTGAGGATATTTACACTTATATAAAATAGTTTCGAAATGGGCACCTCGGGTAGTGTAATGGTTTGCAAGCTTGACTCGCAAGCCTGCGTTCGAGTCTCATTGGGTACCCCATTCATTCGGCCTTGTGCCCCATTGAAGCAAAGAGCTTCGTAAATTACAATATAGCTTCGAAATTAAAAACGATAAATATCTTATCTCAGACAGCATAAATGAACTGATTTTTTATGGGTTTGTCCAGTCTATTGCTGTTGCCTGCTAATTTTATGATAGTTTGCTAGTCCTTATTACGGTAAAGTTATTTTTGCTTACTTTATATTTAATTCAATCTAGAACAGTATTCAAAAGCTAGGTTCATAGATATCTGGTGGGTTCAAGTCTCACTTCGTAACAATTATTTCAATTGCTAATGACAAGTATTTAACCAGAGAACCTTAGAGTTGTAGACGTACTCTTACCGAACATTACGCCAGATATAGATCGTCTAACCCGTCGACATAACCAAGCTAATTAATGACTAAAAGACTTAACGTGGAAATATTTTTTATCATATGGTAATGATTTTTTAAACTCATCTTGAATAAAAGTTTGTGGACTATGGCAATCGAAACTTTACACCAGTGGCATTTTGATATAAGCTGAACATCCTAATGCTTCCATTTTAGTTCTGTGTAAAATTTGTGAAATATTCAGGCTTTACATTCTAGTTTTTTAGACTCATCTTGAAAGGTATTTCTACACAGTCTTAGCTAGAAAACTTAATCTTTCAAATTTTTATTTTATTTTTTAGTTAACATCTTAGCAGATTGCTCGCTGTTTACTCGCACAAAGAATATTGTACTAGTTCTGAAAAAAAGTGAGGTTAAGCTAACAGTAAGTTAGATTATGTATCAACGCAATCTCCAACTCGAAATACTGCTTCAGAATTAAAACTTGGCCAGTCGTTGGAGATTGAAGAAACTCCTATATTCTCTGAGGACTAAGAATACCCTCTCAGTGAATATCCTGGATATGATACAAAACAATCTATAATGAGGCACTAATCCTGGTGCTTGGGGGAATATGGACAAAATCATTACCATTACTCCCAGGTTCACTCTAACCTGTTGCGGTCGTACCTGTTAGCACCATCTATGTTTCAACTAGAAGATTTAAATAATTTTATACATGAAACCATTTATCTGTTTAGGCAAAATATTAATGAGAATTACTAAATTACACTACTTGAAACAATTGAACTGTGTGCAAGCAAATAATCTCAGGCTTTTTTAAAGTCGTGTACATTGTTCACAAATTGGGAGTGTAGAAAAAAATCGCATTAAATAATCTGAGGTTAATAATTCCATAAAACCCAACCAATCAGTAAATCTCAAGCTATCTTCAAAGATCTCATTTTATGTTATTGCTGATGTTAATTCTTGAAGAAATGTTGCAAACTGAATGCGTGGTACACCGAAACCAATGTGGATAAATTTTGTGCACCACGTTTTGCTCGATAACTAATACTGTATCTTCGCTGGATTTCATAATCTTAATCGAGTTCTCATTTTTGGACTGTTAAATAACTAGAAACCAGTGAATTGATTTTGCACAGGACAATCAGTTTCCGTAAGTAAAATACAAGAGGGATAGTAAAATGGAAAATTCACCGGTACACTCTCCTGTAAATGTGATTCTATCTTCGCCATTGTGATATGATCTCGCCAAAAATAACGGGCGCATTTCTCAATACTTTAAACTGCATGAGGTTCTAATTCCGGAGAGTGGGAAAGATGTCTTTATTACTCCCAGTCCAATTTGAGCCTGACTTATTGTAAATGTTACTTCAACCAGCTAGGACTGATGAATACCTCGACTGCATCTCTACAAAAAGGTAAACGCTCTTGCTGAGAGTCCTGGGTATTACACAAAATAACCGGAGAGCCAGACTCAAGTTATCGGAGATTTCAAAAAGGTGGAGTACTCCTTCGTCGTTACTTCCAGGCTCACTCTGTGATAGTGTATGTTAGGGTCCTAATTATAGGTCAAATAGAAACGTAATCATTTTCTAAACTTGAAGCAATTTAACTGTTCAAACAAATCACTTATGTAAGACTTAATTATTGCTATCACATTGCAAGTCTTAGAACTATTTAACTTATGCAAATACAACTATTAGTGTTAGAGAGTAATACTTAAAAGCATTAAGCGGTTGCAAACAAATAAGCACCGACTAGTTTTAAAATATTTCCGACAAATTCTTCATTTATAAATCATATGTAAGTATAAACAGGAAATGGCATTAAATAAGCGAGAAGTGTTGATATTCCATGAAAGTAACCATGCTACTCGTATCTGACTTAAATAGGTCTGTTGCCCAGTCAGCTGGGGCAGTAGAATACACTGATTGGACCTCTGCAGAGGGGTAAGAGCCCCCTAACGAGTGTCCTGGATATGACACTAAACAATCTGATGGTGAGGTTCCAGCAGTGCTGGAGGTTTGGGGAATGCGGAGTACCCCTTCATTGCCATCGCTCCCAGGTCCACTCTGGCCCGGAGTGGTAGCACCTGATAGGGCCCTATCTATGGGTTAAATAGAATTAACAGCATACTTATGCTAAAATAGAGTAAACTGAATAGCTTAAAATAGAAACGTTTTTGACAATTAAACCGTACTTACACTTAAACTGCGTGCTTATGCTTAACTGAATTATCTCAAATAGAACTGTTTTTCGACATTAAAACTGTATTTACACTAACTGAATTATTACACATAACTGCTTAAATAGTTTGAAATGGAAATGTTTTTGACAATTAAACTGTGTACTTATGCTAAACTGAACTGTTTTCAATAGAACAGATTATTTACATAAAAATGGATTTGGAGTTAAATAATCAAAGGTTGATATGCCATAAAACCAAACCTTAAATATGTCCGTTTGAAAATTATTCATATTCGATAGAATTATTGATAACGAACAACTGAATTATGTTTCGAAAATTTTTCATCAATTTATAAGTTACTTGAAACCTTATGTCGCGCTGGTAGCACGGATATCCCTGACCCTATCTCGCCACGCCTCCCTATCGTTCATCGCCCTAGGTAGGTCTTCAGGACAACATCCCGTATCCTCACATAGCTGCTGAATGTATGTTCGTGCTGGTCGTTCTGCTTTTGCACGGCTATGTGTGGGGGGTCCATAAGAGTACATCTCTTATGAGTTCGTCCCTGCTTCTCCAGCAGTGTCCTGCATGTCTGGTTCGTCTAACGTGAATAGTTTTCGTGATTGGGGGCAGGTGGCCGTACAGTTGGTGTCTTGTGGGGTGTTGCCGCCAGGATTTGTTCAAGATTGCACGCAGCATTCTTGTGTAATTGTCGTCTAGTTTCTTCTCCAGCCGTTAGCGTCCATGTAGTGCAGCCATATAGCAGTATCGATGTGACCGCTTCCTGGAAGAAACTACGTTTTATTTTATCGGTTAGGTCTGATTTCCATATAATCGATAGCCTATTGATAGCTGTCCATGCTTTCGTTAACCTCGTTTCGATGTCCTTTTCGGTTGATTCGACGCTGCTTCCTAGGTAAGTGAATCTGTCTACTAGTTTAAGAGGGGTTCCTTCTAGAGTGGAGATGTCCCCCGTTTGATTATAGCACACATATTCCGTTTTGTGTGCATTAACACAGAGGCCTATGCCTGCGGCTGCTCGTTCCAAACTATGCAGTAGTGTTTCGGCTTCGTCGGGTGTATTTGCCAGTATCGCTATGTCGTCGGCGTCGGTAATTGTTTTTGCGGGGTACCTTCTGCTTTTCTTCGTCAGCTCTAAGCCATTCTCTCTGATTTTGTCAATCGATGTTCTAAGTACGTAGTCTAGACAAATGATAAAGAGGTACGGAGCCAGCGTGTCCCCTTGTAGTACTCCTGCTACAATTTCGAAGTATTCTGTGTCTCCATCTGGTGATTGTACTTTTACTTTGGTGTTTCTATAGAGAATCGTTATTGCCGCTACGGTTTCTTTAGGTATACCGTACGCTAGTAGGATTTGTTCCATCTTTCCTCTGTGATTGGAATCGAAAGCCTTGGTAAAGTCAACAGATATTAATGTCACTTGTCGGTTTTTTGCCCGTACACCATCAAGGATTTTACGGATGGTTAATATATGTGAGGTCGTGGATCTATTTCTTCGGAAGACATTTTGGTTTTTCCAAAGTATGTTGTCGATTTTTGGTTCTATGCGGTTTCGTAGTAGGGCATTGTAGATTTTGGCTGCTACGGATGTAATTGTTATGCCTCGGTAGTTTTTGGCTAATCCTAGGTCCCCCCTTTTTAGGAACGGGGAGTAGGCATCCCTTCATCTATCAATCGGATTTTGATTGTATAATGCGTTGCAGTGTAGGAGCAGTATGTCGTCGAATTGTCTGGTCTTTTATACTTCTTGGGGAAACTCGTCCAGCCCTACAGCTTTCCTATTTTTAATTTTTCTGAGAACCGAGTCGAGTTCTTCTGGTGTGAACGGTCCTAGTTTAATGTCTAATTGTTTACTAATTATTCTGGTGATTGGTTCATGTGTTACTTTCGGTGGGTTTCCTAGTAGGTTTTCGAAGTGCTGTTTCCACATGATTACTTGAAATCATAAAATTTTTCACAAATCCTTAGTATTAGATAAGGATATTTGAAATCATACACCAGTCTCGAATGTAGTTTTTAGAATACTTAATCTCGAGCTACTAAGTGAAAAAGATATTGAACAATTCAGCAAAAACTTACTTAAACGGGAATCTTCCCTACTTCTTGGACAAAAATAAGCCTTGACTGGTTGACATAACATTAAAATCAGAATCCTCAGATTCGGTAACATGTATATGGATAGAGCAAAAAAGTTGTTTTTTTTTTTTTTTTCGAAGGACTTGGTTCTTATGATGAAATATAGCAAATGGATTAGTGAAGTAATCTTTTAAAATGAAAACAAGTAATTTGTATGCAACAAATTCTTTTTTATTGTGTGCGTCTAAACTTATTCCATAATTACTAATCCGAATATATAAAAAGCTTTTTGGTATTGGCACGAATCTTTTATCTAAATGGAAATGTGGGCGGGTAAAGGGAAGTTTGGCAATAATCGTCGCTTAGAACAAAAAATTAATATTGTCTTCTGTTAACTACAACCGGAAATATTTTCATTAAAGGCGTCGATCTTTCTCGTTTTATCGTTGGCATATACAAATATACTACTTGGACATTTTTTAATTCTAAAATATAGTTAATCCTTTGTAATATCAACAACAAAAAATAACCTTGTAATCCTTTTCTCGCGTATGTTTTTTTTAAATTTTATTTATTAGAAGCACTCTCTCAACAAGATTGGTTGGTTTTAAAAGCATTTAAACCGTTTTAGATTATTCATGCTAAATCCTATTTATTCTTATATACAATGATTCGTAAAAGAACAGTTGATAACATATTTAAACGAGCTAGACATCCAACACTGATAATCATGTTATATAAAACTAATAATTCACTTTCTTAACACTACTAAATTTTCAAATATTATTCAACGCTAATTATTCTATTCAAGATTACTCATTCGTTCACACAGTTAAATAGTTTCAAGTATTCTTATGTAATACTAACAATTAACATCAGTTTGCACACAGTTAAGTGGCCTGTTAAATTGGACCCATTGATGGGACCCTATCAGAGCCTATCACTCTGCTCTGTGGACCAGGGAGTAATGACAATGAAGAGGTACTCTACATTCTCCAAGTCTTCAGAATTGAAGACTTATCATCATATGCAGTTTAGTGTTATAAACAAGACACTAGTTCTATTTGATCATGAGATGACACCCTTACTGGGGTTACAAGTCCCGGCCAGAGTGAACCAACGAATAATAGGTGTGCAACACATTTCCCAGTGCTGCCGGATCGGGGCCTCACCATCAGATACTTTAGTGTAATTTCCTAGAAACTCTTGGGGGGGGGGCTGCCGTTGGTATATTCTACAGACGACTGGATTGTCGCGACTGGATTCGAAATCCTGAACGATGATGTTTGCATTTCACACAGCACAAATCGTTTAGGGAAAGGAATCTAATCTCCCAGCAGTTATCGGTAAATAGTTGGGCACAGAAGTCTCTTTAACTTTGGTATGGCAACTGGTGGAGAAAAAAAAACTGAATTCAAATCCGTCGTAAAACTGAAAAGTGATAGTCTCCTCCTGGATTTTCCAACCAAAGCGACGCTACATGATTAGCACATCCACGACCAAACTAGGATGAAAACATTTTTCACGCTCGAACAAAAAAAAAAAAATATCAATGATAAAGTACGAACAATTTTTCACTAAATATAAATACGTTTAACCACTTTAAAAAAATCACTGACTTAAATTTGCTCTTTCTTCAGGGTCAGTAAACTGCTTACGAAAAACTAAAGGTTAGAAAAAGATTTGACCTCTGCTTTATCAACAATCATCTCGTGCAATAGAAGAATTGAAGGGAAAAAGAATTGTATTTTGTAACTATTCAGGAAATGTCGGTGAGTTCTACATATTTCATTTCTCTTCTCTGAATATTGATTGAATGCGATATAAGAGGTAATAAAATATTTGGTGACGCACAGAATTTATAGCCAACAATTTATACTGTTTTTCCGCAACGAATTTTTTCTTCATTCGTCTTTCTTCCTATCAATATACCATTCCTCAAAAAGCCGGCTTTAAGTTTTTTTTTTATACGAATTAATATTAGATTGCTATTCTTTTCTCAAACCTCTTAGACATTTCATTTGTGTGCTGTTTACATTTTCGCATACATACATTTATTACAGGAACAAATCAATAGAAATGAAACAAATATTCTCAATTTTCATATTCCTCGCTCTCTAAAAGACGCCTCCTTTTGTCATATCAAATATTCATTTTTCAGCTTTCACTTCATTTTGGGTTTTGTTTCCCTATTGCTTTATTTTCTTTGTTTTCGGTATCACCTTTCCTTATTCCATTGGGATGATCTAGCATAAATATATATAAAACGGTTATTTGTAATTCACGCTCACTGTGCCAGGGCTGTAGAATACAGACAGCGTCTCAGCAGAGGGAGTTAGACGCACACAACGTGTCTTATTCGACTGTAGTAAGAGGTTTTTATTCCCGTAAAAAACAGCAATTAAGCCTCACTATCAAATCTGATAGTAATGGTTAATTGCTGGTTTTTACGGGAATGAGAACGTCTTTATTGCAATTACTCCCAGATCCACTCTCCCCCGCGGTGGTTTTACCTATTAGTGTCTCATTTATGGGTCAAACAGTTTAACTGTGCAAACAAATAGTATTAAAATAAATTATTTGTTTTAACTATCAGGAGTTGAATCCACTTCGCAGTCTGCAAAGAAATGAACTCTGGCTTGTATAAAATATAACTCATAAACAATTTGTAAACGAATAGTCTGCATGTATTAACAGGATTTATCATTAAATAACCTTCAAAGGTTAATAAAATCCAAAAAACCAATACCATTTGACAGAGCCAGCAAGTAATATCTGGCTTGTATTTAGATATTACCTAATTGTTTCATCCAGTTTCGTTATATCACAACACTTTAGTATGGCTAGACACCCAAGTCACCTCAAACTGGGATCGAAACCCGCCAAACTTTACGTAAGACCGATAACATACCTCGGTTACGACGACCGGACATTAGCTCAGTAATATAACGCAAGTTCTAATTTTCGTTTTACATTTTTTTTTTTTTTTTTTTTTTTTTCGCTATCGGATCCTGGAGGGCTCAGTTCGTTAGAGCTTTCCATTATGCGTATGGCAGCCGTTAATTCCTTCGCCATAGGACTCAACCTTGAATGAGAAGCTTATATACCGTCATATACACACACAGTATTAAGCATTAAATTACCTACAAGAGTTCATGCCATAAAACACCAGCGAACATGCTCTAATTCGTTATATATATATATATATATATATATATATATATATATATATATATATATATATATATATATATATATACCTTTCACCATGAAAATCTTGTCCAATCTTATTCTGTAAATTAGTATATGCTGATTTCTCTATCGTCCTCCGATCCCCACCATTTGCGGAATGGATACTTACCATCTTCACTGAAGCTGTTCCTCCGCTGTGTGAGCGACAGCAAGATGGTACGAAAAATCTCATGGTTTGTGCGGGGGTTGGGATTTTTTTAAAAAGGATTCGTCAGAAGATAAGGAACGATTTAAATTTCGGAGGTTGCGGAACTGTTTCATTCTTCATGGGGATTGGTTATGATTTAGCATATCCTTCATAGAATTAAAAGTACATCACGACTTAGTTAAAACGCGTCTGGATGGAGGTTGAAACTCAGTAATATAGTGAATGGTATTTTTTCTTCTGACTTTTGCCTTCCCAATGCCCCTGTTAACTTTGTTCAAGACCTGCAATGTTACAGGAAGTCATTTTTTTTCTGGTTTATCCCTTTTTAAAAATGTTATTCTATCTTTCTACTTGCTTACAATGTCCTTTCCCCACGCCCTTATTTTCCTTTTCTTTTCATTTTTCTTCCGTGTAACATTATTTCGTTCATTCTTAATTTCTATATTTATTTTTTGTTTAAATCTTAATCCATTTTCTCGTGTGTTTATTCTATTGTTATAGTTTCATTACTTTTTCCTTAATTGTATCATCCGTTTTTTTTTTTTTTTTTTTTTTTTTTTTTTTCAGCTTTTCTTTTTCATGATCTTTACAGATTATGCTTTACATTTGTCTTTTCCTATAGTCTTTTTACCTCTTGATATTGCTAATGCATTATCATCCATGTTCTTTTTTCTTTTGCTGCGTGCTTTCGAATCAATCTATTAAGTCATCCTAAATTGAAAATTAATTAACCAATATGTTGTGTCGAAGTAATCATTGACTCCTTGTCATAAAATAAAGGCTAGCAACTATGCCTCTGACTACTACAACTGTAGTGAGATCGATGCTCTCTGACTCTTCCACACTTGTGGCATTGAGCTTAGCAATTAGATTCTTTCCTTGATATGATTGAATGGGAAAGACACAATACAAATCATCTCAGACTACCATTGATTTGTGTTGGAATCTATTTAAGATAGGGTCATCCAGTGGCGCCTAGAGTCGATTGTTGGTTGCAAAGTTACTTTCGATATTTCTCGAGTGTAGTGAGCTTGATCCTTAACTAATAGTTCGTTATTTGCAAACACGAGGGTGGTTTGTTAAACATCTATTTCGATCCAAAGAAAATTTTTGGATAAAAAGAGAAATATCAGTACAATAGAAAGTTTTATTTTAGGGAATTGTAATCTAAATCTGATAGCAAACTGAAATAAGATAAAATAAAAACAAACCAAGCAGGTTAGTTACGATTAAATTGTTAAATTTTGAGCTTGATTTCTGTACAAATAACTACACTCAAAAAATGGCAACCCATACACAAAAAAAACCATGGGTTGATGGATGGAATGTTTTAAAAATACTCCGGAAGTCTTGAGCTCCAGACAAATTTAAGCTTAAAAGAATTGGATATTTTTTTAAAGGTTTAGGGTTTCTAAACAATGAGTTTTTAGTTTACTCTTTTTTGTTTTGGAATATAAGTTTACAATGGCAATACTTAACTTTTCTCCATTCGATTTCTTGGTTTGGTAATTGAAATTGTATTGACAAAACTAAACTTCTATGTTCCGCATATTGTTTCTAATTAGATTTTCTTTTGTCAAAAGAAGTTTTAACTCGTGTGTAAATGCAGTCGTTTGTGCAGCAAATCTGAACTCGTCAATATAATTCATATATGTAGAGGCTAGAATCAATGTTCTGATTTTGAGATAAAACAACAAATACTGAATTTATCAAAATAAATTCAATTTTACCCACTGTGAGTTTATGGGAAATCACTTGAAAGTCTAACTAAAATTCTTAAGACATACTTTATATGTATACGTGGGACATCAAAAAATTTCTAAGCCTTACCTAGAAAGTGATTCAGATTAATTTCTTGTTCCAACTATTACGTAAAAAAAAAAAATTGCGATTTCTATATTTATATATACCCATACAAAAGTGATAAATTAAAATATAGTTTAGTCTTAATTTTTTGAATGATTGTCGTATTATCTATATACATTTCAACCTTATTTGAGCATATTGAATGCTATTGATCACATTCACGTTTGCCTTGTGTCAAAAATATAATTGACAACTGATCCTTTTTATCCGCGCTAAAAATCATTGAAAAATTCCCATATTTAATGAGGAAAAAATTATTATAATTCTGATTGTATATATAAAGTAACTAAGCGGTGTAAGCGAACTACGATGTTGAATAAAACCTATTTTGAGAAATTATTTTACAACTCTACAATTATTCGGACGCAGAATATATGGACATTATTTTTTTGTCCTTTATGTAATGGTTACAAAAATCCAATTTCTATGACCGACTCATTATCTTATATATAACTGTTTTACTAATGTAAAAATGTTTCATTTTCTTTCAAAGTATTGTGCTATCAAATAGAGCGTCATTCATCGTTGAAGAAAAGAAAATTGTTTTCCTATAGACGAGCTGCTCAGTATTTGAGTAAAAATGGAAAAAGAAAACCGGACATTCTAATGGGATGCGTATCGAAAAATTCATTTGTTTTGTTTTTCTTTTGTGTCTCTGAATTCTTTCTAACGCATTAGCGATCATAACTGGAATCATTTTGTGAAATGTGTTATCCCACAGATCAGGTTATGTTTCGCGGTTTTCGCTTGGGTAGAATGTCCAATAACCACGTTGTCGATGATTGACAATAAAATATAACACGAAAGGGGAATAGTATTGAAGAGAACGAGAAGACGGGAGAAACGAGATAATAGAGGAGAGAAGCAAGATAAAATGTATAGAAGTAAAAAAGATTGAGCGAGTCCATTCATGTAGATCAACAGAATGGAGGACGGAAAAATAAATTAAAAATACAGAAAAAAAGATAATGAACAAAAATATTCGTGATTTACTCCTAAAAGAAATTTACTTTCGAAAAAGATAAGAAAATGGTAACCAATTATATTGTGAAGTTGTTATTGTGTTGACATATATTTCAGATTCATTGACATGTAAGTATACAAGCATTTCATATGAAGTCATGCGAATTTTATTTCTGACTATATAACGAGACGTACAAACGTGCGTGCGCATACAACGGTACACGCGTATTGACATAGTAAAAAGCTTATAAATCTTTCTATAAAGGGTTATATGCATACAGGTCTATCTGCGCACATATATGCCTATATATCTGTGCATTCACCACATCGCCGTGTGTGTGTTTTATATATATATATATATATATATATATAAGTATTGTATAATAGATGTCGATGGGTTTCTATGTAAGTTTGTGAATCAACAAGTAGCTGTTTTACCTATATATTCTAAAGTTGCATAAGTTGAAAAGAGGAAAATATGGAATACTATATATTTATTGGATAATCGCATTGACAAAGAAAATAGAGATTAAGTATTTGTTTGATACAGATTTTTATATTACGTTGACGATCCTGATATATCTAATATATAGAACTATATATTAGCATACATATCTTTGTAGAATATACAAAGGCGTGAATAGTTGAGGCAGAAATTGTGTGTCTCTAGATGAAAAATATAAAGGAAAGTACATTTCAAAATAATAATCACAAAATGAGAAAACTGTAGAAAAAGATTCGTGAGTTATTTTAAAAGGTGTGAGAATTCAGGCCTGTTTAGCAGATCAATTCCTAGGTTTCACCAAGCAACGATTGTAATTTAAGTTTATCGGAGTAAGACTCAGACGTACATCACTACAGTCCAGTAAAATAGCTCTTTTTGGAAAAGAATATAATACATAGTTCGCGGTAAAATTGCTAAAGTTAGTGAACAGAAAATCTCGCTCTGCTATAAGTGTGAGTCTTCCTGACTGTCTTATCTATATCATGAATTTGTAGACGCTCATATTTGTATGAGCGGTTTATAAAGAAACTAGCAATGACCTAAATATTTCAGACCCCCCCACTAACATAGCAGCTAAGGTGATATATTTCGAAATCATGAGCAAGTCCAAACACCAGTCATTCTACAGCCTTTATGTTCGGACTAATACTCTTGGAGAAAGTGTAAACTTGCTCATCTCCACCCAACTATTAGTCAAATACTGCCATTAAAATTTTTCATAAAATACGACTTCGTCATTAAGCAATTTACGAAGACATATAGGCCATAGAACATAGAAACAGTACTTATATATATATATATAAGATCAACGGAGAAGGTCAATTAATAAATTTATTTTAACAAGCCCTTTTAATGAAAAGGCTGTTTTGATAAAAAAAAAATTCCGTTTACACCGATGAATACAATTTACCTTTTTAGACGTTTAAGTAATGTCAAATCTTTAACTCATCTGATGAAACAGCCTTTTCATTAAAACCCTTGTTGAAATAAATTTATAACTGACCTCACCTTTTGAGTTTTACCTAATATTTAGATTATTGCTTTGCATGTGCGTTATAGTGCGTGTGTCTACTTCCTTACATCAATATATATTTGAAAATGTATTTCTGTCAAATACAATCCGATAAATAACAAATACGTGCTCATTCAAACTAAATTGGCCCAATTCGGTAAAAGATAAGAGCTCAATACTTTTGGGGCCAATCAAAGTAAATTATAGGCTTAAAAAATGAGCTCCTGGACTGAGAAATTCAGGTAGGTAATTATGAGGGATGAAAAGAGCTGATTACATTTGCGTAATTTCGTATACATTTTCTCTTCCTTTGGATACACAATATCAGTGCTGTAATCGTATAGTACCACACAGGGTACTGCAACCCATGTAATACTTGTGCGGGCATTCAATGTAATTTTTTTTATGGTCAGTATGTAATTGTGAGTACGAATTTTATATATTATCTCCGTCTAAATAAGCACATGCGTACGTTCGCAAAGGTCGACATATTTGTACACAAAATTTTACCGCACTTCATATCATTTGGACCCTTGTCTAGTTCGCCGTTGCGCCGCATTTCTTGATTAAATTTCAATTCATCGAATGCCATCATATCCAACTTTACATCTTTCAGTAAAGAAAACTACACATTAAAAGAACGAAAAAAAACATTTAAGTAGAATACATAAAATAACTATACGAGATAAAATAAACGAAATGTATTGTTTTAATAAAATAAAAACAATAAAAATTAATGTACAATACGATGAAAAATGTCATTTAACTTTGGCAAATATACGCCGTTATTTTAATAAATTATAACTAAAACAATTTTAAAGAATTCTAAAATATTTAAATAGATATTCCGCGTTTTCTTAACTTAAATTCTAAGGTTTTTGACGTAATACTTGATTATTTTAAGTGCAAATCACAAGGTGATTAACATTTTATTCGTTAAAAATGAATAAGTCGTTTTCACTGAAGTTTAGCGTTTGTTAAATTCCATTGCTATTTAAGCTAATTGAACGGTTTTTGCATGTATCAAGCTATGCTCGGATTGTGTTAAGGTTTTTTGGACCAATTCATGACACAGCTGGTTATGGTGCATATTATATATATATATATATATATATATATATATATATATAAAATGTATGCATGTTATTTGACTGCCTTCTGAAATAGTAATCAATGCAAACCCTGCAATAAGAAGCACTTCGGCGTTTTAAATAAACCATATGCATGGAAAATTTTATCTTTTACATGCAATTAAAATGAGATTAGCAAACCATTTACAGATATTGATAATTTTATACAAAAAACAAAGCAAAACCAGATGAAACATTACTCATTCACGTGAAGTGAGAGCGTATGTAGGAATATCGAGTAGTAATAGGCAACTTGCTGAAATTCAAGTCACCTAACATTGTATCACAAGTTGGTTGTTTGGGTTTTATGGCATATCAACCTTTAGTAGGTTATTTAATGCCAAATCCATTTTTAAACAAATAATTAATACTATTTCAAACAATTCAGTTTTGCATGAGTACAAATTTTAATTGTCAAAAGCATTTATAATCCAGCTAATTCAGTGTAGTCGAAGTATAGATCTTCTTTACACACAGTTAAATGTCAAAACAGTTCTATATTAAACAATTCAGTTTAGAGTAAGTTTCAATGGCAAAAACAGTTCCCATTCAAACAAGTCAGTTTAACATAATTGTATCACAAATCTAAGTCTTGGAAAAAAACAAGTTATTGCTGCAAAAGCTAACATAACTGATATTACAAATATATGCAACATGTTTTCAGGATGTTGTTAGAATATACCATTAGAAATTAAAGCTTTCATTAAAATTTACAATGGCGTAAATCTCTGATCGAAGTTGTACCTCTATTGAAGGTAATTACTGTCAGGATTTTATAAAAAAGATATAATTCCCTTTGTCGGCATGATCCGTCAGTTTTTAGACATCTGATCTTGAACTTTAGGAACTTTGTGTCGGCTTTTCAATCAAATTTGCCGTTTTGATCTCATCAGTTAATTTATCATTGACGCATACATATTGGACTTTTGTACAATGACTTCGTACGTGAATTCCACGTTAACTGTCTTGGCACGTTTCTTATTTAATTCAGATATCGGTTAATTAACAGTTACGTCCTTGATTTGTTTAGATTGGCTAGAAACTTGTGAATACTACAAAGGATTGGAACTTGTAGCTTCATTTTCATCTGACTTTAAATGTAATCAGCAACCAGTAAAATATGGTATTACCTAGCAAGGCCGTGATTCTCTGGGTTGGTGATGTTTTGATTCCTATTCTAAACATGACTTTAGTCATGATGATCGCCTTGGCAATGGCACACCTGTTGTTGTTGTTGTTTTTATTTTATTTTTTTTTTGTATTACAGAGAATGATTTGTTGTGATGTATGTGGGGAGGGCACATGAAAAATCAACCGAGTTCTGTACTACGAAAGTATAAATTTTGTACAAAAAGAGTCTTGAGAATCTGTAGTTTTTGTATAAGTATTTTTTCATTGGTTAACCAACCGTTGCCTTCTTTTAGGACGCCTTGTATACCACACTTCAATTTCTTTTATGACTTTGAATTGCCTCATGAATTTTGAAAGATCAAACCTCATCATAATTTTAATCTTTCTTTCCCAAATTAAAATACATATTTTTAAACAATCATTGATACATTAATTCATTTATATCTATTTCGAAGCCAACTTATTAAAAAAGATAGATGAAATAAAATCTCGGTAGATATACAAATTCATTTTTATTATTGTTCAATATTAGACTTTGTTAGATTTTTCACTCAAGATTAATATTCTTCTTCATAGGAAGAATATATTTGATTTCAACATCACTTCATTATTTTTCACGAGGAAAGTCTTAAATTGTTCTACCCTTTCTCGATTGCGATGCTATACTAACATTCCCTTGACTTCTGCTGATAATCAGTAATTCAACACTTAAATCCAGTAGCATAAATAAAATTTCCATCTTACATAATCACATTCTCACAAATATTTTAGACATCGAAAATATATTTAGTATTGAAACAAAAACTGCTATGAACTTATGCGAGTATAATAATGCTCTGATTTATATATCTCCAAACTACTCAGTTGCTTTTGATTTTTAAGAAACTTTTCGCTATAGTTATAACGTTTATATACATATATCTACACAAAACGCTTGACTTCATCTTTTTAAATGAAAAATATTATTTCTTTCAGAATCCATTAATTTCAAGATCGCTTAATTATTCAAAATAACATGTCGGTCTCCACTTGCTAATGAATTATAATCGGTATATATAATAAATATATATATATATATATATATATATATATATATATATATATATATATATATATATATATATATGAGAGAGAGGTCGCACAAAAGGAAAGGATAACAAAACGCAATAGGGTATGTTGAGTCAGCCTTTTATTAGGCAATAATTAAAAGGTTTCACAAAAATCTTTTCATGGTGAAAGCATTGACTCGACAGTTCATACTTGCTGGGAATGAGTCTGGACAATACTTGAACAGATTACTGGTGCATGTATGTAGCCAATTAGTCAGCAAATAGCTAAGATAAAGTAGAAGACATTCCCCGATTAAATCGGCAGTTAACTTTGGGTTTAGCCGGCGTTTGCTATAGGCTTGCAGATAAAATCGTCTGTTCTGAGCAGTGTCGTCAGTCCGCAAAAAGTTGCAGTTCTAAGAAAAGGGAGTAATCAGTCGTTGTAAGCATTCAGGAGACAGGAACTACAGGAACACTGCTACATCTTGGTTCTCTTCACTGAAGGCAGGGCATTGCCACTGGCTAGTCTGATCTTGGCTGAGTTAATAGACTTCTAGATTTGAGAAAAAAGTAATACTAAATAAAATATAGAGTAGCTTAGGCTACGGGAGTATGTTTGTGTGAGTGTAATATATAAACAAACGAATATGTAAGGATACACTTACAAAAGTGGATACGAAAAAATATATATTGCAAATGTCACAAACATTGGCAGAAGTGCAAACTTTATAGTATGAGATTTCGAAGTAATTTGTTGTTTGGTATCTCTCTATTCTAGGTTAATCTATTCTTACACCACGTTATCTTGCTGGTTTAACTTGGATATGAATGTTGTAAAGGAAATATATGGAAAGATAGGAAGATATATTTTGTCTTAATTTCTGTGTTCAACAGCCATTCAATGAGTAGGGGAATTCTTACTGAATACTAACGAAATGGTTGCATATCCCTGTTAGTATTTCTTGGTGGTTTGGTTTTTATGGCATATCAACCTTGGTAGGTTATTTCATGCCAAATCCATTTCATTCATATAATCTTTCTTTTTCAAACAATTCAGTTTAGTATAAGTACACAGTTTAAATATTAAAACAGTTCTATATCAAACAATTCAGTATCGTGTAAATAGTTTCAATTTCAAAAAGTTTTATTTCAAATAATTCAGTTTAGCATAAGCACACAGTTTAAATGTAAGTGCGGATTAATTGTCAAAATCATTTCTTTTTCAAGCTATTCAGTTTAGCATAAGTACGCCGTTATTTCAATTTAACCCATAGATAGGGCCCTATCAAGGGCTACCACGCAAGGCCAGTGAACCTGGGAGTAATGGCAATGAAGGGGGTCATTCTGGGGTATATATGTCCACATTTGGTGTTCAAAGCGTTAACGTGTTAGATGCCTTTTGGAGAAATATTAAAATCCGATGTTTTTAGTTTAGTCCATTAAATTGTGTCTTAAGTGATGAGTCCATTATTTCGTGTTCTTTAGTCGTGGGTTGTTGATAAAAGAGACGGCTGCTACTAGTGGAATGGTTAGCCAACGTGTCCTCTAATGGCGGCAGCATGGCGCCTACAACCTGTTGCAAGAAAGATTTCGGTGTAGTCACTCCGTTGGTCATTGCTGAAAGAGAACGGGATTCTTGCTTTCGCCGAGAGGGTTCTTTTGCTCATGCATCGCTCCTTTTCCTGTCAGGGGCTTATAGGATTTTCAAGAATTTTGTTTTTTGTTTTATTTTATTTTTATTAATTCCCACAACAAGAAATGATGCAATTTCCTCGTCAGAACGTTCCAGAAAAAAAAACTGATCAATTTTGACTCGGTTATAACAAAAAAGCCCACGCATGTGTTCTACAAATCAGAATTTGGAAAAAAAAAACTTTAAAAAATCAGCTAACGCATGAACACATTTTGACCAATAGGGTATGCTAAATAATGAGATCAGTTTCTTCAGGAATTTTCAAAGTTAACGCGCGTTTTTATTATCACCCTAACCCCTGCTCAAATTCTATACAGTTAAAGTATCTTTAAAACATTTTCAGAACAGTTTACCTGCCTCTAGAGGCAAGCATACAACTGTGTCTCGAGATATCATGGTAGCCGTCCTGCTTGACCGCTGGACGACCCATATCAATTTACGATTGTCATGTGGTTACTGATAATTCGCTACAACTCGCTGTGACCTAAGACACGAACCATTTGTTTTCAGATCGATCCAAATAAAACTCCTCTATTTTGTAACACTTGTGAATTGTAATTTTATTAGTTCACTACATACAGTTATTTGCCCAGTCGGCTGGGGCTGTAGAATACGCCACCTGCATCTCTGCAGAAGCGGTAAGACTCCCCAACGAGTGTCCTAGATATGACAAAACAATTTGATTGTGAGGCTTCAGGTCAACTCTGGCATGAAGTAGTAGCATCTGATAGGGTCCTATCAACGGGTCAAATAGAACTGTTTGACTTCTAAACAGTATGCAAATAAATGACTTATGCTAAATTGAATTGTTAAGAAATATTACTGTTTGATCATTGAACTGGGTGTAAACAAACGATAGATGTTTAATTGAATGGTTAGTTTTAAATGGCAAAGCTTGAAAACATTTAACTTTGTGCAAACAAAATTATTGGTAAATGAGATAAGTGAACCCATGTAGCTGGAAAAAAACAACTCAGACTCGTTTAAAAGTGCTATCAACAAAATGAGTTTAGAAATCAATATTAAAAGGACTTGGTATCAAATGACCTACAATGGTTGATATGTCATAAAACCAAACCTACACACGGTTATAGGGCTTGATCATTTGAAAATAAACTTGAATCCATTCAGATGGAAAATAAGATGCATGCAAGACAGAAAAATATTTTAGCTCGAGAGAACGAAATACATAGAATTAGAAAACAAAAAGCAGCGACACGAACTTATCTTAATATCTGATTCAAAGAACGGCTTTTGAGATTAAATCTTATGTATACATTCTTTCTATCATTAAGTTTTCTGACTATTGTCTTCATCTTTATTCTTATTTCCACACCGTTTCGGCTGATATGTCCTCCAGCCTTCTTCAGGCGTTTGTCGAAGTCGGGAACCTTCATGGAACTTCGAACTATGTCCTTTATTGAATCTACTGTGGTCAATTGTTCTGATTCCGTTAGCTATAACCGGGTACAAGTATTAAGTATTCCTGTATTGTTTCTCACCTGCAGTCAGGAATGAACCTGCAACCTCCAGATGAGTCTCCTTAGCTTAGGGAACCAACGTTTATAACCGTTACGCTACGTGCCCTGCTGGCTAACGGAATCAGAACAGGCGTCCACCGTGGATTCAATAAAGGACGTAGTTGGAAGTTTCGTGAAGGTTCCCGAGTTCGACAAACACCTGAAGGCCGGAGTACATATCAGCCGAAACGTGGAAATAACAATAAAGATGAAGACAATAGTCCGAAAATGCTTAATGAAAAAGTCATCAAGCTTCGTCTCAGAAACTTGGACAACTAACATTCTTTCTAGTTTCTTCTTTTTTTTTTACTTTTAGGATTCGGCAGCTTCTCGTTTTCTTTATCTTGAAAGATTTTTGTTTTCAGTGATATTTACAGGTGTTCATTTTTTTTTTGTTGTTGTTGTTGTCTTATGTACTTGATTTAATCCACTTTCAACTCGTTTATCGTTGATATCCCGAAAGCATTTAGTTTTTAGGTAACGCCATTAACTCTTTATGTATCCTGAAAGCATTTAGCTTTTTGATCGTTGGGTATTAAAAACTTTTTAAAAGCTGCCATTTCACGGGGGAAGGTATACTCTGGTCATGAGATATCAAGATGACCTATGTCTCTACAGCACGGGTATAAATACTCTCATTTTTTTTTTGTCATGAAGCTGACTTAATTTTTTAAAAGTACCGCGTCATTGTAATCGTCTGTGTTTCTTTCCCCTTCTGCGAACCAATGATCGCGCTGGTTTTAACACCAAGTGATTGCTGTTCGACCTTTTTAGTGTCTAATTCGACGCGTCAATTAAGGGAAGGAATAACAAAAAGTTGAATTTAAAGAGTTAGGGTTGCATTAATGATTGACATTTGAAATAAATCAATTAAAATTAATGATAGTGGTGTCTCACTTACACATAGTGCAAATGTGTGTATGCATCCTCCCAAGAAAATATATAATATAATATATAGTGTGTGTGTGTGTGTGTTAGAGAAGCAGAGGTATAAAAAGCTGTGGATCAGTCAAATTGTCTAGAAGACTCATGGAAACAGATAGGAATGAGTAGTTCAGTTTCAATCAATACGAATTGATATATTTACAAGCCATACACGCAATCACAGAAAATGTCATGCCTCGTTAGCTGTTCATCTATTTACTTTGCCGAATCTTCCTTACTAAAAACTTTTTTATGGTTTTTCGTCCTTCGTTTTATTATACAATTACAGTGACGATACCTGCGGTATAGAATAGCAAATAAAATGAGGAATCCAGTGATAATCAAAAACACTGAATTGCTTAAACAATTACTTCTATTCACCGAGTCAGCTGGGGCTGCAGAATAAACCACCTGCACTTCTGCAGAGGGGGGTCTCACCTCCTCTGAACGAGTGTTCTGGTTATGACACTAAACAATCTGATGTTGAAAGTCCAGTAATAGTGGAACTTTAGTGAATGCAGAATACCCCTTCTTTGCCATCGTTCCAAGGTCAACTCTGGCCTGCAGTGGAAGCACCTGATAGGATCCTATCTGTTGGTCAAACAGAACTATACTTAACTTAAACAAAATTGTTTGAAACAGAACTGATTATGTCATTGAATCTGTATATTTATGCTAAACTGAATTGTTTAAATAGAACTCTTTATATGTGTAATGTAATAGCCGTGGGACTTCGGTTCATGCCTTTGGGTTTAGTTAGGCTGAGAACCTTTCGGCTCAGCACATGGGTTAGTTAGGTGCAATCCTGATGCAGGTGGTAACGCGTGCGCGCGCACAGAGCGGACATGCCACTCAGATGTCACAATAGCCTGAGATGATGAAACGGGTGACAGTGTGGGTGACGTCACGCACCGGAAGCGCGCGGAGGATTTTGGGGATTTCGTAGAAAAGTTAAGGAGATTTGAAAACTAGACACCGAACGAGGAGGTTCGACTTTTGGGGGTCCCTGAGGCGAGACCAATTTGCGCGCCGTGGTTGCCGCACGAGATTGGGGGCCAAATGAATAAGACAGCATAGCGAGATTGTCTCTCCTCCTTAAGTCAAAACCTTTAACTCAAAATTAATAAAAGGTTTCGTACCTGAACAAACAAGTCGTTACGTGTTTTCGAATTTCGAGATTCCTATGTTCTTTATATGTTCTACCGCTATGAACATTATATGTCTATTTTGCACATGGCTTTAATTGTGGCTATGTAACATATGTATAAAAAATGGACTTGGCATTAATAACTTAAAGTGTTTGATGTGTCATCAAACCAAAGAAAACCTATTTATCACATGTTTAATCGTAACAACTAAATTTATATTCATTAGGTTCAATGTGATTCGAGAACGAAATATGCAAACAGAACATGAAAAATTGCATATATATTTTTAGAAAACCGTACTGCATCAAGTTGTATTACTGCTGTAACCTAACAAAATGTTACTGAATGAGAAATAACTAAAACGGAGGTGGAAAATAAAGTGTTAACTTTATAACATCAACATAATACAATACACGACAGCGGCGTGAAGAAGGTAAACCACTGTTCGTTGTGACGACTTATTTACTATATTTACTTTTCCTCAGAAAATGTTCATAAGTACAGTATATAACTATTTTCAAAAGATAATTTAAAAAAAAATGGATTATCACAATTTCTATAGCTTTGAATGTCATAAAATTCGTTGTTTTTGATAATTTTACTGGCATACGAATACGCTCTAAATGAATTTGATGTTCGTTATATATGCTATTATTTGTAATCGCCCTATAGTTAATTTATTGCCTTCCCTAAAAACAGATTTGACGGCATACGGCATCCGTTGTTGAGGCTACAGAGTATTTGGTATCACTTACCCCCGCCCGCCATCAGTATATCGTTCCAAGGTGTCGTTTGCTTCTTACGCCGAGTCGGAAGTTGACTCTTGTCCTGTCACCGGAAGATAGAATACGTTATCTGCAAACTTTGCAGAGGAATAAGACCCTTAATAAACTGCTTCGGACATCAAGGCTAAATTTCATGAGCTCTGTATTTACAGTACCCCTTAATCACTATTACTCGAGTTAATTCTGACCCGTAGTGGTAATACCTTATAGGGTACCACCTATTGGTCAAATGAAACTGTTCAATCCTTTTTACTAAGGATTATTAATAATAAATGAAACCATATAACTGGATTGCCGTCTTGGTATATGAGGTGCCCGTGATGTAATGGTTATCGTCGTAGGAAAAGGACACGGTGACGCGAGTTCAAATCCTGGGCAAGACTGATTGTATTTCACATAGCACTAATACCTTTGGGAAAGGTATGAATCCAATTATTCTCCCTCCAGCTATGGGTAAATAGTAGGACAGACTGGGTTCTTCAGCCTTGGTGAGGCAACTAGTCTAGGAGAAGGAAAACTATAAATTCAAACCTGTTAAATTCTGCTTTGAAATTGACCTTGTGTCATACCTGCTCAAGCGGAGGGGTTGGTAAATAGGATAACCGTGTTCAAAAAAGTTAGAAAAAATGTAATTATGAACGTACTATGAAATAATTTTTCTCGTCTCTAGGTAAAAAGTAACCCTAGACAGACGTACCGTTAAAATAAGTTCGTCCACTGCTTGACCAAATATTTTTGACCATCAGATAATGTGATATTATAACTAACGCTTATCCGCTTCATCATGGTCTCGTAGGATGTACTTGTGGAGGTAAAATCAACCTCTTATGAACCTTTTGTCTACCTTATTTGATACTAGTTAATGTTTTCTATGTTCAGGTTGTTTGGGTTTTATGACCTATCAACCATTGAAGGTTATTTAACGCCAAATCCATTTTATGAAAATAGTTCTATTTGAAACAATTCAGTTTAGCCTAAGTACGCAGTTTAGATTTGAAAAACATTTCTATTTGTAGCTATTCAGTTAAGTCGAGCAGTTATAATTCAGTTTAATATAAGTACGGATTTTCTTTACTCTGATAAATGTCAAGAGTTCTATATTAAACAATTCAGTTTGTTGTAAGTACAGTTTCAATGTCAAAAAGTTCCATTTCAAATAATTCAGTTTAGCATAAGCACGCAGTTTAAATGTAAGTATGGTTTAATAGTCAAAAACGTTTCTATTTCAAGCTATTCAGTTTAGTCAAGCAGTTCTAATGCAAATTATTCAGTTTAGCTTAAGTATGCAGTTAGTTATATTTAACCCATAGATAGGGCCTTATCAAATGCTACAATACTCGGCAAGGGTGGCATTATGTAGTGCAAATGCAAAACCTCAAATATGTCCTTTATTTGGGGAAACAAAAGGTTAGAGAATTCATCTATTGGAGTAACGGTCATCGAGTTATCAATAGCTTTACCATGGGTAACTCGGCAAGGATAGACATGATATAAAACCAATCAAGAACCAATGTAAAATGGAATCAGTGTTGAAAATTCTAAATTATTGGTCAAAAAGTTTTGTGGAACACGTGTGTATTTGAATGATAAGTCATTAATCATTAAAATATATTTCTTGCCAGGGAAAATGGCGTCCTTAAGTACTCTCTTAAACACCTTACACGAATTAGGTTTAAATTGAATATCTGTTTATATGAGCAAGTTTGCAAGTGAAATGGAAATGTTTATATACGTCTATATATAGGTAAGTGAATGTATGTATACGTATAAAAAGATTATATTCATGTGTGTGTGTATATGTGTATATATATATATATATATATATATATATATACCCAAACATGTGTATATGTTTATCTATATGTATGAAGGAAATATTCACCTGGAGTAATGTTTATAGCGCTGGACTCCAAAATCGTAACATACAAGTTGGAACTCCAGTCTCGCTATGACATTCACTTTCGGACAAATATGCTTGGGAAAGGTATGGACCCTTTAATTCTTCATCGATAAGTTAAATAGTCTGAGTATGAATATCTGTACATTTGGGAGTATAACAATCTATGGCTGTGTACATATGTGTGTGTGTGTATATATATATATATATATATATATATATATATATATATATATATATATAGTATAATTGTAAATCTTGTATTCAGCTCGCATCCCGAGCGTAGACCTCTATAATATTTCATAATACAATTCACCGAAGTAAGTGTATCACTTCTAACCAGGACAGTATAAATGAAGGCCAAATTTAAGTATCAGCAATGTAATTTATTCTCCTCAGCCAGGAGGAAGAAACTGACACTCGATTAATCAAATATTAGAAATCAAAAGTCGTTGGCAAGATTAGTAGATGCGGTAATGAGGGGCATTAAAATAATCTCTCCGACTAATCGCTTAAGCCGATTAATGAATGATATCTGCGATAAGGACACTGACATTCACCAAAATAGTATAGTGTCTGACTACTAAGTGTTGGTCTTGGGATGATTTTCAGTTTCACATTAGATACAGGTTTGAAATGGAACTTTCTGGCATTAACAATTTTATTTCTACACCTTTCAATTAGGTGATGGGGGTAAGCAATTCTTAGCCTCCACCCAATGGAAAAGAGGATCTCATTAGGATTTACAGAAATATGAACGTTTTACGTAGACAAGACATCTCCTTATGAGCAGCTCGTTGTAAAGAGCGACAGATTGTTATTTTTGTAATTAACTAAGTATTTTGCTTAATGTGGCACTAAGCCATGTGAATAGTGCAAATGAGACTTGGATAAAACTTGTAAAGTTTTACTTGATAACCATTTCACCCACTTGAGGCGCGCTGCAAGTAGGGACTTTTGTCTATGGGTTAAAGAATGGCATGTCTTGGATAGTTAAATTACTTCATTGTAAACAGCTTTAAGTTAGACATAGACCGAAAAAATAGTACTGAATAGTGTTGTATTGTCTTTTATAGATTCATCAACGAGATAATCAAACATGATTTACGAAATTCAATTAACGAAACGAAACGCTACTGTATAAAAATATATCGCATTTTATTTTCGAAAGGGGCACATAGTTTGTAAGTTTGAAAGATAGATGGAGAGGCATATACTCAGAGAGGAGACGTCTTCTTGCCCCATATCTTCTTCCTGGAGCCAGGGCATGCCAACGCTTGCACCCCCTTGCAAACCGTATCGTCAGACATTAACAACTCGGATCAGCTGCGTATCCCAGGCTCGATTCTGACTGGACTGTCTGAACCTGACCGCGTGGTTCTCGTATCATGTGGTCTCCTTCCGGTTACACACCTGCTCGACCGGCCCACGCTGACGCACTGCCATCCTCCTGTTTACTAATCAGAACGTGACAGCCTGTCAAAGCACTCGGTGTCACCAGGAATGGACCCCAAATCCATGTCAACGGTCATTATATAACAATAGAATGCTGTGCATATCCACCATCGTAAGCTCGCAGTGTCACCTTTTCATACAAAAACGGTCTTTTTTCAAAAGATGGTAATTGGAATTATTTGAATGATTAAAATGTTATCTTAATTTATCTAATTTTTATGGAATGGTTTCCACAAAAAAGACCACTTTCTCCCATACAAAAAAAGTAAATCTGCATACTTTTCTCAAATCATAACTTCATAGTGCGGTATGCCGTAAATCGGTTTGGAGAGAGAAAAATACTGAGGAAAATGGAGTTACATAAACAATGAAGGATTAGTTCATTGTGATGGCATATTAACCCGTCAATGGTTATCTAATGTCGAGGCGTTTAGAATAAAGTTCAGTGTATATTTTTATTTTTACTGTATTTAAGATTTTCTTTTGTACATGGTCCTATAAAATGTTACTCTATTACAACAGAGCAATTCAACCCATAGATGGTATCATAACAGCTACTGCCATTTTTAGTCAGTGGACCTGGGAGTAATGACAATAATGGAATGTTCATCCTTACGTGAATTAGAGGTTCTCATTGTAGTTTAGTGTCATTTTAAGAACCTCACCTTTTTTATTCCGGAGCTCTCAGTCCTCAGCGGGCGATAGCTTATTCTAAGCCTGCAGCCCGTGCGGAAAGGAGCCAAAAACGGGTACAATGAAGAGTGCGATAAAAGTTGAAAAAAAAAACCAGAAATACACACAACCAGAAAAAGACGAGTACACCGAGAGAAGCAGAGATAATCAGGGACGAAGAGACAAGGATATCGATGAGTGAATGAATACTAATATAATATTTTTGTATGTTAGGTCTGAAGAGATTGTTGATCTTCATATTCAAAATACGGAGCAGCAAACATGAGAATATTTGCATACCGTATAGCATTAAGTGTTTGACTATAGTTAAACGAAGCGGGCACCTCTGGTAGTGTGATGGTTAGCAAGTTAGACTAGCAAACCTACACGAGTGAGTTCGAGTCTCATTGGGTGCCCCATTCATTTGGCCTTGTGCTAAATCGAAGTAAAGACCTTCGTAAATTACTATAGTTAAACGAAGCACAACTCTGGAGATTTGATTAGACACGTACATACCAGTTTGAGGAATATTCACACGACAGAAAGTGTTAAGAGTTTAACAAGCTAATTCCGGGTTAAAAAGATCAAAATCATTTGACAATTTTGTTATGTACAATTATATTTGAACATGCCTTTTGATTTCATAACCAGCTTTCTAGCTTTTATGGAACAGTCATGTACTTCGCTCGAAAACTGCGTAAGTTTTAATGTAAGCTTAATAGATGAAATCAGCTTTAACTTATTGGCGCTTGATGAAAACTCATAGATTTTAATTTAGAATTATGGCTTTATGAAATAACTTTAAATCGGCTCCGTGACAGGACCGACTTCTCATTAACTCGAAAGATAATGTAGACATTTTGATTTTCTTGAGCTATTTTTTCTTTTTACATAGCCTTTCGCTGGTAGTAAATATAAGATAAATACATGTTCAAATCATTAAATATAAGGCATACAAACATACTAAAGATAATAAAAAAATTAGCTTACAGGAGGAGTAGTTATAGAAAAGGATTTTTCAAAATATTTTTGACCGACTAAAAATGAGCCTCTTAATTCAGTTTTACTTTTTTCTTTTTCTTTTTTTTTTTTTTTTTTTTTTTTTTTAATGTAAGAGAATCATGTTTGCCCAACTATTTATCAAAAGCTGGAAGGAAAAAGGTTGTATTCATACCTTTCCCAAAGGCATTAGCGAAATTCATTCAGCCTGGTTCAGTATTTTAACCCTAGTCGTTATGTCTATTTCCAACGAAGATAACCATCGCCCTACAAGCGTCTCTATTGGTGTTTTCCGAGAAAAGTCAGTGTTTTTATTTTTATATTCCGTTCTGACAACTACCATGAGAATCGGAAATGTCTTTGTTTAAGTTTCTGAAATTCATTCAATAGTGGATTTTGGTGGAAATCTTCTAAATATCTCTACTTCATTTAATGCTATTGATTCTTTATCCTGTGAATACACATGGATGTGAAATAGCTGTTCATAGTTAGTTATTAAATGCAAATTTTAAATCATTATGCACATCTGGCACTGAACTATAAACGTTTTAATCATTGCTGTTTTACCATAGCTGTCACTGCATTTTATCCCTATTTATTCAATGCATCTTGTTGCTGGTGTAAGAGCAAATTACCGCAAATACCTAGGATCTTTCTCGGTATATTCGAAGACATCTCTCTAAACATAGATAGACTTTGCTGATATAGACCTTTCATTTTTTTTTCTTTTTTAACGCAAACGGGAGACATCTCGGCGTTTTATGATTGTCAAGCTAGTCTCTCAGATTAATTACTCCTGAAACGGAAGTTGGTTTCTCAATGGGTACCAAATATAACTGACCCAAGCAATATTTTCTGAAACAACATTCACGTTTTCTGAGAATCTTCCAACTTTTCATTTTTGTAATCCCACAACGTTGTCTTCTGATAACCACCAAAAAGATTAGGAAGGTCTTTGTTTTAGTTTAAGACAATAACTCTTAAAATGGAGTGCATGTTCCCACCGGTGGGACATGGTAATATTTTGATGGGACATCCAATTTTTTGGCAGAGCTTTTTTAGAGACCAAGTTAATGGCATTTTAAGCTTCTTTCGTGTGAATTGCACAAAAATGTTGAATATGTAAGAATTGAATATTATCAGCATTTTAGAAATACCGAAATTGGCCATGAACCACTGATTTTAAAGCAATCAAATCAATTCAAATTGTTTGCCTTCAGTGGACAATTTAGGTGGAAATATTTACCATGTGAGATTTCGGTAACAGATTTTAATTTCTGTTCAGTTTTGTTAATGTTTGCGACAAAGTAGCTTTTACAGATATCAGTTGACTAGTATTACTAATCCATTGTACTTTTGTAAATCCATTTTAAGTTTCTTACATTAACGGAATTTTTTTTTCTCGGATGTCAGTTATTTAATCACTTGCTTTTGATATTTGATGTAATTACTAATGATTGTTTTATTAACTTGTGGTGATTACATTTGTATCATGTGTAGTGTTATCACCAAAAGAATATTTGGTTTTTTCCCTCGATTGAACGTGATTGGTGTGGCCAGCGGTGGTTGCTATTGTAGTGAGGCTTTGTCTGTTTAGACGGGAAACACAAAAATGCAACTCGAATTTTTGTGTTAGGACCTTTCGTTGTTTCATTCTCACTCTCAAGTGACTCTGAAGACCATGGATGCTCGAAAAAATGGATAATGAACACTGGGCTTAAGCTTCTTATTCCATGGATAGTCTTTTTTTTTTGCGTCGCCTTTACGCCCTAATTATTGAATAAGAATTAGACCGAATCCATTATTTATTTATATATAAGTTTGCGACCATAGTCGAGAGTGACCCGAAGGCACCTTTTTCGATAGCTACTACACCAAGGTTTCCTTTCCCAGGATTTCTCCACTTTACCCTTGATCCGTACCTTATAATGCTGAGTGTTAAGCAAGGAGGTATCAAGTACCATTTTTAACGTCCTTGGTATGACTCAACCTGGGATTGAACCCAGGTCTCCCGGGACATTGGAGAACACTCTAACCATTACACCAATATCCGATATAAATAAATAAATGTCCGAGAACACCACACTTTTTACCTCGGTTTGAAGACATATTCCTGGTCCGGCATGACAGACCAAGACTATCATATTAAAGAAGTGTGTATTGAAATCTTTAATAGCTTTGTTCGGTTGCTGTTTTTGTTTGTTTGTTTTTGTTTTTTTTAAATCTTATCTATTAAGCAATTAATGCTCCACTGTTTTCTGACAGATTATATGATTTTCGTTACGTTGTTGGCTCACTGTTAACTGGAAAATATAACTTCAGACCGGCAAGAAAGTTTAAGCAAAAAGAAAAACAAACACTTAATGGTGTAACAGCGGTTAGTTTTTGATTTGTATTCTCCATTGTTCAGACTAAAATCTGACGACTACTTCAGAATCTGGTGTTTAATAATTTTCGGTGCTGAAAAATAGCCACTGGTTTATATTAAATGATTTACGCTCCAATATCGCGATTAATTGCGTTGGACTTTTTAACTTTTTACAGTTTTCTTGGAAATAAACTTCCTAAATTCAAGCTGTCATCACGAATTCCTTTGACACTTTCACCAATCGTTCTTGTTAAATGTTAAGATGGCATGCAGTACACATACCGAGTTGATGAATAAAATGTCTGCAGGGTTTTGTCGCTTATGAGCTCTTCTTAATTTCACTGAATCTGTCTAGAATATTTTGTGAGATTGGAGTTAAGTGGCCGTACAAATGCTATTCTATGTTGCTGCTTTCAGGATAGGTTTAATCCAGCAGACTGCATTTTTGTATAAATCTCTTCTAGCTCTTCGTCCACGTGTTTCGTTAGTCTTAGTAGTGCAACTATATTGTAGTATTGAACAACATGGAATACTCTCTTTTGGAGTGTATTTTTGCTTTAATCTTTCAATGAATTCTTCGCTTTTAAATCTCGATGCTTGATAATTCCCCATGGAGACGTAACTTTTCTATTCGTCTTAACCAATGTTATGCGTTTTTATTTTAGCTTTCATTTACAAACAAAACAAAAAAACCCAGATTTTATTTACGCTGAACATTTTGCATGTATTGAGATTCCATCGACGCTCTTCAGTTTCGATACGCATATCTCAAAGATTTTTATAGCTTACTGAGAACAATAAACCCTACCTATTAAAGATGCCACATTCTCCGTTAAATAGTTCTAAAATTTCTCCAGCATCGCAAGTATCAATTACTTTTCTCTCAAAATCTAAGAGAATGTTGTATTTTCCTCCTTTTGAATTGACGGCTTGAATATCTGTGCTTGATTTAAAGATCGACTCTAAAAGGCAAAATATAGAAATCAATTTGGAGATTTACATTCTTTTGTGTTTGCAAACTTTCGCAATTCCTTATAGAAAACAATTATCAAAAGCTTGTTTTTTTGTTTTTTTATTGTTTTTTTTTGTAAGCTCAAGTTACAACTTAATATTCATTTCAACGTTACATAAATCCTTTAGAATGTCAGTTAATGGTTATGTCAAAACATGAGTCATGAAATATTTCCGTAGGTTTCGAGCAGACACCCCACTAGTTTTCAGGTAAACCCATTTTTGCGTACCACATGAAGAGTATGAACTATTATGCTTGGCCGAAAATAAAATCTAACAAAGTAATTATACTTTTAATTATTCTCCGTCTGTTTGGTACAATATAAGTTTCTGATTGTTTACACATTAGTAGAATTAATATTAATCATATAAACTAAAATGATTATTGCAGACAGTATTATCAACCCGTAATAATCGTGGATAATTATTATCGTATGTTGGAGTTTTCGTGGCTTACTGGCTAATGTACTGGCCTGTAGTCCCGAAGAAAACGGTTTCGAACCTCAGTGAATCTATTACGTTTATGTTGGTACTAATACCGTTGGGAAGGTAAGAAATTTAACTCTCCAGCTACGGGGTAAATTGTACCACAATTGTTTTTCAAGAATGGACTTGGTATTAAATAAACCACGAAAGTTTTTATGCCATTAAACAAAGTAACTAAAACATCTTCAAAAAGAAACTATCCTTTGCTGTCATGTATTTATCTAAATGGGTTTAATTCAACATAAGAACGTCTGTTTGTGGGTGCAAAATAGTGTGATTATGATTGTACGTTATGTCGAAACAATTATTAAGATTAAAATTCACAGCTATGTTACAGTATCTTTTGAGGAAGTATAGAACATATTCAACCGTGTCAGGTCTTTCATAATTATGCGTTGGATTGTGTTCGAAAAATACTATGATTATTCTGAAATTATATTCTCAAACATTTATTTCTATTCGCCTTAAAATGTCATGTATTTACTTCATTTTTTAAAATTTTTTATTTATCCCTTAAAACATTTGTATCAGTTGCTCTGCTCTTTCATTCTAAATAATTTAGAATGTAGCAGAAATATTACAGGACATAACATGAATTCATATAGAATTCATATCGATGAGAATATTTACATATAACCTTCAAAGGTAGCTTTTGTACTTATTTTTCATGATCCCATTTGTGATATTCTGTATTCTAAATCAGCGACTGATGTAAAATATGCAAATCATTTAACTTGATATCCTCCTTACCTTTCAACTTTAGATTCTATTGAACATTTTAGCACAGAAAATGAACGGAAATTAATAAGATGTGGCCATAAATGTTATTACGGCGCTAAGTCAACTGTTTCAACATACTCGGTTAGAATTTGATGAACATACACAGGAAATAAAAATCCATGCGAAGACATCTCATCAATTTTGGAGAGCGTACTTGGCTCTGTAAGTCAGTGTGCGGCCAAAGGAATCGGTGGAGAAATCGGCTTGAAGCAATGTGAATAGGTCAGCAGAATCGGTTTGTAGTTGACACTTCAAAAGAATTTAGTTCGTTTAGATTAGATTATCTGTTTGCATTTGGCAGAAACACTGAAGCACATTTCCCATGGGGAAGCTGTTTGTGAATGGTGGGATAAGATTGGAGTATGGAAGGTTAAGGAAATGAAGGATCATGAAGGAGTAGGTGCTTGTCTAAAAAGAGGTGACTAATCATGGTTAAGTAAAAGTTTGGGTTCATTGAATAAAAGCAACAATTTATAATGGGAGTGTGTAGGAGAGCAGAAAACAAAACTGAGAGGGAAGAAGGTAATAAAAGAAAACGAGAGGAAGTCGATTTAAATAAGAATGAAAGTTTTATACAAATAAGGATTAATAAAGGAATATAAAGAAAAGCAAGCATTTAAAAAATAAGGTTGACTAGAAAGCAATACATAAGGGAATGGAATGAAAATAATTAAAGAACAAAGAAATAAACGATGAAATTGTAAAAAAAAAAAAAAGATACAGAGAAAAATGAGTTTATATGAAAACAGAACGAAAGTAATTAACAAGAAAGAAAACCAAGCAAACAAGAATGAATTAAAATGGAAAGGAAGAAAATTAAATAGAATCGGATGAAGTCGATATAGATGGAAGAAAAGAACGAATATATATCAACACAAGTGATGCAGAGCAATGAAACAAAAGAATGAAAGAAAAGTTTAGGAATTATGACAAGTAGAAAGCGAGGAAAAATAAATTGTGAAATAGGGCGAGTAAAGATAGACAAGAAAACCAAAAAGTGAATGAGTAGAAGAATGAAAGAAAAAGGCTGATTACGTAATTTCAAAGAAGGTATGAAGGAAAACGGGAGCGAAAGATATCAAAACAATGTTTACAAAGAGTCGAGGAATATCGGACAAACATGAAGAACAAAAGTGAAACTGTAACAGATAAAAATGGAAATAATATGCATTTCAAGATACTCGAAAGAAGGACTTGCTTTGTGAGCCCGTTATTTGCCTATTTCCCCATCAATACTAATAAATAATTTTCAAGCTGAACTATGAACCGTTATACCTGCATTTTTTTTTCCTTTGAGTTAGGTAAATTAATATTTCTTATACTAATTTGGCGTTATTCTTCCCCATCGTCAGTAAATATCTAGATTGAAGGTGCCAGCAATTCAATATAAAACGGTGAAAACGTTAATTTCGATATACCAGAAAATCGCTTGATTAAACAAACTAGTATAGAATAATTTACGAAAATGTTATATACATTTTTTTTTATCTTGTTTCGGAACTTAGTTTTAGTTCATAGAAAGAAACTCATTTAGCTTGTCTTGGACAGAAATAGCTTGTTAAAAGGCATGTCACTCCGGGTGCGCAAGTCGTTTGAATTCAGTTTTCATTCTATACAGGTTGCCGAACCAAAGTTTGAAATTTTTGCCTTTCTATTTAGCTAAATTATGAGGTAGTTTAATGGGATCTATATACACTCTCAAAGGTATTAGAACAATGTGAAATGCAAAGTCTCGTCTAGGATTGGAACTCGAATTCCCATTTCCTACCACGATAACCTTCACACCACGAGGTCTTATATCATATTATATACAAATGTAGAATAATAACCTAAAATATAGATATTTTAGTTTCAAAATACCGGAAATATTCAAATGAAATAATTCGGATCACATTATTTTTCTAAATTTGTTTTTTCTGAAACACTTTAAGAGAGTAATGACGTCACGTTTTGACATATGACAATATGTAAAATAATGTTTGATTTCAAAATCCTTGTTTCGATGTTCAAAATATGAATAGCCACAGACAGTACGGAACCGCACTGCCTAATTTTCCTTGTAAGGAAACAAAACCAGTGCTTAAATATGTATATGTAGTTGCAGCGAGAAAAGATTTCGCAAACCACGAGAAAAAAAAAAACAGGTGAACAGAGCCTCGAAAAAGCAGGTGAAAATCAGACACCAATTCAGAAAACGGCCAACGTAAAAAGAAAAAAAAACGGGGAGGGATGACAAAGAGCCAAATGCAAAGGTAATCACAAATTAGTTCGAACCAAGTGTTCTAACTTTCCAATGACCTTTCCAAAATTCAAGAATAATGATAAACATGAGTGGTTCTGTGATATATAATAGGTCCTTTCCTTCTCAACAGTCAAAACATTTTCACTAAGCAACAATTAACAAGAGCATTATGGGTAAACTATTACCAGAATGAAATAAAATCGCGAAGACAAAAGTTGGGTTTTAAGGCATATCAACCGTTGCAGGTTATTTAACACCAATTCCATTTTTTATGTGAGTAATCAGTTCTATTTCAAACAATTCAGTTTAGTATGTGTACACAGTTTGTCAATAACATTTCTACTTTGAACAATTCAGTTTAGTCAAGCAGTTCTAATTAGGTTAATTATTAGTACAGATTTTGTTTACACAAAGTTCAATGTCAAAAAAGTTCTATATCAAATAATTCAGTTTAGCGTTAGCACGCAGTTTAAATGAAAGTGCGGTTTCATTTTAACATAAGCATGCAGTTTAAATGTAATTAAGTTGACGACCATAGTCGACGGTGGCCCGAAGGCTCCCTTTTCAATATCAACTACACCAAGGTGTCCGGGAGGGCGCTACTCCTTCCCTGGATTACTCCACTTTACCCTTGATCCGTACCTTATAATGCCGAGTGTTAAGCAAGGAGTACCATTTTTTTTTTTTTTTTTTTTTTTTTTTTTTAGTCTTTGGTATGACTCGACCAGGGATTGAACACGGGTCTCCCGGGACATTGGCGAACACTGAAACCGCTAGGCCAATGTCCGGTAAAGTTTAAATGTAACTACAGTTTAATTGTCAAACATTTCTATTTCAAGCTATTCAGTTCAGAGTATGCAGTTAGGGCCCTATCTATGGGTGGAAAAGAACTAACAGGTGCTACAACGCCGGGCCAGTGTAGACCTGGGAGCAATGGCAATGAAGGGGTACTCAGCATTCCCCAAAGCTCCGGCATTACCGGAACCTCCCCATCAGATTGTTTAGTGTCATATCCAGGACACATTTTGGTGGGGGTCTTGCTCCTCTGCAGAGGTGTAGTCGGTGTAATCAACAGCCCCAGCCGATTGGGTAAGTAAAGACAATGCCTCAGAAATGGAGTACAAAAAATGGTATTCATTTCGGCGAAAAGCCGAATAAAAACACCAAGGAAGATATATACGTCTTTTTAAATAAACAACTATTAAGCAAGAAGACGGATCTTTTTTATGACTTATTTTAAAGATAAGTTAGAGGGACTTAGATGCAAATATCACTAAAAAACATGAAAACGCAGTTTTTCCGGATCAATGATCAGATTTATAGAATGCATCGTATGAGTCATACCTACTCAGCCTGCTATATAAGAGGGATGTTTTTGTGACAGCCAATAAATTAATCAGAAATTTGGTCTTAGGATTCTGAAAAAGATATCTTAGTTTTAATATCAATTTCATAACTAAACTGTTATAAAATGACTGAATAAAATATTTGTACATTTATTAACAGCTATCACAGACCTAAGGCATACACCTACATCCACAGGTTTTGTTATGCCACTCATTCGTCAAGCGAGCATTAGAAACATGGTTTGGAATATTAGTAGATGCCAATGCTACAAGTCTCTCTTCTTCCAGACAGCGATATTATCCAAGGGAAATCCCACGTAAAGCAAGAAAGCACACCCTATTTAGTCAGGTAATGTATGTGTGTTCGTATATATCTCAGTAGATATATCTGAGGTTTATTTTGATGCAAACGCTGCAAAAATATATCGTGTAGGATGAGTTGAAAAATAAGCCCAATAAGGTCACATTCTATGGGAATAGCTTCGTCAGTCTTAACTTTTCAGCCGATCCTTCCGTGTAAAATTATATATATATATATATATATATATATATATATATCATCATATCGCGCTGGTAGCACGGATATCCCTGACCCTCTCTCGCCACTCCTCCCTATCATTCATCGCCCTAGGTAGGTCTTCAGGACAGCATCCCGTATCCTCACATAGCTGCTGAATGTACGTTCGTGCTGGTCGTCCTGCTTTTGTGCGGCTATGTGTGGGGATCCATAAGAGTACATCTCTTATGAGTTCATCTCTGCTTCTCTAGCAGTGTCCTGTTCGTCTAACTTGAATAGTTTTCGTGATAGGGGGCAGGTGGCCGTACAGTTGGTGTCTTGTGGGGTGTTGCTGCCAGGACTTGTTCAGGATTGCACGCAGCATTCTTGTGTAATTGTCATCTAGCTTCTCCAGCCGTTTTGTTAGTGTCCATGTAGTGCATCCATATAGCAGTATCGATGTGACCGCTGCCTGGAAGAAACTGCGTTTCATTTTATCGGTTAGGTCTGATTTCCATATAATCGATAGCCTATTGATAGCTGTCCATGCTTTCGTTAACCTGGTTTCGATGTCCTTTTCGGTTGATTCGACGCTGCTTCCTAGGTACGTGAATTTGTCTACTAGTTTAAGTGGGGTTCCTTCTAGAGTGGAGATGTCCCCCGTTTGGTTATAGCACATATATTCCGTTTTGTGTGCATTAACATAGAGGCTTATGCTTGCTGCTGCTCGTTCCAAACTATGCAGAAGTGTTTCGGCTTGGTCAGGTGTATTTGCCAGTATCGCTATGTCATCGGCGTAGTCGGCGTCGGTAATTGTTGTTGCGGGGTACCTTCTACTTTTCTTCGTCAGTTCGAAGCCATTCTCTTTGATTTTGTCAATCGATATTCTAAGTACGTAGTCTAGACAAATGATAAAGAGGTACGGGGCCAGCGTGTCCCTTTGCAGTACTCCTGCTACAATGTCAAAGTATTCTGTGTCTCCATCCGGTGATCGTACTTTTACTTTAGTGTTTCTATAGAGAATCGTTATTGCCGCTACGGTTTCTTTAGGTATGCCGTACGCTAGTAGGATTTGTTTCATCTTTCCTCTGTGAATGGAATCGAAAGCCTTGGTAAAGTCGACAAATATTAATGTCGCTTGTAGGTTCTTTGCCCGTACACCTTCAAGGATTCTGCGGATGGTTAATATTTGTGAGGTCGTGGATCTATTTCTTCGGAAGCCATTTTGGTTTTTATATTATTGTATGTAATACAAGGTTTGATATGCTATAAAACCAATCAATCAACTTTCGAGTTTTATGAACTAATATATATATATATATATATATATATATATATATATATATATGCGTGTGTGATCTATCAATCGGTTCTACATTTTGGTTAAGTGCGTTTTGGCAATATAATTTGAATGCTTTGTAAATGTAATTCAGATGAAAAGACGTCACTAAGGCTTCTGTCTCACTCTAATCAATTTAAAGGTTACAAACGATTGATTATTATTTTTAAATAAGACATTTAATAATTTAAAAGTGTATGCACACAATTTCTCACTTCTCGCCGATGTAAATTTCAAAGAGCTGAACATTTATTATTATGTAAAGTAGACCGAAAAGAAACGAAACTGTGAAGAGCCTTTAAGTTCTTCAATGCATTAAGAAAAAACTTTACATTGCTCTTTTTATATTTCGTCAATAAATCGTCCTACATCAACCGGTACAATAAAAAAAAAAGATGTTCAAGATAAAGTAAACCAAAGCAAAAAATGTTAGATTGAGAGTAGCAATTGTTTCTATTCACTCAACTTGCGTTCAAGCTTTTAGCCCTAGTGTTGTTCTTAAGCCGCCATTAGAAACCGCCGGTCAAACAGATACTGTCTGTTTACCTTGAATAATGAAAACCATTTTGCTCTTTATTCATTTCCAAAGCCACTAGACAACCACCCATTAACGACACAGATTTCAGCTTTACAAATGAACAAGTTAATAGACGATGGTCTACTGTATACGCTGTCATAACTACTGAAAGTTTATATTCGGCTAAGTATTTAACGTTGCTGTTAGAATCTGACTGATTCTCGCGACTATTCCTCAGTAATAATCGAAATAATGTTTATTCGAAAGCTTTCATTAAGAGATTCAGATGTTTTTATTCGGTGGTGCAGGTTTCGTGATTATTTTTCTGTTGGCTTTAGTATTTTTTTAAAATTTAGATATTTTGTTAGTTTTTAATAAATCCATCTTTAATTTCTAAGACAATCAATTGCAGCTGAAAATAAAAATATTGCATTTGTGTAGTTCTATACTTACCATTGTTACTGCGTTAAAAATGTATCTTTAAAAATACGAGCTGATAATACCGATTACGATAATTATTAAATCTGTGCATTCTCCAATGGTCTGGGAGACCGGGGTTCGATTCCAGGTCGAATCATACCAAAGACTCAAAAATAGTACTTGATGCCGCCTTGATTAACACTCAGCATTATCAGGTAAGGGTCAAGAGTAAAGTGGAGCAATGCAAGCAAAGGAGTAGCACCCCCTACACCTCGGTGTAATAGCTATTGAAAAGGGAGCCTTCGGGTCACACTTGACTTAGGTCGCCAACTTTACTATCGACGTGCTAAACGGATTAAAAATGTGTAAAAGTGGAATCGGATTCATTAGGATTTTTAAGGAATGCTTTACATAGTAATTTCTCTCATTTTAACCGATTCTTACCGAACTAGCAAGCAAAGATTTGACTATTCTTTTAACAAACTGGCGAATATATTAGACACTAATGTATTTGACAACTCTTCGGTAGGAGTAGGACGTGACACCTGCTAGTTATGTGGAGTTTAACAGGGATAAATAGTTTCTTCTTGACTAGTTGCTATACCAAGGTTAAATAGCCTAGTATGTCAAACTATGTATCAAATTGAAGGTAGTCGTATTCAAGCCTTTCCCAAGAGTTGTCCAGCCCATTTTCTACAACGATAACCATTGCATGGAGGTGTCCGTGGTGTAATGGTTATCGTCGTAGGAATTGGACACGGCGACACCAGTTCAAATCCTGGACGAGACTGACTGCATAATCACATAGTACTAATAACCTTCGGAAAGGTATGAATCCAATTATTCTCCCTCCAGCTATGGGTAAATAGTAGGACAGACTGGGTTCCTCAGCCTTGGTGAGGCAACTAGTCTAGAAGAAAACTATAAATTCAAACCTGCTAAATTCTGCTTAGAAATTGACCTTGTGTCATATCCTGCCCGAGCGGAGGGATTGGTAAATATGGCCACCATTGCACTAATGTTATTTTCTATGGTGTTTGGTATGTATAATTACGGAATGAGGCTAGTGAAGCTATGTCTTGTAATTGTACTTGCATTTCTCCAAATATTAATCTTGTTTTAAATCCCATGTTATTGAAATATATTAGTGTGTGCAAGTGAAATATTTGTTATTACATTGACAGTTGGTCTAGTAGCATTGGTTAAAGTAAGAAACCCCTTATCCCACCCGGCTATTTATTAAGCAGTACCACTACTAATCTCTATTTAGCTGATGACTATGGCATTAAACAACCCAGTAAGGTTTATAATCTATTAAAACAAAGCAAACTGAATTATCCAGAAGAGGGCTAGGTTTCAATATACGGGGGTAGTCCAAAAACCTCAAATATTCAAACAGAAAAAAAATTAGCATTTTTGATTGAGATCTTGGAGATGAGCAAGCCATCTATTAAAAAGATCCCAAAAATGCTGACGTCAGAGCACAAGCTGAAGAAATTTGTAATTTTCAGAACCCTTCTGACACTTCAATTCCTAGGAGAGCCTTGGAACATTTTTGACAATTTCCCTGAGTAATGAAAATAAACACCACTATATTAAGTTGTATATGGGACCAATTTATGAATCGGTAGTTTGCAAAGGATCAAAGTTGAGTATCAATTTGTTCAGCTTTGGATTCTCTATCAAATCGCAATTATTTGTTCAATCTGATTCTTGAAAACTAAAAAAATGAAGGATTCATCAAAATGACTATTTGATTAAACAAATATAGAATACTGCTTTTTCTTTTTCATAATCTTACTTTTCATTTAATGCAATGTCTAAATTAGTAATCTTTATATTTAAAACATTTCTAATTTATCAACCAAAGAAAACCTTGAATTTAAGTTATTGAATACGTTTTTCACAGCGTTTCTATTTCGAAGATGTCTATTTTCTAAAATCTAAAGATTAAAAATGAGTACTCTGAAGAATAATTTATCATTTCTCAAAAACTACGACTCGGTAACATTAATAGTGTTTAAGTTTGATGCCAAGAAGTTTGGCAATATTTTCTTCTTTCTGATGGGACACTGTCTATTATGCAGCAAAGCTAACTTATGCTTTCTAAATTGGGGAAAATAAAGGAAAAATCAATACACACCTACGAAGGTACACCCGTACAATCATATAAACTGATTTCTTCTTTCCGGTGCTTAAGGTCACATAATATTTTTTCAATTTCAAAGCAAGTTCATTTCCAACACGATATCTAGCCTTTGTCTTGGTATTAGCCTCAGCAAAATAAAGTTACTTCCCTCTTGAGACCCATAATTAAGCTATCATCCTGAGTCTGAGGTCCTCAAAAGAAGACGATTTCGCCAGTTTATATTGTGAGCTTTTGTCTCGGTAGCGCCATTTTCTGGTTTCTGATGTCGTCTATGACGAGGCCTTGGAGACATTTCTAAACAACAGTGCAGCAAAAAGTAATTTCCTGAACAATATTAAGTGCAGAAGGATGCGGTCAGAAAGTAGCTAAATAGACAAACATCTCGCCATATCTATTCGGGCCAGCAATCAGAAGGCAATAGGTTCGTCAGCTTAAATGCTTTGACGAAATAAATGACTTAAGACTAACGTTATTCCTGCAAACACAGCGTAATAAGAATCTTCGTTTTGCTTTTAGAATTCTCAAGTATATCTGTAGTTATTTGCGTGTGTATGGGGGGGTATTAGTATCATTACTCCACTGTGTATAATTATTTAATATAGTCTGACACAACGCCTCAATATAAGTCGATCCAAACGATACCTCTCGATACCAGCAAATTCGTTAATACGATATTGCCCACAATTATGCTAAAGTTGCTGGCTTTGTATCTAACAAGGCTCAGTTTAAAAATATTTTAGCACAACTGGTAGCCAAGATTTGATATTTATTTTATTTTGTGACTTATTTAGTGTGTGTGAGTATAATGTCTCAATTTGGCCCATTATATCAATGAGTGTAACTCTCTAACCATCTTATGAACATATGTGCCTCTGTGTGTGTGTGTGTGTATATGTGTGTGTGTATGTATATATATATATATATATAATGCCTCAAAGATTTGACCCATTAGATCAACAACCTACCATCTAATGAACATTGGTGCCTGTGTATTTATTTACTCAACATCTTCACTGGAGACAGGATGATACAAAGTTAATTATTAAGAAGGGTAAAGCTGATATGAATTCAAGTTTCCTTCTATTAGAATGGTTGCTTTAATGTGGTCAAATATTACAATCTGCTCTATTAGTTACTCATTGCCGGTGGAGTAGAGATGTTCAATAATTAGTTTGAAGTGAAATGCAAATAGCCAGATTTTCGAATTTAACTGGGTGGCTGATTTCATTTCCTCCGAGGATGTCCCTTATGCTTAGGACGCCAACGTGTGTTGGGGAGGTTAATGTTGATTGAAAGCGTCAATGATCCAAACGAAGCTGTTTCAGTCGACAGCATATCAGATACCTTTTAATTCTTAAGGCTCAATCAGGCATATTCGGAGGAATGGGCAGCTAAAAAAAATCCTTCATTCAAATAACAAGATCGATCCAATTTTAGTGTTACATATAATGAACATCCTCTTGGAAGACTTCTAATCGTGTATAAAACCTAACCTTCAGTTGTGAGTAGGATGTGACACAAGGCTAATATTTTAAGCAGTGATCAGTGGAATCGTATTATTTCTTCCTGGCCGATTGCCGTTTGAGCATATTTTACCTAATTTTTTCCCCATATCCAGGAGTTGGAGATTAGATGAATTTCCGACTTTAATAAGAGTATCATCGCAAAGGCCTAGTTCATTATTTGAAATTGTCACATAGACCATTCCCTATGACGATAAATGTTTATGGCACCGGCTGGAGCATTTAATTGAAAAATGTTTATTCGGCAGATAGTATTCCTGAAATCATTTTAAAAAATACAAAAATAGTCTTTAACCCTAAGATATATTTGAAAACCAAAAATAAGTAAAAGAAATTACTATACACGCTTGTAATTCTTTCAAGAATTAACCTCAATTAACTCTTAGTTTTTGTTGATTTTACAAAGAAATATTTTCAATGTCACATATTTTGTGACAAGCCTTGTTTGTTTACCAAACAGCACCTCTCGTGCTAGATCAGAGATACAGAATGAAATTATCTTTTTCTTTTAATATTACTGATGTGAAGATACTTATCCAATCTGGATATAACGGACATTTTTAAAATCTTGGATTACCACAAAATCAAATGAAAACGTAAAAATAGAAAATAAAAATTTTGAGAGATAAACGATTATTGACGTAAGGATACAGGGAAAATATTAAAACAAAACTAAACTGGAAAAGTTAACAAAAAACAAGTTTGAATGAAATTAAGAGAATAGACTGAACAAGGGAGGAAAAAACATATTCTAAAGAAAAGAGGTAAAGTTATTTTCTGCTTATCTATAAATGAAAAAGGGGAAACGAACAAAACGACTGACACCGCCCGCTCAAAAAATACCTGTAAAATATCAAGAGGAAAAAGGAAAGATGCTTTGCGAAAATGCTGACCCTTGCAGAATAAAAAGTGAATTAAAGAAGTAGCAAACATCTTCCATATTTTGATTAGATTGGAATTTTTACCGTTTTAGCATTCTTCTCAATGTTATTTTGTCAATTGATTTTATCAAATATGTAAAACGGGTTTCAACTTGGCGTAAAACTTTTCTGTGAGTTTGATATTTGACCTAATCGACCTTTATTTGAAAATTGCATTTTATTCCTTCCTTTTAAACAGGAAGTTCTCAAATTTTTCTCTTGTCATAACAAATGGCACATTGAAGTAACTTGGCAGACGAGATGAGTGACACTTATTTTTCGCATCGGCATTCAGATATCTTGGTGGGTGGCGCATACTGCCTATGCAAGGATAAACCACACGTGCCGATGTCTTACAAAGGAAACCTTGGAAGAAGGGATTATTGGAATTTCCGTGTAAAGAAAAGTGACCTTGAAAGCAGCTTATTTTAAGATTTCTCGTGAGGAAAGAGAACCTTGAAAAACAAATATTCTTTTGGGATGAAAATGGAGTGATGATTGTGTTTGCGGTAACTGCTGCAACCGTGATATTTAAAGGAAAATAGACTTGTTTACCTTAAGCAAAAATAAACCGCAGTTTTGCTTGTCTTTTGTAGAAGTGGTCATTTTTTAATATGAGATAGGTGAGGGCGCAGATTAGTCCTCATGTTATCGATTAGGAATATGCAGAGATTGTTGTGTACACAATGACTCCATTGCAAAAAAGGTCAGTCTTTACTCAACGACCGTTTTTGTCGGAAGAACTTGACCTAAGTTAGAAAATTAGTTTTGTTTGTAGTCGGTTAGAATATATGAAACATGTCTTTTGACATTGTTCGTTTCAAAAAAAATTACTATTGTTTGTAATATTATTCATATAGGACGTATTAGACGTGGAAACCTAAAAAAATATGGTTTCGGAAAGTCCTTTTTACAAAATAGATGTTATGATTTTTAACAAAAGGCAAAGTTGTGATATTAAGTAGACTGAGGTCTTCATATATGAGCAGTTTTCATGAGGAAAAATTGATTTCTCAGTTGTGTTCCATGAATAAATAGAAACAAATCGGGATGTGCAAATCGGTATTCAGTTAAGACATATAGGATTGCATATCATTTGAGGATCAGGAGAAATGGCGGTCATTATTTGAACAATCTATTTGTAAGTGTACGTTTAAATCCTAATAATTCATATCATCGATTTAAAATTGGTTTGGTGGTGGAGTGATTTTTTTTTTTTTTTTTTTTTTTTCCAGAGCAAAAAAGATAACATTTTTTTCGGTCAACAAATTTACAATTTGTAAAATTGCCAGCAATCTGGATCTAAATTTAATTTCAAAATCTATAGTGGATTTTTTTGTAAAGATGATCCTTAAGACTTATCCAGCACAGAATGTTATTGTCATTTAAAGTTTCAATGACTTTAATAGAATATCAGTTTCTAGCATGAAAGTTCGAGGAGTGTTATCTAAGTAGTAATTTCTTTGCCAATGAATTCCACTTTTCTTTTTGGTATTCCATTACATTTTCCTCCACATGACCTTGAACTGGTAATTTTACATAAAGAAATCTTTTAAGTTGATTTTGATTAGCCAGAACCAACGAACATTATAAACTGAGGTTTTGTTTATCAAAGATAAACAAAACCACAGTTTATAATGTTCGATTGATGTAGCAGGCTCTTTTCCTGACAGTTGCATTTGTTTTCTAGTATATAAAGGTGAAAGTAAACTGTGGATATGTCACACTGAATATATTTTGGACTGAGAAAAGTTTTGAATTGTTACTTTTCAACAATACTTTGGCTTCAAATTTCGAAGAAGCATACAATTTGGCATTCAGTATTTCTCAATTAAGCTCTTTTTCATTACATCATTAACTTTACTAAGTGACTTGTTCTTTTTTGCTCCTCGATTGTTTTTCTGGGGAATGTGTTTGTTGTATTGAGGTCAGCGAACAAATTTCTTATTATGCATCAAAACTTTCTCATCTGAAAAAAAGCATATTTTTTAAAATACCAAAATTCTCAATTTCGTGAGGTCTCTGATTTAATGCCTATATAAGATGTTTGATTGTATCAATTTACCAAACTTCTCTGCTACAAGTAGTGTCACACAAGATTATAAGGTAGAGTACTCCTGGTTTTCCTTCTCCTAGGAATTTTGACCCACCAAATCAAATGACAGCAGCCTGCCTTTCTATATAATTATAGATGGACTCATGCCTTTCTCAAGGGCATTACCCCGAAAGTGAAATGGAAACCACTTAGTTGTTTCTTAAGACACTAAACGTTACGTGATTTGTCTCTATCATTAATCAATTAATGTATCAGTCTCAGTGACCTCCGTTTACGTTAGGTAGTATCTAAAATAATTCTGTTTTCACTATATATATTTCTTTCCTATTCTGAGTCTAATCGTACGTACTGACATGGTTACAACAAAGTGAAAATCCCCGCATCTATGTTGACATTTCCTAATTGGTTCTCCGAAGAATAGACTTGTTTCATATTTGAGTGTCGGCAATGATAACCTGACATGCAAATGAATTCAAATATTCCTTTTTATAGATTTTTAAAAGGCTACATAATACGTGGTACATTCAATAAGATTCCAGACTTTTTTGGTATAGGCATTTAAATTTGTTGTAGAATCTTGAAAATTCAGTATCTTGGTGCTATACATCTTATGAGATGACTGACCAATTTTTATAATTTCAGGTTCAAATGAACAGCTACAGTAGCAATTGGAATACACTCTACTAAAGCCTGATTGTCACAGGTGGTGAAGTTCAAAAATGCAATCTGGACGTGAGGTGACTTTAGAAGAACGATATGCAATAAAATTGTTTTAAACTTGGAAAAAATGCCACAGAAATATATGGAATGCTTCAGACTACTTTTGGAGCATCTTGCATGAATCGAGCATCAGTTTTTGAGTGGCATAAGATGCTCAAGGAAGGCAGGGTGTCTGTGAGGGATGACGAGAAGTATGGGAGGAGTAAGGATGTCAATACACCAGAGTTGATTGGCCGAAGGGTTAGGGTTACTATGTTGAGGTTTTAAGGGAGTTCAGCAAGAGATTCCGTCGGAAGTGGCATTTCCAGCAGGACAATCCACCAGTCCACAACTCCATACTTGTCACAGACTTTGACCAAGATGGGAATGAAGACATTTCCTCACCCTCCCTATAGTCCAAACCTTGCTCCCTGTGACTTTTGGTTATTCCCTAAGCTCAGAGGTTGTCGCTATGAGACAATTGAGATGAAAGAGGATTTGACGAAGGTCATTGACACGTTAACACAAGAGGACTTCAATGGGGCCTTCCAGAAGTTGTTGGAACTGTACAATGTGTGTAGTATCAATAAAAGGGCCCTTACGAAAGAAGTCTGGAAACTTATTTTATGATCCTCGTACATTTACGTGAAAGTTAACCAAGACGGCCTGTTCGATCTAAATTGTACAATATATATTTCTGCTTAGCAAACTCCACATTGTTTTTTTTTTTTTTTTCTAATAAGCTTTTGGTACAGTGAATGACTCTGTGACAATACTAGATCCACCAGTATTTCGTTTATCTCTCGTCAATAGAGATCTTCGATGAATTTGTTTATTTCGTTGCGTCACATTTTCTGGCAATAAGATGGAAAATACCTAAAAAAAAACCAAAACAAATGGGCTGAGGCTTAGAATAATTCATTTTTTCAATTTAAAAGAATCATCCTGCTAAATTTCTTGAATACATATTATCTAATGATGCTGTTTGTTAGGGATAAGACTTTTTTTAGCAGACTTTGTCTGGAATTGTATGTACTTCAGAACCAACCAATGAGTGGTTACATTTCAAGTTCATTTTTTTTTTTTTTTTTTTTTTTAAGCCTATAACGTAAGAAATAATTGAAGAGGAGTATTCTTCGCGGATACTTTATTGCCAAATAAATACCCCTGATTTCATTTCTACATCTAGAGAAGGCTTTACATCCAACGATTTCACCTAGTAAAACTCAAATTGTCTTTAGTAATTAGTGTCTATATTAAAGTTACAATATTCGCTACCTGTATTTATGTGCACACGTTATATTTATACCAAATCATTTTCATTGGTGAATAAACCTGCGCAAAAAGATTTAAAATTTCGTCTGTGTGTGTATAATTATATATATATATATATATATATATATATATATGATTTATTTAGCACCTTAGTGGGCAGAAATTGACCGGAACTATTTAAGATGGATTGCCCTTAGGATGCCGAGTTTCTGCTATGGCACGGAACAATCCACCAAGTCGTTACCCTTTCAGGCGAGGGGCAGGTACTGCATTTGGAAAGCCTACTAGAAATATGCCGTTAATAAAATCACAAAGCACCCGACATGAATGCTACGTGTAATCACTTACATGTTTTGAAAAGGTTCATAAATAACCTGCCAAATGTTTTAGCTTTTCTTGTGATGTTACAATTTATTGAAGTTCTTAGAATTAGTCATCGACGAAATACTCGTACATGTATGTACGTGTTATATAAGAAGAAACGCATAACAGACTGTCATTTTACTATTATAAATTTCAGCTAGCCGCTAATAAAACAACTAACCTCTTCAGATAGCCATCGTAGTGTCTAACGACCATTTGGGGGTCATAATTTTACCACACTTACCTATCATATTTTATGGGAAGATCTATCTAATTATTTTATTAAGGAAAATATGTCGATTAATGCTATTAGCAAAATGGAAATTTTCTGTAATTGAAAACATTTTAAAGATATTTATATCTCCAATATTTCTGATATTTTTTTCTTCAAATACTATTGCTTATTGCCTGTTTATATTCATTTTTTACTGTTACCATATTGCTACTAGTACCCATAATAATGTTCATATCTTAACCTTTATTCTACTAATGTTCTTACTATCAATTTATCTATTAAATTTTATGAGTTTAAATCTATTTCTATGTCGGTATTTGGAAATTAGTTCATTACGTTTATTTAATAGTTGGCTTGTTACAATGTTTCTAATGATGCTTATTTTTTCCTCAAAGCTAAGGTTACATCTACTGATGAACGCTCCCGAATTTTTTTAAAATAAAAGTTAAGGAGTTAGGTCACTTTCTGCCAAACTCTAAATACCAAATAGTTCTCAATAGTGCCTTTGGTTTCTAAATCAGTGGAAAAAGAGTCAATTGTAGAATGTTACTAATTTTCCGCTGAGTTTTCAAAATTAAACTTCTCTCTCTTACAATGTTCCCTGGGGAAATAGTCCAGTCACCTGGGGCTGTAGAATACAGACTAAATCTTTGCAGATTCATAAGACTCTTCCAATAACAGACATTTATATGATACTAAACAATTTGATGGCGAAGCTCCAGTAATCCACAGTACCCTTTTATTGCCATCGCTCCCAGGTCTACTCTGACCCAGAGTGGTAGCACCTGATCGGGTCCTGTCTATGGTCAAAATGAATTAAACTGTGTGCTTATGTTAAACTGAATTAATTAAAATAGAACCGTTTTGCATTTAGCTGTGTATAAACACACACAGTACTTATGTAAAACTGAATTTTTAAAAATAGAACTGTTTTACAAAAATGAATTCTGCATTAAATACCCTTCAATGGTTGATATGCCATAAAACCAGCCCCAAACCATGAGGAATATATTTGCTTGGTAGATTACTTTCTCAGAATTACAAATTCCTTCCATCAGGCAATCTTCTTCACGTCTACGATGAAACTTATTCGGTCTCTGATTATCTATTAGTGATTTGTCAACTAATTTCTTATGATAAATTATTTCAAATATATTATTTTTACACGAAACACTGATTTTTTTTTTTTTTTTTTTTTTTTTTTTTTTTAAATTTGCAGCTATCAAACATTTTATTCAATGAGTTATCTTTGATTGTCTATTAGATTGAGGAAGTACTAGCCTATTTGAAATTTAATGCTAGTGGGGTTAAACCAGATTATATTTCTTTTCCTATGCTTGATTAGTATTAATCTTAATATCACTCTATCGCAGTCGGTAAGTTTTTTTCATTCTAAAACTATAATTTTCATTGCGGCGTTCCGTAACTTTGTTTATATTCCGGATTTGGTTTTCTCCATTCTCTGATGTAGGTAACAGAACCTTAAAACAACTTCGATACTTTATTAAATAAGCTTATTTTGGTAATTTAAGTGATAAGGTTTTGTATAAATAAAATCAAACAGGAAATTTATTGAACAAATCGATAAAAGAAATAGTTTAGCGTTATGAAAACTGCGAAAATATTTTCTTTTTGAATGCAATAAATTAGAAATGCATTTAATAAATGGGAACTTATATTAATTTGAATTAAAAGCAATAAATCTTGTAATAGAAAAGACCTGGTAAAATGATAACTGGTTCGAATAAAACGACTCCTGTCGAATAAGATTGTTTTTTTGTTTGTTTGTTTTTTTCTTAAATTTGATATTTTGCAGACTGTTTGATACAACTTAAATTTACAGCTAAACAGATTTTCATCTCATTTCACTTATTTGCACTGTAATTGCATTATTTCAAGGACTATGAAACTGTATTGTATAAAGCAGACTTAACGATATTGAGATTCAATTCATTTATTTACTTGGTGTATTCGAAGGAAACTGGATCGTTACTTTCCAATGAAAATTTTGAAAGTGCAATTTCATTGCAGGTGTATATAAAAATTTCACTTGCTCCCTCCTTCTCTCGTCTTCCCTTTTCTCCCTCTCCCGTCTTCCCTTTTCTCCCTCTCCCGTCTTCCCTTTTCTCCCTCTCTCTCTACCTTCTCTCCCTCTCTGCCTCCTCTCTCTCTCCCTCTCCCTCTCTGCCTCCTCTCTCCCTCCCTCTCTCTCCCTCTCCCTCTCTCTCCCTCTCCCTCTCTCTCCCTCTCTCCATCTCCCTCTCTCTCTCTCTCTGCCTCTGCCTTCTCCACCAGTAATCTTTCTTTATGTACCATTTTATTCGTGTTGTCGGCTGTAGATGTAGAATATGCAAACACCACTGCAGCTGGGTGAGGTCCCTCCAACGGGTGTCCTGGCTTTTGACACTAACCTGCATCTGATGATTATGCCACAGTTTTGGGGATTTGGAAATGTGAAGTAATCCTTCATAGCCATTACTTCTAAGTCCAAGGGTCTAAAAGAACTTTTGAATTATTTATTAAGGATTCATTAGTGCTTACTAAAAGCCCTATAAATGGTCGCAAATTATATATCTTAGATTGGAATACTTGGTGAATAGAATTCCTAATATCAAATAACATTGGTTGAAACTATTTATCTGTAAACAACAAATGCACTTAATCCGTTTAAAAATCGTCAAGTAAAAACTAATGCACTAAGATTTGATATAGAACATCCACCGTCTTAATTTCGGGGCAATGCATCCAAAATATATATTTACTTAGTTTTTATTCTTACATCTGAAAAACATATTGCAGGACCTTTTCTATATGGCAAAGTAATGTATACCGTTATACGAGTCTCATTAAATGTTAATTTTACCAAAACATTGGCAATAAAAAGCTCTATTTAGAGTAACATCTTTTTCAAGGAAGAGTAATGAGCCATTTTGTTGTGATGCTGACCAAAGAAAGACACTAGGAACACAAAAGGTTTCATAGAAAAACAATACATTCGAGTTACAGAAACAAGATACAAGTGAACCTGGTTAAATAGTAGTGTCACGCTGATTGGTGACGCTCTCGCTGACGTGTATTTTATGGAGTAGGGCGAGTCCATTATGTCTGGAGTACAAAACTTTTCATGTCCCAAAAGACAATACGACCTTTTTTACTGGCTGCTGCGCCCAGAACTTCCGATTTACCGGGGATTCCAGATTTTTCTACCTCATGGGTTTTCTTTTCGTCTAAAGCCCGTTGTGGAAAATATCTAATCCTTTTTTTTAACTGAAAAATGCTTCGTTTACATCACAACTTTTGCACATTTCATATGGTTTGAGCTTCTCCGCAATTTTTCAATGGCCTCAAAATAAATATATTAGGGATTATAATAATTTATTTTATATAAACCAATTCCAAACGATGCAATTTTTAATTCTATAAACAAAAAAAAAAAATACATTGTTTGGAATTCTGGAAAAAACGGCTCTTTCAAAAATAATTCTCATTGATCCACCTTCCATAGTAAATATTTTTGGTTTATAATATTCGAAACATTATAGGCTATTTTTCTTGCATCACATGAAGTTCAGATTTTTTTAACTGCTCTCTCCATTTTTGGCTTTCATCATGTTTCAATTGATATTCTCCTGCCTTCAAAATATACGTAATATTGTGATCTTATGTTATTTATGCTGGATCTGATTCAAAATCAATTTTAAAGCGGAATTTAACAGGTTTAAACTTAGTTTTCCTTCAAGACCATTCGCCATACCAAGGTTAAACATTCTAGCCAGTCTTATTTACAGATAACTGGAGGAAGAATAGTTGGATTCATATCTTTCTCAAGGGTATTAAGTACAAATTAGAATTTAAACAGCCTCGTCTAAGATATAATCTCAAGTCACCATGTTCTTTTCCTATGGCGATAACCATTAATTACACCACGAAGTTGTTTTAGGATCTTAATTTTATTCATCTCAATTTACCAATATCACAATCAATATCAGTTCTGAATTTTAATGTAAAAACCAGAGGAAATTACTTGTCTAATACTTCGTATTCAGATATATGAATCACCATTTAGACGACGACTTAGAATACGCTGACTGTATCTATTGCAGAGATTAGACTCCCTCCAAAGGAAATGCCCTGAGTATAACATTGAACTATATCTGATGGTAAAGCAGGAGATCTGGAGTGTAAATTAACTCTACTCGGCCATTCTCTGATTCATTCTGATCCGGAGTGGTAATACCTGTTTATAGGTAAATGTTTAAAAATTATTGGTACTTGATAGAAGTCTGTACACAAAAAAATCTTTAATAAATCATCCTAAAATATGTAAATATAGACGTGATTCCGGAAATAACCTTAGACTGGTTGATTTACCATGAAAGTCAATCAATCTGGTATGTTCACTAAATTTTTGATGAAATTAATCCATGAGACTGGTATCAAGAAAAAAAAAGCAGAACCGAAAAATCCTGAGATCACTTTTCGCTATTGTTACTCCTTAAATTGTTTTTGGCCACTCTCATCTAAAATTTAAGAGACAGCCATTTTAAAGATATCTCCGAACATATCCACAAATGTCTATTGATGACCATCGACAGTAATTGATATATATATATATATATATATATATATATAAGGTTGTCTTTTTTTATTTACAAATTATTGGTTACTTTTTTAAAATTTCGATAATTGCAATCCATTTACAGTTATGGTAGTCACAAATAGCTTGATTGTTTTCTGTATTAAACTCGTCCTATTTGTAAATCTCATATCTTATTTGCTCATCATATATTCAGATTGAAATAATACTTATATTCAATTACACTACAGTTAAGCTGTTTTCTTTCAAATCACTTATACAAGTGGTTTGTATTACCCCAAAAACTCACTATTTGGTTTAGAAATAAACTATTACGAACATTATATGTATGATTTTGGCGCCAAATAATTGAATTGCCTCTACAAAATGCTGATATGGAAATAAAATTTACACCAGAAAGTTAAAATGGGGTGGATTATGAAACAAGATTCTTTTATTCACTTAATTTAAATGCTTAAATTAACATATCTATGGTCTTTATGACAATTAAAATGCAAATATGAATGAAAACTGCGTGACTTCGTGAATAATTTGTATCAGAATATCAAATATTTTTTATTTTTATTTTCAAGTTGATATACATACAATAACAATAAAATGGAAAAGGCTGATCTATTTTATGACTTCGTCGTTTGGATTCTGTTGGAGTTTTTGCCGTTGCAGTTTTCGCTTAAGAATTTATTAAGAATGAATTTATATGAAAGTGAATTTACAACTGACATCAGAAATATTCCTGGCTCCATATTTAAAGATAGGTTTTAAATTGCAAACTTATTTAATATAATAAAATCGATAACAAAAGTAGAAAATATTCCAGTAAATGACCTAAGAAAGAATGAACGTTTTAAGATATCTAGCAAAATTTCATTGCAGAAACCAGGCAACTGCTATAAGGTAATATTTTTTTAGAGGAAACAAAACCGAGATTCTAGAAAATGTGCTGGTGGCATTTTAAATCACTGGAGTTGTTTACTAGATGTCTATTTAAGAGTCGTATTGAAGCATTCTGTAGATTTCGTTATTTGGCTTTAAATTATTTAGGAATAATTGTCCTTACATTATAAGATTTTTTTAAATAATTGTTCTTACACGAGGAATATTTTGGGGGGCATAATTTTTTTTTTAACGAATGATATTTTCCTCCAGGAATTGTTAATGCTTTAATCCAGCCCGGACATTGAAATAATTTTGACACCTGGTTTAAAGAAAATAATTTTTGCTGAATTGAACAGAGAAAACTGAAATATTGTTCTCTTTAGACAGAAGTCCAGTTCATACTGACATTGTCTATTCATATATTTCGCTGTTTTTTTAACTTAATGGTATTTTTTGCCCTTATGTTAAAGTTCAGAACATATAAAAAATCAAACCATTTTATAATGGATATTGCCAAATCTGCAGGTTCTTCACAAGTGACACAGTTTGATAAGTGTACGAATCTTTTCATTTTTATTGATAAAGCAGCTTCTGTTGCAGACAATATTGTCCTGTTTATTTTCAATGGGGGGTCCAAAAATCTTTATGTTCAGACATGGCGTAAAACCTGCACCATGTGTCAAACTGAGGTGATTCATACATTATATATTAGAGATCAGTCTCAGATTTATCGAAAGGATTAGTGTCATGAGGTAGTCCAAGGAGTAAGCCTCGATTGACAGTTCTCCCAAAGGGGAATTGACTCGCTGACAACATGAAGAAAATCTATTACGTTGACAAAACGATTCGCCTTCCAAACTTCCCACACGAAAAAGACAAACAACAAAAAAACCACTTAACTCTTTCTTTAGTAACGATCGCACATCGTATTTCGACAATCTTTCCGCTTCTAAATAAGGGTTAGATAGTGACAACTAGACAAGTCAAGGTGGTTTTCTCATGCTTCCTTTCGTCTTGATCCTACCTCTTTGAACTTCTCACTGGTGGGATGAATAATAAAAACACTTAATATGATACACATACTTTAAAATCAATGACTTTTCTTCATTTATTTTATCAAACAAACGTGTCAAGAATTATCTTGTCAGAGATGAAAATGCACAACGGCTTGCTTTGCGGTTTTACAGTTGACTAACTTGAAGTTACAATAAAACTTCTAACATCAATGACTTGACTTTGACTCGACAAATGAAAGCAGAGTTTTCAACTGACCTTAGAATGTCAATCAATCTAATTTGATAGGTAATGATGTCATCTTTTAAAATGATCTACACATCCTTTCAAATAATATACTGCTAATCGCTTTAACACCAGGGGATATTGATCTTTTTAGTTCATGCACCCCTTTCTACCGAATTAAATTTCCATTCTGCTCTATTTGAATTGAATATTGCTGACATGTGTACATAGTGTCAATGGATTCCATGATTAATTTCAATATTTTGTTTCAAGATTTTTATAATTTTTCGTAATGCTAATTATTAATGGAATATTGCATCATAATAAACACAGCAACAAATAAGTTGTAATGATGAAACGGACTGAATGTCCGTTTCTCTTAGTCAAAGGATTTATCGTCCATAATTTAATTTTGATTCATTCATGAAAAACAAAGAGGGATAAGAATTAACATTCTAAGCATGGTATTTTAATTTTTCATAATTTTCAAATTTTTTTAATTTATATCTTTCATCAAAACTTTCCCTAAAAACATCTCGTAAAACTATTATGTATAGGTCATATTTTATAATGCAGAACATGTATGAAATAAATTGTTTAAGATATAATTGTTTTTGTTTTCACTTTTTAAAAAATGTGAATCTGTTTCCTTAACGATGTTGACAAAGATTTGGATATTTTGGGGTTAGGCCAGACGTTAGTTTATTCAAAATACCCGCATGTTTTAAACTGGTTTTATGTGAGCGACATAACTTGTGGCCATCACACCCAATCGGGCATTCTGTTAGATGTCAGGTATTTGACAACTTTTCTACTTGATCAAGCGATTGTTATTCTCCACTAAGTCATTTTCTTGGATGCCTGTATGCTTGTATTCCCCTTGCCAAAATTGTATCTCCCAACCCCTTTGAGAAGTTCTGCTATAAACACATGAATACTGAAATAGTTTTTTCTTTTAAAATGAATGTTTGTATCTCGTTCGTTCATGAAGACACAAGCAGCCATCGTCATCACGTGTTCGACTATTCTGCTTCTCTAAGTACACCGAAATAATTGTAGCGATATAATCATTTTACGGAGTTAGCAGACTAGACTTAGAGACTAATTAAGATTAATCCCTATAGACGCTCCTCTGTGAAATGTTATCAAATAGCCAATAAGAAAATTATTTTTGTTCACAATTTAGCAAAGGTCATCTTAAAATGGTTTCTAACTTTGAACGAAATATTCAAACAATACAATGAGTGTATCTGTTTAAACATTCATGACATATTGAATGGGTTTATTGCTTGTATCTCGCGCACGAGCATGTTCTGTTTTCTTATTTCAGACAATAATTCATTTCAATGCGCTTGACACAGATACTTTTGTGTCACTGATGGTTTTAAATGTATATCAATCTGTCTAGGGTTATTTACGCCTACATGTTAGGAATTCAGGGTTATTTTTAAATTAACTTTTACATTCCTTTTAAATTTTAATTTTTCACATCATCCTATTGAATATGAATAATTTTTAAACAGATATATATGAGCTATAGATGAAGACCTAACAGGTATTTGGCCTTCAGACCAGCGTGGAACTCTAAGTCATGGCAATAAAAGGAAACCATACTTCCCAGATCAACATAACTGGAGCCTCACCATCAGATGAATTTTAGCGTCATATAAAAATACCCATTTTTTTAGTGGGGAGATATCAGATATATGTAGGGAATATAATCAGCATATTCTAAGTCTCAAAAATAGATCATTCGGCTGCACTGGAAGGAAGAGACAAGAGTGCCCATTGCATATTTGCAAACGTGCTTGACTAGGAAATCATAGTAAGCGAGTTCGAATTCCAGCTGCGCTGTTTCGTTCACTTTTTGGCTAATATCCTTCGGAAAACTTGCTCAGTTGACTGGGGCTGCAGAATACACCGACTGCTTCTCTGCAGAGGGGTAAGAACCACCCCCCACAACGAGTGTCCTAGCTATGACACTAAACAATCTGATAGTGAGGTTCCAGTAATACTGGAGCTTTAGGGAATGCGGAGTCACCTTTCATAGCCATTGCTCCCAGGTCCACTGTGGCCCGGAGTAGTAATACCGGATAGGGTCCTATGTATGTGTCAAATAGTATTAATCTGCGTACTTATGCTAAACTGAATTACTTGAAATAGAAAACTTGACTTTTAATAGTCAGGACAAAAACTAGACTGATATTAAACTGAATTGTTTGAATTAGAACTGTTTGACTAAATGGAGTAGCCCTAAATAGGAATGTTTTGGACAATTAAACCGTATACTCATGCTAAACTGAATTTTTTGAAATATAACTGATTATTTGTATAATGTATTTGGCGTTAAATAACATACAAAGGTTGATAGGCCATAAAACACAAACAACTTTCGGAAAAGTTTTCATTCTACTAACATTCGTCCCGGCAATTGGTTAGATACTATCATTGCTATCCTTCTACTTAGGTACTTTGGCATTGAATAGCCAGAAAAGTTTGATATGACATTGAAGAACCGAAGCAAATCAAGTACTGAATAGATGCGCTTTAGTTGTTTCGATCCGTTTCAGAAATTCAACATCCACTTACAAAATTTAAATAAAAATCAAATTGACAATATCAGCATATCACCAAGTTATGTATTTACTCAACTCCTCCACCACCAGTAGAATCTGACATATAGTTATTTTTCTGGAAGGAAACCTCGGATTTGAACTCTGGTCACCGTGCCAATTTCCCACAACAATAATAGTTTCACTTCACTGTGAACACGTTCTTCACATTATCTAAGTCAGGTTACATAAGTTTTTTTTTTTTTTTTTTTTTTTTTTCTTCTTCAAATAACCACGTTATTTTATCAGATAAGCGTATGTGTGTGCGCGTGTTAATGGTAATCTCCGTTAAAAAGCGATACGTTGATCATGGACGAAGCTTTTTGCATTTCCCATTGCACTGATACCCTCGAGGAAAGGTAAGAATCCAATTATTCTCGCTCCAGATATGGGTAAATTTTAGGGCAAACTGAACCCTCTTAACCTTGGTATGCCAACCGGTATAGGGAAAGGAAAACTCAGGTTTCTAACCTGATAAACGCCTCTTAATAACTGAATGATACTAGCTGTTTTTTACACAACGTTAATTAGAAAGGTGTGAATCCAACCATTATCCTCAAAATAAGTGTAGCTATTAGAGCAGACTGGACTCTTTAGTTTTGACACAGACACTAATCTACAAGGAATTCTTGGCTTAAAATCTCATTGTGTCAAATCCTGTCCGTAACGAAGGGGTTGGGTGAGTATATATTTTAGGATTTCGACAATAGTCGATTGCAGTAGTGAAATGTTAACCGTTTTAATCGAAAACTTTGTTACTCCACACATACCAATATTGTCTCAATCATTTGCTGTTTTCAAAATTGACTCTATTTAATTTAGTATGGAAAACACCCAAGAAAAGAAATCTACATTTAAACCGGTTGCTGTTGATCTGAACTGGTTGGAGTTCCTCCGGGTTATTCCTGCTCAAAACACGCTATGAGTTGCGCCTTCCCGAATATACGAGGTTACACTAAAGGCATTGAGCACATATATATATATTTTAACAAAATTACTTTATCTTTTTTTTTTTTTTTTTTTTTAATTGGTTAGTTGATAATGAAACTCGCTGATAATTGTGTGTTTGAGATCTGATTAGCATTTAGTTTCGAGGGCGAATTTTATAACATCTTAAGATAAACGAGCTCAACACAGGTTGTCACATTTCATTTACACACATTAAAAGAAATAACGAAATTAGAAATGTATGGTCAACGTCAATATGACTAAATAAAAATATACTTAACTCTTAACCTAAATGGAGGTTATATGCTTGAACTAACTCTGATTGGTCGGATTTTATGGCATATCAAACTTTGTAGGCTATTAACATCAAATCCATTCTTATGTAAATAATCAGTTCTATTTAGATCAATTCAGTTTAGCATGAGTACACAGCTTAATTGTCAAAAAAATTACTATGTCAAACTATTCAGTTTATTCAAACAGTTATATATAACAATTCAGTTTAGCTTAAGCACAGAGTATAAATGTAAATACGGTTTAATAGTCAAAAACATTTCTATTTCAAGCCATTCCGTTTAATCAAACAATTCAGTTTAGCATGAATATGCCGTTCTATTTAACCCATAGATAGGACCCTATCAGGTGCTACCGCGCCGGGCCAGAGTGGACCTGGGAGAAATGGTAATGAAGGGGTACTTCGTATTCCCCAGAACCCCAGCATTACACTGTTTAGTGTCATATCCAGGATACTCATGGGAGTGTGTCTTACACTGACTGCACCTCTGCAGAGGGGTATTCTACAGCCCCAGCCAACTGTGCAAATAACAATCGTAATTCAAGCACTAAATTAGGTTAATAGGCCTGAAAACCCAATCAAACAACATGATCAACCTATACGGTTATTAATGCCAAAATCTTAGATGTTTGTGTGTTTATAAATAACTTTATTTTTAAACGAGTTGTTAAAGTTAACTTGTTTGCATACAGTTGAATGGTTTCAAATATATCTGTGATATGACGTGCAGTTAAATACTTAATTGATATGTAAAAATTAAAATCTATGAAATATATGAAAATTATAATATATATATGATCTCAAAAACAAAAATATCCTTAAAATAAGAATATTTTTGTTCAAGGCTTAAATTGACCTAAGAAGATTGTTGATTGATCCTAATGGTCAGTTTAGTGCGAGATAATTGTCTTTGATTTTAAAGGTCAGCGAATTCATCTAAGTTTTCGGTTTTCAACTAACTTCATCGATCATAATGAAGAAACGGGTCATTTCGTAAAATATTTTTTCTAGTCCTTATCTTAAAGGTCAATGTCAAAAGGGAGATTTGATTTTGCTCCACCCTAAATAAAGTTGAGCTGGGCATGGCTCATCCAGTTAGGTGTGGCTGAGAATTTTGAGTTCAACCCCTTTGCTCTAAACCTGTTCCCATTGGTCAAAACATTTAAAAAGGGTGTTCGCCATGCTTTTGTGATATAATCCTGAACTAGGATTGGCTGACCAATGGGAATATGACTCCTAATTATCTCTTACTGTACAACTAATCAAATCTTTCTTAGTCCAGATATTGATCTGTAAAAACAGGATGATAAAACGAATCAGAAGATGAGAAAAGGGACCAAGAAGAAACTAAAGACTGCCAAAGGAGCATCCCTTCCATTCTTGACCCGAGACACTCCGAACAACTCTCAGACTTTACAAAAATTCAAAGTCCCAGACTTTACAGACATTAGTGTCATTCTAACCCACATCATCATCACTATTCCTCTCTCGATATTCTTTTTGCCAGGAGAGCAAACATTGTTTGCTTGTTATTTATTGTCTCACAAACGATTTTCTGTATTCTTTGAGTTGCTAGACAATCTAGCCACTCATATTACCTGACTGTCGGAAGAAGATCTAGCTGAATTATCCTCCCACCTTCGTGGATCCTTCAAACACAGTGTGGGCTCGGAAGAATTCGACAAAGCAAACAATCGGAAGCAAATGTGGTAGTCATGAACACAATCACACCACATTGGGCCCCGTAACTAGCATAGGACCACATAGCAATTTTAATAGAATAATTCTATTCATCAAATATAAATTGCACACCGCTGTATAGATTCGAAAATCGAATAATTCTTATCAAATATTTGAACAGTTCTATTTGACCTATAGATGGAATCCAAACAGATACTACCACTCAGAATCAGTGGACTTGGGAGTTACGGCAATAAAGGGGAACTCCACGTTATCCAAAGTTCCAAAACTGAAGCCTGACAATCAGGTGCAGTTTATTATCTTAACAAATCTTCGTTGGAAGCCTTACCCCTCTGCATAGGTTCAGTCTGCGTTGTTTGTAACCCTGGCTGTCTGTGCAATAATGTAAATCAGTTTTAGCCTACATAGGCATTTAGTGAATCTTTCTCAATATTTCTTTAATCCTAAAGACAATTTTGGCCTAGAAATGGGTATCATGAGTGTATACAAATATTTGATTGCCACTTAAAATATTTAGTTAACCAACTTTGGTTATAGTTAGTTTTGTTTCAAGCGCTTTTTTTTAAAGCAAGAGACTGAATTCAGTATCACTTTATATTGGGTCGAATGTAACATGAGAAAAATGATATTGTTTGAGGCCTTCTGATAAGGTCAGTCTCATCATGCCGTGCCACTGGCACGGATATCCCTGACCCTCTCTCGCCACTTCTCCCTAGCGTTCATCGCTTCTGGTAGGTCTTCAGGGCCACATCCTGTAACCTCAAATAGCTGCTGAATATAGGTTCGAGCTGGTCGTCTTGCTTTTGCCCGGCCGTATGTGTGTGGGGGGGTCCATAGGAATACATCCCTTATGAGCTCGTCCTTGCTTCTCCAGCAATGTCCTGCATGTCTGGGTTGTCTAACTTGGATAGTTTTTGTGATGGGAGGAAGGTCAGTGTAGTTTATATAGTATTCATGATGTATTTTACTGATTTTGTAATTTGTTGATAATTCTTCTAAAATATAAACACTGGAAAAAAAAATCAAAAGTTAAAAAGAATTATAAAGTTATAGGGTATAGCCACGCCCTATTACCAAAGCATTTCTTTACACTATTTCGATTGGAAAAGTAGTGTAAAACCTATTCGCACCGTTGCAATAATTTTCGGTAGTTTTATGTTGGACAGTCATTATTTGATTGTGATCTTAGGTACAGACTCTTAATAACCGTTTACATGGAGAAGGATATCTTTAATTTAGTAATTTTCCTCAATTACTATTATTGACGGCTGATACTTCCAAAGTTTAAGCGTAGAAAGATTTTATAAACAGCCTTAATAAAAAAATAAATAAATAAATAAATAAAAACTTATACTATTCGTTTATTTCTGCCTCGAGTATTTCATGTCAGACATGTTTCCTTGATATTCTCTCTAGGAGTACAGGCGTCATGTTTTTGTTTTCTAATCATTGTATCTAAGACAGATCCCGTTTCACATCGCCTTTTTCTGTCATGCGAAGACGTGCTGGAACACCATCTTGAAGTTTTAGAGAAAAAAAAAAAAAAAAGAATCTTTCAAACTGTTCTAGTGCCAATCTTTTCTTTTCTAGTGGCACACGAATCTGATTTTTTTCCTTCTTTGTCGTTTTTGACATCATTTTCCTCGTTATTCTCTGCCAAAATGATCATGCTAATAACTCTGTCTAGTTGGCCACGTCATTTTAAATATAAGCATGCTATGCTGTTTATGGTAATCATTTATTTTGATATTCCTCAGCTCAAAACAGGGATTAATCAAAGAAATTGGAACGTATATCCTCAGACCTGTACTGACTCGTCGCTTTATTTGATCAAATTTTCAAAATCTCTAAACGTGTAGTAGCCCAATCGATTTGAATAATAACCAAGTTCCATACATCATATTGACTAAATTGTTATCATACCAGATTTATTAATGAAAATATATTTTCTGTTGTAATTGATAGTCTTCCAAAACCGAGTTATAAAGTAAAGAGACGGTAATGTTTGAGTTTCTCTTGGCAATAATGCACCTGAGAAAGGCATAAATCTATCTCCCTTCCGCTATGGGTAGAGTGTAGGACAGACTGAAGTACTTAGTCTTAGTAAAACAAACTGGATAACTGAATTCAAATCGCTCAGAAGTTGGCTTTTAATATTCTGTCCATAATGGCTGGGTAAAGAGAACCAATGACTGCAGCCCTTCAAAGATGCAAATTGCAGTAGTCATACTGTATCCACATATCATTAAGTGTTCATATTGTCATTATCAAAACAGTTGTAAATGATAAAAATTGAAATACTTAAATTATATATTTTAGGTGGTAAATATTTCTATTTTATTTCATGTGGATATAAAAAATAAATTGTTTTAAATCTTGCTAATGAATTCAGTTTACCGTAAAGTTTTTTTTTTTTTTTTTTTAGTTCTTATACTTTAGAAATTAAAAATAATAATAAATATGTCTTTCTCCGAAAAGAATTAATGAATGCACGTATGGGGATGAAATAATTTTTCTGTGGCTTTTGTAAGACACCTACCACATCATATATTTCGGTCGTCTATGGTATGACAAACATTTGGTTGTAAGTTTCGTGTTCTTGACCACCGGTGATTTTAAAGTCTCTATGATCTTTGTTAATCGAAGCAGAAGAATCAACGAGTCCTATCTTTGGATCAAATAATCCCTTTAGAGGTTGCAAAATGTTTGTTTAAAATGGTTGGTTGGTTGGTTTTTACGGGGGGTCAGCATATTTAAGGGTTTTTTTTTAATGCCGAATTAAGATTTTTTTTTTTTGTATTTGAATACATTTTTAAAAACCATTATATAGTCCTGGTTTCTTAAAAAATCTACGGTTTTGCTGCTCTTTAATTCAGTTTTGTGAGGTCTCTTGCTTGAAAATATTGTGATAGGGTTTACCGTTTTTCCTTCCAATAGGATGTATTTTACGGTGGTTATTTAGCCATTTGTGCATTTCGGCAGTTTCTCCTGCTTGAGTATAAGGTATGACTCAACTGTGTTCAACTGATATGTATTCGGGTAAGGACTTCTCTCTCTTTTTGGTTAGATTTCAAGTGACCGTTTCAACAATTTATCTGGAATACTTTCCTGTGAAGATATATTTTTTAATACATACAACTAGCAACCATAATTAACTGCCTTAGGTAAAAATAACCCAGAGGTTTTAAAGTTGTAAACCAATCATCCAAACAGCGTAGAAGTGAAATGATTTATGAAGAAATGAACGTCTCGTTAAATTGTTATTTCCATAACTTTTGTGAATAAGGCCTTTTTCTAAATCTGACTATATAAGACGTATAGCGTTTAGTCCTCATCTCTTTTTCTTTGTTTAAGCGTAAATTCGGCAACGGTAGCCTTTCATCACGTGAAGCATCAATATGCTGATCTCTTACGCTTAAGAATTAAAACTATTCCTCAACTGTCTAACTTGTAATAGAAAAACAGTATTTCCCCTCTCCCCGGCTGTATTATCTTGCAGCGGTTCATCTTTACGTGTTCTGTTAGAACACGACACAGTACATAGCTAGTTTCAGGGTAGTACATTCTAATTACGCAAGAGGAAAACGGATGTCAGACACGTTAGTTTCACTGGTCGTGACAGATCAATTCACCAGTATAATGGCTTTGATGTTCATGAGTGAACAACTTTTACCTGCTGCCAGACTAAATGTCCTAAGTAAAGAAAACATATGCATATATACGAGACAAACTGAGAATTTGGCATGCATCGGCAACAATAACGACACATGCGCAAATTATGCTTTCCCTCAACTTTAACATGCCAACAGCATTATCTCTTGTTCAAATAGCTTTCAATAAATTGATATCAAATCTGGTTTGTACTTAGCTTTGCGGCATTTTGCTCAAACCTTACCAAGGAACTTGACAAAACTCCTCTCCTGAACTTGTATTCAAATGGGTGGCTGGTTTGAAATCTTATGAGAAATAAGATCAGGACTGACGAAATATTTGAGGCCATTAATCGTTGACATTGATGGGATAGTCAATCATAAGTGGTTGGGATGTTTTGGGTGCACAAGTAAATATATTGGGTTTGATTGCTTTTTGGATTGCATGATTTTCGGTCAAAGCCGGCCACGTTTTTATACTCTGGATGGCATTGATTAACCCCCTGCATCATGGATTAAATGCTACACAAGGCCAATTTATAAGCGGAATACAGTTAATCTTCTAGATAGGTTGCTGAACGAAAGTGATTTTATTCCCTACTCGCTACACAACTAGTATGGAAGAATATATGAAACTAAGGCATTTTATCCAACGATCTTTGCAGGAAGTAAAAGAAAAATAGCCTCATCCATTTTTAATAGGCGACTTTTAAAGAGAAATATCTAAAGTAACTTTTAGTACGGCGTCATTATTTATATGTTCTTCTCTGTATATTTGTAACAAAAATAAGAGGGCGTTTTTTGAGACAAAAGTAGAAATCGGAAGCTGACAGATACTAAACATTTATACATAATTCTCATGGGTTTTTTTTTTTGTTAGTTTTTTTTTATTTGTTTAAAATGTATATAATGAAAATGATCGGACATTGTACCAAAAGACAAATCACTGCTAAATGAAAATTAGGTAATCATTTCTTTTTGTGGCTTTCTTATAAAAGTTATACGCAAAAGTGTAATGCGCTCCCACTAACGTGTGTGTGTGTGTGTGTGTGTGTGTGTGTGTGTGTGTGTGTGTGTGAAAACCTTGATATTACAAAAAATAATTCGGGATAGCAAACGATTAAAGGCTGACAGGAAAATAATCAACTATTGAATTTACCAGCCCAGTCGACTGGGGCTGTAGAATACACCGACTGCATGTCTGCAGATGGGTAAGACCAGCCCCAACGTATGTCCTGAATGTGACATTAAACTCTATCATGACGAGGCTCCAGCCATAGAGACGTAAAGATCATAGAGTACCCGCTTTATTTCCATTGATCCCAGCTTCACTCTAGCCCGAAATGATAAGTGTTAGCGTCAAATGGAACTGTTTGGCATTTAAACTGCGTGCAAAAAAGGACTTATACTAAAATGAATTGATTGATCATTTAATCGTGTTAACAAATATTTAATTTAATTAATCGTGATACATAATATTTGGAACCATTTAACTGTGTGCAAACAAATAAGTAATGCTGAATAGTATAATTTGTGTTCAAATACAATACTGGTTGCAACTTTACGAAGAGAAAACAAATAATTAATATGAATAAAATTATAAGTATTAGATTGTACTTGTTAGAATCATTTAACAGTGAAGAAACCATCGCAATACTAGTGTGAAAACAAATTAGTTCTAAATTATTTAAAAATTAAATCACCGAAAAATTATTCCCTTACATATCATGTTTATCGGTTTAAATGTGTGCAAAGAAATGACTGTTAAATGGTGACCCTTGTTATAGCAATACTTGAAACCATTCAACTGTCGGCAAAAAATGGGCTCAGGCTCGTTTAAAAATATTATCAATGTTTACAAATCAAACATATTCAATATATATGCTTAAGCTTGATTTAGCATTAGATAAATTACAATAGTTGATATGCACTAAAAATCAAAACAATTTCATTTAAGTATTGAACTTGTCATAATTTTTGGTAATACCATATTTATATCTAAATAACAAGATATGGATACACCCTAAGTCATGACTGGCAATTCTTGATAAATCACTTGCAAGGTGATGGGACTGGAAGAAACTTGTTGAAAGTGTGTAATAGGCGCTGGGTTTTGAACTTCTCATTTACAAATTAGCAATGTTCAATTTCTCTACACGTATGAAGTTAAGAAAATTAATTTTCGGTCTCGAAAGTGCCTAATTCTGACCCATTTAAAGAAGACGTTATATATGGTCTGTAAAAGAACGCTAAACTAAACGCGATGAGTAGTTCGTTTTTCTTTATATCTCTCTGTGCCTCTGCTTAAAACTGTTCAGAAAAATTGTTCTGATTTATTTAATGTAGATAATTAAACACCCGATGGAATCAAAGAAGCTAAATATCTTGTTCTTTGAAGTTTGAGCAGTACAGAAATTGGCTTTACACCTCGAGAAGTGATCAGTACTAATAGGATGTTACGTAGTATAAGCGACCAATGAACGGTTTGTAATGGTATGTTGTATGCACCCAGGTTGTGCAGACTAGTAACTTAAATAAGACCAGACACTTGCATTTACTGATATTGCAGGCTTTGGTTAAATGTATTTCCAGGTTGCATCTGTGAGCTCGAGTGTTAGTTTAAAATTTCTGATGACATTTACCACTCTCGATACGTGGAAAGATTACTTTCAAATATTTGATTGTTTTTGTGAAGTGGATCACAATTTTGACTTTTCTCACGCCTACTGAAATACTTTCTGGTAGAATCACTAACATATGCAATGAGGGTCACAGTAATTCGTGCATACAACCATATATGTACGTGTACACACCTTTCTGTTCTTCAACAGTACTTATATATACACACACTCATACAGATATATAAACATCTACTCTGGAGAAAAAGTTAGATGGTAATTACACAAGAATGTTACGAGCAATATTGAACAAGTCCTGGCGGCAACACCCCAACAAAGCACCAACTGTACGGCCACCTGCTTCCCATCACGAAAACTATCCACGTCAGACGAACCAGACATGCAGGGCACTGCTGGAGAAGTGGGGACGAGCCCATAAGGGATGTACTCCGATGGACCCTCACATATGGCCAGGCAAAAGCAGGACGACCAGCTCGAACATACATACAACAGCTATATGAGGATACGGATATAACCCTGAAGACCTGCCAGAGGCGATGAACGATTGGGAGAAATGGCGAGAGTGGGTCAGGGATATCCGTGCTTGTGGCACTACATGATGACGAATACTGAAGTATTGATATTTCCTGGTTTAAGAAAATATTTTAAAAAATCAGTGCTGTAAAAAGTAAAACTACTCGGCTGACATATTCTGCCATATGCGCTTACATCGTGAAACTTTGCCGTTAATATTTTATTTCAAAGTCAATATATGCTTTAAAGGAAATTAGTTTAACAAACAGCTTTATATTGAACTCCTCTGGATGACTGATTTCATTACCAATAATTTATCGGTTGAAGTTATCTCAAGAAAAATACCATAAACATTTGATCAAACTAAATATTGGCTCCATCCATATTCACACGAATCTTGGACCCATTTCTTGCTCACAATCAACTAAGTAAAGTAAGTAGTAATATTAGAAAAATGCGTAAATCACACACTTCGATTGATACAAGAGCAATATTTTTGTTTTATGGTTTTATTCAACATGGTTATTCATCAAAGATGTATGGTGTGATTTCGTCTCTTCTTTGTCTGTTACTCGAGGGAGCTGACAAGCAAGTCGAAAAGATATTGGACTGCAAATCCTTTTATGCGTGAATGTTTGGTGGGTGCAATGTAATTATCTTTCCGAAAGAGGAAGTAGACGGCTATTTTATAGCGTAGAATTAACTTTTTATGCTTTACTTTAATATTTGATCTAGTATTTTGAAATGCCTACATCTTTAGCCAAGTTGACATCACATGATTTATGGATTATATCAACATTTAATTATTCTTCAAACCGATCGGAACATGCTTCAAAGTACACTTGTATTCTTGATAATGATATAATAAACACAGCTCAAACATTACTTCTTTGACTGTTTATGTGCCTCACACACACACGCACATATATACATGTAATGTATTTTTCTCCATATAAGACACAGGGTTTACATATGTGTTTGGGAGTAGTGTTCACTACAACTTTTTCAAACTCAGTAGCTACTTATTTTAAACTGTAGGCAGCTTTTTAATCATAATAGCTGCGGAAATAACGCTGTATTATAGCATACAATTTTAATAGTAAATGCGCGTCTTATAAGATGGGAGATAGGGTATAGATTTGTCTAAATGTATTCAGATTTGGTTTTAACCGAGGCAGAAATAAACAATTATTTAGCCTCGGTAATTTTCCATCGTATCTCGTGTATGTTACATATATATATATATATATATATATAAGACCAATTATAATCATTTTTTTAGATAAAAGCAACTTACCGGTTTCGATCCTCTCTGATTAAAGTTAAAACAAGGACAATGATTAAGAAAAAGGGACAAGGACTGCGTAATGAGGTAGAGAAAAAAATAGAAGTTAACTAGAAAGGGAGGGGCAAATTAAATAATAATCAAATTCAAACCCAATAAATAACACCTGTTTACAGAGGGACGGTTTATGGGTGAGAATATGAATGGTCTCGAGCACTTTCAGATGATAGAAAATAAGTCAGCACTGTAGGACGAGCCACAAATACGGTTATTTATAAGATGTTCAGCAATTGAAGACCCCTGTGTGTTGTTTATTCGTTCAGCAAAGTAGCTGCCTTGCCGTATTTTTTAGGTACATGTTTAATTCTTGAATCTAGCCGTTGATTGGTTATTTAATTTACCCCTCCCATACTTGTCAACTTGCATTTTTTTTCTCCATCTCATTACGCACTCCCTGTCCCTTTTTCATTCTTAATCGTTGTCCTCGTTTTAACTGTGATCAGGGAGGACTGAAACCATTTTTTTTCTTCAAAAAGATAAAATTGGTCTATTTATGAGTGTAATAAAGTTCTGTTCCCCACCAATAAAAAAATAATGTATGAAGTGATGGAATAGCCCACACAGCCTTTCAGTAATGTTAAGTGACTATATATACAGTGATCACGGCATTGTCTGGCCTTGCTCCGGGTATGAATCTAACAGTATTGATTTGTTGTTGGCTTTTACCCAAGTAGGCATTGTCAAGCAAAGGCAAACTTGAGGCCATCGGCTTTGGCTGGGCTTTGTCACCCTTGTATAGCATTGGACCTTGTTCTCCAATTTAAGCTATAATCAGGTATACGTGCCTGGACACAGATTAGGGTCCATGACCACCTAGGCTCATCAGGCTCACATTGCACTAAGTAGGCCGATGATCAGCATAGTCCAGACTCCCCACTAATTCCACACTATAATCGACGTTCGGATCATTGACCGAGTATCAAGTCCTCTTTGGTGGGAGGCAGACAAATATAGTCTGTCATCAATGCTTGGACTATTGTTTGTGGCCCATTACCAGGAGAAACCTGCAGGTAATGGCCTTGGCTCGGGTCCAAACCTCTCCTCCCCTAACCCCAAATATAATCTTCGGGTCATTTGACCTTGTTAAGTTCTGTCTGGTTGGAGGTTGACAACTAACTGTCCTAGCTTCGGGCATTAATAGCGTGCCTTGTTGAATCTCTCTTGCAAGAAAACCCTGTCTTTATTCTACTAACGTGTTGACTGTCCCTTTCCACATAAGTATCACCTTATCTGATTGTATCCCTTCAGAGGGCACACGGACACATTACTTATATATGGCTGAGCATTGTCACAACAGTCGTTTGAGCATCAGGAAACAACTTTCATTTAAGGTAAACAGTTTTAAATTTCAACATCAATTTGGTTTTGTCCTCAACATTTCGAAAACATTTTAAGTAACTATTCATAAAATTAATTACATTTAGTTACACTTTTTATAATTAATAAATCCCTGTGACGTAATAGTTAATGTGTTGGACTACGATATCGTTATGAATTCCACATGCGCTTTTTCACTCACTTTTGGACTAATCCACCTGGGGAAGGTATGGACACTCATATCTCCACCAGCTATAGATTAAATTGCACCACAACAATCCTTATTCTTGGTTGATTTGAAGGCAATAGAATCATTGTTATTGAATACTCTGAATATTCTCCAGACTGCAATCTGGTTTAAATGTCTTGCGGCTTACTATTATATATCTCATTTACTTGTATTTAAAAGTCTCTGATTTCCAGTTTTCAGCACAAAAGTTAGGGGTGCGTATTATACATGCTAACTTGTAAGATTACCTTTATTTATATTCGTGACAAGATGAGTTAAATTTATAACCCAAACTAATGTATTCACATGAGTCCAAAAACCTTCCACTGAAATTTTTTTTACATAGTTTTGCATTTTCATGTAAATAAGGCAGTGTTTCTAACAATTACTATGTAAATTTTGTATTGTATAACATATTGTACTGTCATTTTTGTCAGTACAGAAAAAAGGTTGAACAAATGCTAAATTTAAGTTAAATCTAACAGCTACAGATTCTAAAACGTCAGTACCTATTATACATTTTTCAGAATTTCCAAGTAAGTTTGAGTGCATGTTAAATACAAATAACTACGGTTATGTAAATGTTTCTTTGATGAAAAATTTAAAAATACAAAGTGCTTTACTTTTATGTATAAATCCTTTTTGGGATGATATTTCTCCGTAAAAGCCTGTACATTCTGTAAGAAATACAGTAAAGTAAAATGGAAAATGTGTAATGATTAATAGTGCTTTAAAGTTAAATTTTTAAGGCTCATAATTTTTATGACTGTTCAAAAATCTTTCTTTGCTATGGGTATTAAGTCCAATACAATATTTCTCTAGTTAGACTAGAAGAATCGGGCATCACAAAGTAATTCAGGTGTTCTGAAAGACAGCATGAAGCGCAATTTTTGATTATTCTAACACCGCGGGGATATAATCTTTAATAAAAATTATAACCATATGCTTGAACGTGTATGAATCAGTTTTCTCTCGGACATGTCAATCATGTCATGAAACTGCTCTCTCTGGAGTATCTGGCAACTATATGTGAATTTGATCTTAAACGTTTGTTAATCATTATATAAAGAATTTTTAGAATTTTTATCTCGAGTAAATCCCCTCTCACAAGTTCTTCCGCCTGATCTTTATATACGACAAGCCATTGTGTTTGCCATTTCATGATTTACTTCCCTGAAGATGACTTCTGTCGGGACAGAAAATACTTGTGGCGAAAAATGCGGCGCCCTCTTAAATTGATTACAACCAAAAGTTACATGACTCCCACGAGGAGTTGAATAGATCACAAATAGAATAGGTACAAGAAGTATCTAATTTAATCGAATGTTTACTAGAGAATGTCACACATATGCGTGCATCATTCATGGAAAAATATCAAGCAAAACAGACTTAATTTTTAGGGTTTTTTTCTCTATTTTGAATCGATTTATAGCAAAATAAGGCTGATTCAAGCCTACTCAAATTGGCAAAAATCTAACGGAGTACTCCAGGTGTACCATTGCCAGATACGAATATGGGAAATGTACATGGAATGTTCATAACATATATACATAGAACATAGGAATCCCGAAACTAGAAAAACACGTAACGAGTTCTTAGTTCAGGTAGGAAACTTTTTTATTACCTTTTGAGTTTAAAAGTTCTTCGCCATAAGGAGAGAGATACACATTCTTTCAATTCTAGTTTTCCATCAGCCCACCCACTCCAACACGTGTGGTACCCGCCACAAGGCCACTGGTCTGGCTTCGGGGATCAAGCGAAAGGCAACCGTCTTCTCCCGAGGCAGAATTCAACACAACTGACTTTTACAAATCTCCCAGAATCCTCTGCGTGCTTCCGGGGCGTGACGTTATTTGCATTCCCGAGCCCCGTTTCCCATCTTTGGTTTCTATTGTGACATCTCTGAGTGACACGTCCGCTCCGCGCGTGCGCACGAACACCTGCGTTAATGTTGCACCTAAGTAACCCATGCACTGAGTTGAAAGATTCTCAACCTGACTAAACCCAAAGGCATAAAACGAAATCACTCGGCCGTTATATTTCACAGGCTTAAACAAATCTATCAACCAGCCATATGTTATGTTTTGACCTTTTGACCCGGCCAAGGATGACATTCTGGGTGATGCACCGGAAGGAAGTGATACATTCTAATGGCAGTTATGAGAGGAAATCGCGTGGGCAGAAATTGGCTGATGAAATGGGACGAGGTAAAAATATCCCGTAATACTCTCATAGACTGACGCGCCGGAAGAGAGTGACCTCTGAACTGCATGACATTTCCGCTTGATGACGATTAAACATTCGATTTCAAAGATCGAGTGGGCGTCGAACGATTATATAATTCAGTTGTGTTCGACGACCCAGTGGGGTTGCCAGTTGAGTTCCGACGAGTTGAGTTGAAGATCGGACGGAGTTATAGACGAGATGTGGTAGGGAAAGCCACACCCGACCGAGGGGGCCCTCGGGAACCCCGATGGAGTTTAGGGTCCAGAGAAGATGCTGATAAGATGCAATAAGAAAAGCCAGCATCCAGCAGAGTGGGCCCTAGGCCTCCGGTTGAGCAGCCCTAGAGAACAAGAAAGATACAACGTGACGGTCAATACAGTGGGGTCAAGATATTACAGTTTATGTTCGATCTCAAGCTCCTTCTCACATGCAAACCCCACACAACTTTTTCGAACCCTTGCAATAAAGTGAGAGGTAAATATTTTGTTAAAGAAGTCTTCCTGCGTTTTTCTGCGTGCGTCTGTCATTGTCACTGCGTTTATTTATTGTGTCGTAATGATGCTGCATGAACATGTAAATGACTATATAACACATGTAGAATGTGTTATGTCTTCAGAGTAATACATTTTAACAAAACAAATGTTTAAAATTGGGTTGAATTGCTTTAAGAAAGATGAAATAATATTAAACTTGAAGAACAGGTATACCCATAATGAACTGGATGTTTAATTTTTGGTGTGTTCACCCTCCTCCAAAAAATAAACATTCATTTAATATAAATATATATATTGGTTGACGGAATAAATAGACATTTCTGAACAACAAAGAATTTCTATGGGTACTGCACAAAATTGTGTATAATAATCTATAAGTTCAGTTATCGTTTGTGATCACAAGGGCAATATGAAGACCTCATAGAACGATCATCAGACTGTCTAGATGAGACCAGATGCCAAATGGTTCTTGCAATCCAGATGTGCCCCCAACTCTGAATTCTGGTGGGCCTCACTCAATTTCTGCGAGGAACATTTTTTTCTTTTTTGAGCAATGATGAATTGCCCAGTGAGAAAATGGCTAAAATCTCAGTCTAAAGGCATCTATTGGGAAGCAATATGAAAGCTTATTTTTCGAATAGAAAAATGTTTTAAACAATGATTATATTGAAATATAAAACAACTTTTATTTTCTTTGCGAGCCGTTATATTGTACATTTCTCCTTATATATTAAATGACCATCGTATCTAATAAGTTATTTTTGGAATTTACTTATTTTCTGTGTTATGTTTCTTACTTCATCATGCGAACATTTACAAAAAAAAGAAGACTTTGACAGTTTTTTGAAATGCTAAAACGATTCTTGGAGTTTTCTATGTAAAATGAAAAGGGACTTCATTATATCAACAATTGAAATGATTTTTTCACGGCCGAATTTAGAGTATAACCCAAAAAAGGGGAATGTAGTTACAAGTGTTTCTTTTGGCGAAAATAAAATTTTTATAGTCGGTAAATGAATATACATACCAATATTCTCTAAAATTAGCAGAAAATTTATCCATTAAAAAATGTTCTTTTCAGCTAGTTGCATGCATAGATCTCTCGAGGTTAGTCAGGATTTTATAATCCTGATTTTCATTCTTCACAACTGAAACATATTGATATTTTTTTCTGAATCTTTGAGCATGCTAAAGATTTCATGAATTAAACGCTTTTCGTGTTAAATTCTAATTATATGAGAGAGAGATTTTTCGATGAATGTATTGTGTGCTCAATATCATGGATTGTTCACATGTATCTTAATTACGATTGCGTAGATTGCAATCAAGCACCGTAAATTATATTATATTGAATTAATTTTATTTGGTTAAATATCACGCATAAATTTTTGAAGGTGATTATTTACGTGTTCCCTCCAGCGAAATTTACATATGTATATGCTGATCAACTTAAGAAATATTAGCAATAATTTTAGTACAACAGTATTTTAATAGTACAAAAAATTTCGATAAAACTTATTCCCTTCCCGACTAACTTTTAAAATGGGTACATTTTGGCAATAAATCATCAATTTTAAATCTAAACCTTATTTTGAACCAAATTTTAGATAAATTTATTTACACTTCATCTATATCATGAGTGTCAGTTGATGGACGTCTAACGTCGAACCGATAGGTTATCATTTTATTTGGAACGATATATTTTTAAAATGTTTAGTTATTTTAATTCGACTCAGTTTAATATTTAGCAGGGTTATAACATTTTAATTTTATAACATCGCAAAAAGAACCTATTCTTAAAATTTATTTACATGTTAGAAAGATAAATCGCTGGAGAATCTAAATCAGTTTTTAAACTTAAAGATTAAAAGAGTTTAAAATATAGTGCAGATTTACAAACAAGAATATTAAAATTCACAAAAATGTAGAGGAAAACTGTTTTTAACCTCTTTAGTTTATTTGTAATTTTAATACTTAAATCCCTATGATCTGAAGTTGTTTCAGAGTTGAATTATTTTTTTTTTAATACAAGAGTGAACATGTTTGACTATTTATGTTTGATTATATGCTTCGCTACTTTTAGATATACATATGTTCATGATAATTTGTTGAGTACTCTTGATATCGCGTATTCAATACATGTTCTCATATGTCCGACTAAGCTCATTTTAATATACCAGTATCTCTAATATATATATATTGTGTGTGCGAGTGCCTTCAAACTGTAATAAAGGTAAGATTATTAGGAGGCATGGAAACTAGGCATTTCTATGTGGCCACGTAGGAAACTATTAATTGGAGGGAGCTTCTCATTAAAAGTGCCATCTTGAGAGATTTTTTCTAAAAGGAAACCTTCCCAGGATATATATCACCATATTCCTTTGTCAACCTCTGTCGTTCACTGGCATTATTATTCCATATATTTAATTTTTTTTTTCAAGGAATCTATTTCCTTTGACGGGACTCAACACTGATAAGACGAAACCAATTCTCAAATATGGCGTTATTTTACTCCAAGTATCTTTCACGCTTCCTCAGTTGTAATTGTACAAATATTTTTGGCAGTAACTTAACATTTTTCATCCTTCCTGTTTTGAAGACTTTGACATTTTTGACGTCATTCCAGTTCTCACTGAAGGTAAAGCTGGAATAAAACACGGATGTTTTATATATGACCGTAGAATTAGTTTTAAAAAATGGAAGGGAAAAATACACGATGTAGACAATTTTGTTCTTTTTTTTTCTAACGTTTACTATCTTCATGACACATGTGAAAGGTCTTAAACAATCTGTTTGATCATTTTGTTCAACTTCGGTAGATATGCAGTCACCCTGGTAGATAATATTTAAAACGATAGTTCACCTGTCTTAATTTTAGGGGTGACACAGAATATTTGCAGGGATTTGCACGTATCAAATGTAAAAACTAATAAAAATGTTAAAAACTACATACAGCTACCATTAAAGGTGTTTAAGAACATTAAACACCAACAAAGATATTTACCTATCTGATGAAAGTCGGAAAACTCGATCATAACGCGAGACAATTAAAACTGAGTCAACAATTGTTAAAGGAATTTATACTTTTCCTCTAAGTAGCCTAAAGTGTGCCAAATAAATGGAAATAAAATGAGTGTAGATTTAGAGGCAGAACTTTTCCTCTTCAGATTATTGGTATTTTTTCGAATCTGAACTTTATAAATGTTTTCATCAATAATAATCCCAATGAACTTTATAAATTAGTGCATTCCAAATTTGTTTCCCCTCTTACTGAAATTTTAAAATGATACGGTAATTTTCTTTTCTGAGTTGACATTTAATATAAACAAGGTTAAAAAATCTTATGAACCCAATTCTTTAATTTTCTCAAGAAAATGTGAGTTCCTCATGGAACATTTGTTCTGAAACCATGGTGTAAACGAGTTTTTCGTGGAAGAGGAAACTTCCTTGCTTAAGGCTAAGGGGTAAAAAAGCAGTTTAGTTTATCCTAGAAACCATCCAGAATATGGGTGTGTGAATTAAAATTTTGTTTAAAGGTCAAATGAGAACAAATTAAAATGATTTGGTCACATGGATTCACAATTTGCATGGAGAAAATCGAGTGAATTTCCTAAAACAAACTCTCCCTACAAGTAGAATGTCTGGAGTATTATGATTCGGATATATTTCTCTACTTTGTGATCAGGATAACAAATTGGTATAGCTAATCATGACTATTTAGCAGCATTTGAATTTTCTAAAAAATGGGAAACAAAGTTCATTAGTGCTTTTTTTTTTTTTTTTTTTTTTTAACAATGATCTGAAACACTCGGTGCAAATCGTTACGAAATTCTTAATGATGGCAAAATTAGGCTATTGACGAACCACGCTTAATGTCTTGACCGAAAACTCATTAAAAATGTAGTAGAAAAATCCTTCAAATTTGGAGAACCTATACCAGTCAGAATATAGTCATTTTATAATGGATTATAAAATCGATTAAAAGCAAAAATCGAGAATAAAGTTCACACAATTGAGAAAAGAGCCAATAATGTCGCCCTATATTAAATGTAAACGTATTTGTATTTTTAACTTTAAAATAAAGCTTTGTTGGAGGCATAATTCTACATTGTTTTAAGAATTTCAGCAAAATATACGCAATTTCTTTAAAAGTTATAAAGTTTACTTGTAATTATGGAAGATAGGGAGGGGAACAACTCTACTGCCAAATTTATTTCTCAAATTGTAAACTGGTTCTATATGTAAAAGCTTCTCTCAAGTCTATTGGTAAAGCGCAGTTTTAAATATCGCTGATGAAATGTATGTGACTTCCCGTCTTATTTGCTATGAATATTTTAATTGGTAATTTTCAAATGCATAAAGATTTGCATTTGGGAAGTTTTCATATTGGGAAAACGGGCATCTTGTAAACTCTCAAAACAAAATTTCAACGAATAACTGGCTTGTCTCAGCTTCCATACAAAATAAATGAATCGTTTAAATTCTATTAAACTACAATAAGAAATGGATTTCTGTACGACAATTGAATGTAAGAAGTTTAATTTATTTTCATGATCTACATGAATTGATGTAAAAAAAAAATCTAAGATTTCAGTTTTTTCTTTCTCTTGGGATTGGTGCTTTCCTTTCATTCTTATATTATGTAGTTGGAAAATAATTTAGCAAAGGGTTCAATTAATGTGGATTTTGTTGGAGCGACTTGAAAGAAAAAAAAGACTGCAATCTTTAAGAAAAATGTTTTACTGGATTTGCTTTGTATTTGGCGAAACTTAGGGAAACATCAATGTCGTACCACATTATTAAAACTATATGGCAAAGCACCTGCCTGGAATGAAATATATGCACCACCGTTAAGCCGTGGGCCATATGTGACGCAAGGTCACTTTCTAAACTGAGTGAAACTGGATTTCCTCCTTCAGATTGGTTGCCAAAGCAAGTTCAGAGAAAAGTCTGCCCTGCTACTTGTCTCTTGCAAAGGAGAGAAGGGGCTTTTTATGCTTTTCCCACGGAGAATAACGCAAATTGAAATACAAACTGTTGTAGCTTCATTAAATATATGTAAATGGTATCGATGTAGTTAATTAACTCTCTCATTTGTGTGCTATTAGGATCAATGAGATTAGCTTACATAAAGTAGCCTTTTCATAGGCGGGATCTGTCCTCTGGTCTGAAAGTGGACAGGCTGGTCTCATTGTCTGAGGTGGTCCAAAGTAGGAATGCCGAGGGAACAAAGCTATTTTGAAACGTCCTCAACAGTGCATTCTTTTGAGCTTGGGGGCTTCTGATAAAAAACTTTGGCTTTGGTTGTATTCTGCCTTTTAACATTTTGGAGATTAGCAAACAAAGCTTCGATTAATTATGGTATATTGCGTGCCTTCTGAGGATTGATCTATGGAAAGTGGTCTATTCTATTCCACGGACACTATTTGAACTCGAGGCGCCTGCGTAATATCATTCGCTAGAAAAGTAACTTCATATAATGAAAGGGTAACAATCTAGTTTCAATATTGATATCAAATTTTACGTCAACGGTCAGAGACATTTGTAATAATTTACTCCTAATGAGTTTTCCCACCAATGTTAGTTGATGGTCTTCGACTCGAGTCTAAGGAACCGCATGTCTCAGGACTCTGTATTCTAGCAATTCTCAACAACGGCATGGTTTGGATTGTCTCAATTTTGATAATCCCGTCTCCTTTCCAAGCTTTTCAAGACAGTTCTAATCGTACTAAATACATTTACTATCAGCAGCATCCTTGGATTTCATTGTTCTATTTTTAAGTTCTCTTCCAAGGACTAATTATCTTTTCGCTGTTCTCTCTTTTTTTTCACTCTCTCATCCACCGGACTAACTAGATCTACTAGATGACAAATTCTTCTTTTAATTGTTAATTAACACTAGGCGGGATTTTCTAACTGGGATTGAGTCATCCGTTTGTATCTCAAAATTCTTGTTTAATCTCATTCATAGCATTCTCTAGAGGGAATTTTGGTTTGCGCATATACCAATTGGTCGTAGGCTAATGTTTTTGTTGTTCCCTGACGAAGTTCAAGTATCTAAGTCTTTGCTTTTTATACTTTCTATTATCGATATTCCCCAGAATTTTTCACAAGCATTTCTAAAAGGCCCCAAATCCCCGTTGGCTGAGGCTGTAGAATACACCGACTGAATCTTTGCATAGGGATAATACTTCATCAAAAAGTGTCCTGATATCATACTAACCTTTCTGATTGTGAGACTATAGTAAAACTGTCGCTTTGTAAAATGCGAAATACCCATCATTGCCATCAGTCCCAGGTCCACTACGGTCCACAGTGATAGCGCCTGATAATGTCGTATTTATGGGTCAAATAGAACTTTGGCATCTAAACCGAACAAGCAAATGATTGTTGAATTGTTTGAAACAGAATTTAACTGAGGGTAAATAAATAACTGTTTAATTGTTATTGTTACATAGTAATATTCGAAATAATTTTACTGTGAGCAAAATAATGACCTTCGGCTCGTTTAAAAATATCAATAAAATGTTTACGAATTATATTTAATGCATTTATAAAGAGGATTTTGCATTTAGATAACAATGGTTGATATTTAAGAAAACCTAAGCAAACCAATTAAAAGCGAATAGTAAATCATTTGGATTTTTTAAAAAATGTTCATCACTGTAGCAAGCTCTAAATATCCGGCTGTTCGCTTGAATTATTTTTCAATCAGACCCACTGGAATGAATGAAATTTAGGATTTGAAAAGTTATCTCATTGTTAAGATCTTGTTTGAATCGTTTGCCCCTGATTTTGTGATCATATTGTAACTTCTGCATTTCACAATCTTCTAGCCCAGTCTGTGTGTGATGTAAAATATTCTGATTTCATCCTTGCAGATGGGTAGGACCTTCCTCCAACATGTGTCCTGAATTAGAACTAAACTCCGATGGTGACGCTTCAGTAATGCTGGAGCTTTATGCAATGTGGATTACCTCTTCATTGCCTTTTGTATCTGCTCCATCATAGCTCGGAGTGGTAGGGCTTGATAGGGTCCTATTTATGGGTCAAATAGAATTGTTTGATCATTTAACAGTGTAAACAAATGACTGTTTTACTAAATTGTTAGTAATAGATGGAACCATTTAACTGAAAATAAATCAAGTCCTGAATAGAATAATTTGTTAAATAGCATTACTTGTAACTACTGTGAGCAAATAAATGACTTTTACATGGTTACTGTCACAATAATTGATACCATTCTATTATGAACGAACAAATTATTAATAGTAAACATATACATTTGCGTTTTATAGACATTGTTTAAGCCATTTAGCTTTGTAGAAATGAATGACGTCGGGCCTATTTAAAAATGTATCGACAAAATGAGTTTACAAATCATATTTAACATATATGTAAAAACAAGTTTGGGCATTAAATAACCAACAATGGCTGATATGCAATGAAACCAAAACAAAACCATCATTTTCCTCGACAGATTCTAGCTTGTATATACATTATATTTCAGCACCTCAAATTTTGTTTTCTTAAAAAATTTACAGTAGTAATTTACGAAGGTCTTTACTTCGATTTAGCACAAGGCCAAATGAATGGGGCACCCAATGAGACTCGAACTCACTCGTGTAGGTTTGCTAGTCTAACTTGCTAACCATTACACCAGAATACAATTTACAGTAGATCCTATTTCCCACCCAATCAAGTTTACTGTGTGGTCGATAAACTTGTCCCAATTTGTATCTAAAATATATATAGTATAAAGAGCATTATTTTTCGTTTGTCTGGGTCGAACAATGAGCTGATATACTTATGTAAACCATTGTGATTGGTTCCAAAAATTAAGCTGGTAAATTGCACCATTTATAATCAAGCCCAAATGCTGAGCCTTTAATGGTATATTTGATGACAGTCTACACTGAAGCCTTGTGACGTCTAATGAATCATGAGTATCCACGGTTCGTCATGCCAAGTTTTAATTGTTTCTGAATAAGACTGACGTGTCCTTTATTATTGTCAGCTATACTCTTTAGTCACGTCATATTGCTTAAAGATATCATAAACGGTAAATAAAATTTGGAACCTGTTAAAATGCTGCATATCAGTTAGATTCCCAATTAATTCGAATTCTGATACTTACTTTCTATATACTGCTATTTAGTGTCAAGAGAGTGTAGGTGTTTCCAGAGGAAAGTAAATATTTAAAAATGAACACATCCGACAATTATTTCATATTTGATATTTAGGTTTTTATTCTGTATGAAACTACACCTCTTATATATGTATGTATGTATGTATGTGTGTGCGTGCGTGTGTGTGTATGTATATATATATATATATATATATATATATATATATATATATATATATATATATATATATATACACACAGATGTACTGTTATGCAATTACTCAGAAGAACTGCCCGCTAAAAACAAGTATGTTTGCTCGTGCAGTTCAATGCTTGCGTTTATGCATCAACCGAAAGTCAGACGGCTGTGGATGTAGAATACGCCGACTACATCTCATTAAAGAGGTAAGATTCCCCGCCCAATTAGTTTAGTGTCCTATTCAGGAAACTGTGATGCCGAGGCTTCTATTCTGGAGCTTTGGAAAATATGAAGCGAACCCTTATTGCTATATATTCAAGGTCCTCTCTGAATTGAAACCATTTAAATGTACGCCAATGAATTAATAATGATGAATGAAACTATTCCTGTTAGAGAGTAATACATGAAACAATTTAGTGTCCAGGGTATCACATTGAATTTGATCTGATGATGGAGTTTGGGGAATGTGGAGTATCCCTTCATTACCATTACTCTAAGCCAGAGTGAAATAATGTTAGTCAAAGCTATGGGTTTGGTCGAACTGTTCTCTTTCATTAGGAATTATTATCAAATAGGGCAATCTGTAAGATAGAAATACTTGAAATAATTAAACTGCGTGGAGACAAATGAACTCTTATTCGTTTAAAAAAGTTGCCTTCAAACTATTTTCTTAAAAATCATATAAAAGATAAGTCATTTAAACAAATAACTGAACCTGAAAATCAGCAATCGAATCCCAGAAATTATTCCTGTTCCTGGAATGTTTACAGTTTTGGAAACAAAATTACCAATGCCATCCCTCACACTCACGACTATTATTCAAAACCAAAAATTCTTTCTAAAAGTTCGATAATATTTATCAAATTTAAATTTTAAATTAATTTAAGGGTAAACAGAACTCCTGACTCTCAGATTTGCGTACAATGAGTTGCATAATTATCATATCATAAGCACCAAGTCTCCCTGACAACGTGGAGATCCCTGATTTTTTTTTTTCGTCATTCTTCCCCATCATCCATTGCTCCTGTCAGTTTCTTAGGCTGCATCTTGTTTACGTAGAGAGCTAATGTGAGTAAGTCTTTGCAAGCGAGCCAACACTTTCATATGTAGGAGACATGCTTTATGAATTTGGCCTTGTTTGTGTACAACGTTTTGGCTTACAATAATAGTTTGTGAGATCGTAGGACAGTGACCGTACGACTGCTTTTTTTTCTTTTTGTGGAATGTTTTTCCAGGATTATTTTTTTTTTTTTTAAAGTACGTAGCATTCTTGTGTATTTCCCATCTAGTTCGTTCCCTATGTTTTGCAAAATCTATGTGGTGCATCCATTCAGTTATATTGCCACTGCTTGAAAGATCTTTTTTTCTTGATAAATCATATTTGCATATGATCCATAACTTTTTAATAGCTGCCCTAGCATTTTCAAAGCGTATGTTGACATTACTTTAAATAGATGAGATTATTGACGAGGTTTAGATCCCAACCACTCAACGAAAATATGGCTTGTTTAAAATACACACACACACACACATATATATATATATTGAGAGAGAGAGCAGACCCTTTTATATTCTGTCCCATGTATCATAGGCGCAATAATTCAGAGGAACAAAATCACATATCAATTGTTTATCACCTAGAATATTCGGACTATTGTACTAATCTTCATTGTTATACGCAGAATATTTCGGCCTAACCGACTGCACCATGTTTCCTGCTGATTAAGGCGTTTGAAAAGTGTTTAAATCAACTGGATGTTAACAGTTCAATCTTACCTATTGCTTAGAATAACAAGGACACTTACAATAGCTTAACCCTTGTACCCAGTCATGGTTAAAAGAATTCGAGCAATCTACCCTGGTGGATTAAATAATGGATTCTTTTCAAAGACTTCCGGAGATCTACATGAAATACTGGAAGAAAGCAGGATATATTACTTGAAACTTTAGGGGTATTACAATAAAGTTGAAGGCAATAGTCCAAACATTTTAAATGATAAAAATTATCAAGCTTCCTCTCAAATTTAGTCACAAATCTTATCTTTGGCTTGGTTTTCTTTAATAGCATATGAACCTTCGTGAATTATTTAATGGCAAAACCATCCCTGTGGAAGAAAACTAGAGGTGTTATTTATCAATAGAGGCAGTGGGGGAGAGTATGTCCTAAAGTGAACGTAATAGCACGACTGAAGTTCGAACTCGCTAACAAAATGCTGAAGACAACCACATTAGTCACAAAGGATTCCACAGTAGTTTTGTTTTTTAATTCATGGAATCTACTTATATACATCCGCAGAGTCAATTCGCACGCACTATGAAATTTGAAGTTTGGCTTAATTGCATTCCAAACATATCCCGTAGACGCTTAGGTGGTTTTAAGCATAGAAAGGACAACAGCTAATTGTGTACCTGAATTCAGTCGTCTATTCCTGTAATTAGTTCCACGTCACCCTTGCACAATTTATTAGCGTTATGCTTCTGCGACAAAACATCAACAGTAAAGATAGCTAGTATAATGGTTGATCTGCAGTAAGATCTGAGTCTTATCTGACAAGAAAACTCTAGTTTTAATAATGATGCTCTTATACACTAAGGGAATACAATCCATACCATTACAGAGCTATTAACCGCTTCCCGAAGATCCTATGAACAGGCTGGCTCCATAGCTTCGTGTAGCCTACTCGAGACACGGACTCGATTATCTGCACGAATGATATGGTAATTTGATTTACTGGATCTAGAAAAATGATGCCAGTCTTCTATCATTCATTGATGTTCACTGGTTCGATTGAAACGCTGCAACCGATCCACTGTTGTCGTTTGTGGTGATTTTGCTGGACGTCGACGACCAAACTACATGGGAATCAGTTTAGATGGATTGATTTTAATGGCAAGTCGACCCTTTAGGGTACTTTTTTTTACCAAATGGTTAGCGAATTGGATTAATTGTACATTCATATCTTTTCAGTTGTTTTTTTTTTGTTTGTTTTTTTAAAGCTCTGTGCACATAGGAATGTTTTATTGGATAACTATCAATTAGTAATAATTGTATTGTTTCAAGTATTCTTCTTTTTAATAATCCTTTCTTTCACATAGTTTTATGGTTTAAAATAACTAATTTTGGGAAACAATTATAGCTTTATATAACTAAACTTAATGTTACTTTATACTATATTACTAAACTATTTGTACTATCTAATATCAATAATCTATAACCATAATATGGTCTCAAGTAATTATTTGAATTTAGTTTGTTGAATCCACAGTTAGTCTAATAATTTTAAAACAGATTTATGGGACCCTGTCGGGTACTATTTTCTGTCCCAGCCAACGTGGGTCTTCATCTATGATTACCCGAAATTTTCACTTTCCATAAATGTCTGTCAGGATTTAAGATCTCTCTTATGCCTATGCCATTCTAATCCAAGGGAGCCGTTAATATCTCGGAGACAAATTTTCTTATTTTTATGGATCTAACAATTCCTTTGTCAAATGAAAACAATAAATCATGCTTGCTTTAAATCATTTTGTCTCGAATATCAACATAAAATCAACCAGTGCAGAATGCCAAAACCTTATGCTGAATAGAAAATAATTTAGAATAATAATACGGATGCATTGTTTTTTTGTTTTTTTTTTCTTGACCCTGATGATGACCAAAATCGACACACAATAAAATTGAACATTATTTACTTTCTGTAGTTCCAGGGGGTCTTTATTACTCAGTAAGTTATATAACACCTTGTATATGTTCTTTTAAACAAATTTGTATTTCAGGTATGCTGCCTAAATATTCACGTGTGTCTTTCACTTTGTCTCACTCACTCACGCACACACACAGATATATAGTGTGTGTGTGTGTCACATGCTGGTGTAATTATTTTAAAGCGAAGTACAGCGGATTTGAATTCAGTTTTCCTTCTCGACCAAATGCTTTACAAAGGCTAAAATATTCCAGTCAGTCTTATTCATCCACATCTAGAGGTATAACAGTTGAATACTTACCATTCCCGAGGGCAGATACCCTAACAATCTGAATTAGGATTTTAAGCTGTCTGACAGGACGACTCCATCTCCTACGACGATAATCGTTTTATTAAGCACTAAAATACACCTGACAATAATGACGGTTGAATTTTATGACCAAACCCCCGTGTCTGGTCTGCCTCTCCAGTTGTTTGAGGCGCACTTCGGTCGGCCGTGTTTTGGTCAGTGCGACTCGGTCGGGTGGTGCCTCAGCACTGGAGACTTTCTCCGGCCTAAGAGCGCCGTCCCCCCAAGCTTTTACCCTCTTACGAGGGGTTGGGTTTATTTTGTGGTGCCTGAGGCGTCCCTAATAAGGGGAATACCAACGGGGCCGAAGTTATTTTTAGCAATGCTGGATGCGCGTGGGCTTGGGCCTTGCGACTGGACCCACCATAAAAACGGCTTTGTGCCAAATCTTTGTTCGGTGGGGTGCGTGATAGATAAATGACGGTTGAATTTCATTACGACTGTTGACTTGACAACTTGTATGCTTTCTTTTCTCTTCTCTTTCGTTGTAGCAAGCTGCAAATCACACGATTCGTTCGTTCTTGTTCACTTTAATTTTTTCTTTCTTTAAAGATTACAACAACAACGGCAGATATATCACCTTCCTTTTCTTTATTTACTTTCTTTCCTTTTCAAAGATTAGGTATACAGACACACAGATGTACATACGGAATGTTACACTCGTTTTATATTATTAGGAGATGCTTGCCATTTATATGTAGACACGTTAGAACCGAATAGTTGTATAATTCATTTTGACTTTTTTTACTGAATTCACTAGTATTTTTGAAAGTTTTAAGTTTTTCATAGATCATGACGCTTATTAAATTATTACATTCGGTTGATTATTTCATCTGAAGAATCTGCTGTATAGATTTCTCAAAAAAAATGTCCCAGGTTATTATTAACGAGTTCTTTCGAGCGTAAATTGATTCGCATTTATATGGGATATTAAATGAAAAATATTGGCCATAATTTTATTACCAACAGTATTTTAGTCGGATGGAAAGAGATTCAATAAATCTTATTCTTTTCCCAAAATAAAGGTATTCCAAAAGTTTACTGATGTTGATGCAATATCATGAAATATTTAACTAGCTGTATTTGTAGAGCATTCCTTATACAGTTATCATGTGCATCCATTTATATCACGTCCATCTCTTGACTGCCAGTTTGTCATTTTAGATTTAGCCGTTAACAAGTGCACATTTACGAGTATTTCCAACCAGATATCACAGATTCATAAAGACCTGTTAAGTAAAACTACAGTAATTCTAGAAATCGCTTAAAACATACTTTTATAAAGTAAAATTATAATGGAAGATTCTGCGTAAATTGAAATTAATCTGCCATCGAATGGTGTGTGTGTGTTTTAATAAAATGGAATTATTCCCAATTTCAGATGGAGAGATGTTTTCCGTTAGCGACAGACTCCTTAAACAGGCTTCGATCTGTGGGTGAGTACTTTCATCTACACATAATATACAAAGTAATTTATTTAAACTTAACGGCATGACACTTCATCTCTTAAGGTTTAGAAATTAAGTTCATTGTACGTTCATAATCAAATTTTTCGTCATTAAGTTTTTGGTTTGTTTATTTGTGTACAATGCCGTCGAATATGAATATTTTAAATAGACTTAATTGGATCATATATGTGACACTAACAGGTGCTATGACTCCGGTCCGGTGAGCTGAGCGAAATAACAATGAGAAGGTACTCCATATTACCTCAAATCTCGAGAACTGGAGCCTCTTCATCAGATGCAATTTAGTGTCATATTTGGAAGCCCCTTTTTGATTTGTAGTTGGGTCTTACATATCTGTAGAAGATTTAGTCAGCCTATTCAAAGCCCGACCAATCAGCAAAGCCATATCTATCATATATATATATATAACAAGGTTTTGTTTTTTTAATAACATATCAAAATAGTGTAATAACATATTAGGCGTGGTAATTTCTCAACCGTGCCTTGCGGAAAGAAAATAATCGATCGAACAAAGTAATTTATCATCGTTTGGCCTGTCGCAAACGAATCGGAAATCACCTGTCAGGTAATGAGTTTTTCAATTAGACTTTTGTACAGAATTGGAAGAGCCAATTACCTAGTGCAATGTCAATATTCGGATTGACGGGGAAAATATTTGCCTACAGACAGGAAATCACCAGGAATTTTATCTTGACCTGTTCAGTGATAACATTTCCTTAACAAAACCTTCAGTTCGCCACTTCCTATTAAATTCGATCCTTGCTGACTTTCTATAATATAATTTCCGATGGAAATACGTTGAAAAAATTCTAGTTGTCTTTAGCTGTGAAGAAATGTAATAAAATCCTATTTGCATTAAGAATTTAACCCTGTGATCAATTATGATTTCATGTTTCTCAGTAAATGAAATGTGGTTACATAAAAAACATTCTAATGTCATCTTCACGAATAATTTGGGGAATATCTACATACAATTAATGAAGTTCAAGGTGAATTTTGTTACTTCTATTTGGAAATAGATGATAGGAAATTAGACAGCGCTTGTTGTGTAATGGTTGTCGTAGAAAATGGGCACGGTTACCAGAGTTCAAATCCCGGACGAAGCTTTATACATGAAACCAAATAGCATAGAAAAAATATGAATCCAACTATTCTCGCTGCAGTTATAAAATAATATCAGCGCAGAACGAACTCTTTAACCATGTTTAGGTGGCTCATTCGACTGGGGCTGTAGAAAACACCGACTGCTTCTCTGCAGAGGGGTAAGACTCTCCCAACATGTTACCTGGATATGACACAAAATAAGTAATACAAGAGCTTTGCAGAATACGGAGTACCTCATTATTCCCATCGCTCCCAAATCCATTCTGTCATTGAGTGTTAGCATCTGATAGGGTCTTACTTATGAGTTGGATAGAAATAAACTGTACTAATGCTAACCTGATTGGTTTGAAAAAGAACTGTTTTGAAGTTTAAACGTGTATAAAGAAAAAAAATTAAACTTTTACTAAACTGAATTGTTAAAAACTTTCATCAAAATTACCTTATTTGGCGTTAAATTAACCGGAAAAACCTTATACGCCTTAAAACAACCAGGTAAACTTGTTAAGGCAACCAGGGTAGAAGAATGAAAACTCTGAATTTAAACTTATTAAATGACACCTAAAACTGACCTGTCCCCCTTCTTGTACCAAGGGGTTTGTGTGTGTGTATATATATATATATATATATATATATATATATATATTAGAATAAATATTGGAAATAAGTGGGGAAAATTTCTACTGAAATTGCTGTATGCACTAAAATTCACTCATTGGATCTTTGCAAAATAATGAACTCTTGGTATTACAGAAATTCTGGGGCATAAAGGTTTTAGTTATCATTTTTTGTCCATTGCTTTCCAAATGAATGGCATTTCTCTTTCAGGTGAAATATTTTAGAACTTTTATCAATTTTTCGTAAATTCAAGACTTTCACGATGTTCTCTTTCGTACTCATGAAATTTAGATTGATAAAGTTTTTTTAAATTTCTTTTAAAATCGTGAATGTAACGATGAGAGAATCAAAATTGAAAGCATGAGAATGGGAACGTTTTGGATGCAACATTGAATCTTGAAAAAGATGAAAAGTTGAATATCACCTCAATTTACATATTTACTTTATAAAACCAGCCGGTAATTATATTCAAACAAGTCCCATTATCGTTAAATCATACATTGTCAGTAAATGCAATTTGCAAATTATTTTTAACAGGTTAACCTCGACTATTAAATAGCGTTAAAAGATTATGGTTTCGAAAAGAAAAAAATAAGGGTGAAAACAGCAATTAATACCAAAGAAAAAAGCCAGAAAATATTTTGATCTTCCATTTAATAAAGCTGGAAAAGCTAGGATGAGTAAATGTTCTTGTGTTGGTCCTTAACCAGTCTCGCTAAAGCAGAAAGAAAAACCAGTTCGTTCATTAGTCTTATCTTACTATGTATATATCACTAAGAAAAACATTTGGGAAATCAAACGTTTCCGTATAGCAAGTTCGTCACAGTATATATAAAAACTAAAGCGAAGAATTCTTAGTGATATGTACAAAGAATTAACCCAAAATATAACCAACAGTGTAAAGGCAGAAAAATTCCGCCGTAATTGTAGGGGCAAGGATAAGGTTTGTTTTGTTTTTTTTTTGTTTTTTTCAAGGAAAAAGTTATCCACAGACATGTTTTATTGAGTAAAGTTGAATGACAGATCTCTGATCATTGTCCCGGAAGCGATATTCTTTTAAGTCATCCTTTTGGAATAAATATAACATAAATAGCAATTCTTCTTAAAACTTTGAATAGAAATTTGAAAAATTTCTATTGAAAAAGGGTACAGATATCTTAAGTGTTCAGAATCCTATAGACTGTATTTGGAAGAAAAGCCATACATTCTAAGATTCCCAGAACAAAAAAATGTTAAACAAAAGCCAAGAGTCGGTGTCTCGATGAAGACAAAAAATTAGATATCTGCTTTTAGTTTAGATCAAGCATAGTTAAATTATAAAGTAAACATGATCTTCTCTTGATTAGTTGAGGTGTTATAATAAACTTTTATGCTTGAAGAATAATTGTTAAATATAAGGGAACAACAACAACGCTTACGAATGAAAATACAATCTGCGTCTTTTCCATTCCTTTAAATGCCCAAAATATAGTAAATGGAGGCAGATAGTAAAAAAAACTGATATATACATAGTAAGATAAGAATCGTCAACGAACCGGTTCTTCCTTCTGCTTTAGCGTGACTAGTTAAGGACCAACTCAAGAACATTAACTCATCCCAGCTTTTACACGTTTCTCGACTTCAAGGACTTCTCAATGCACCGAATTTTAGATTCTGGCCATTTTGTTACTTCATGTTTCTCTTCTTCGAGCATCTCATTTATTTTAGGCATTTCTCTACATCTTGAACCTTGCAGTCTGGTGCAAAGCCAGTTCCCAGAGCGGCATAAAGTCTTGGAGCCCTTCTGCAGTTTTCCTTCTCCCTATGTTGAAAATCTTCTGTGGTTATATATTACGGACACCCAGGCAATCATTGTGATTACACTTCCTTCCGGCATGCTACCCACGCAATTCAGGTGACATTTCGGCCGTTTTTTTAACCTTAGGAAGCAAGGTGAAATTCTTTTATGCCAACCAGATAACTTCTGCAGTGTGTCAAAGGAAATATCCAACATGCTTTGTTTTGTTATAGTATTCTATTGATTCAGGATTGAAGTTTATCATATCTAGTAGGAATAATTTTCGTTGGACTTAACCTTCAATATTGTGCTCAGTCGGCTGGGGCTGTAGAGTAAATCGACTGCATCTCTGCGTCGGAGGTGAGACGCCCCCGACGAGGGTCCTGTTATGACACAAAAGTCTGATCGTGAGGTATTAGTAATGCTATAGCTTTGGGGAATGCGGTGTACCCCTTCACTGTCATTGCTCCCAGGTCAGCAGTAAACAAGAGTGATAGAACATGATAGGGTCCTGTCTATGGATGAAATAGAACTAAACTGTGTACTTATGATACACTGAATTGTTCGAAATAGAACTGTTTTGAATGAAAATTTGCATTGTTTCACAAATAACTGTTTTTGAGATTGAACCTGTTTACTTATGCTAAACTGTATGGTTTGAAATAGAACTTGTTTGACATTTAACTATGTGTAAACAAAAAACACTATACTTATATTAAGCTGAATTGTTTGGAACTTTTATCAAAATGACTTAAATTGGTGTTAAATGACCCAGAAAGTGTTGATACGGCGTATAACGATCGACCAAACTTCAATATTGTATTTTGCTTTATTAATAGTGCTGAGCTTTTTAGGTTTTTCTTTATATATATTTTATTTATTTATTAATATTCTTTTTAATCTAAAAAAAAAAAAAGAAAAGTGCGCATGTTGACTAGTTCTCGGTTAATTTTTCGAGCGTCTCGTGAACTAATTGAAAAATGAATGACCAGACTTGAGATATCCAAATTGATATATCATAATAAAACCGTGTGAATGATTCTTTTGAAGTTCCGGATTCGTGTCTGAATGTCTTGTTGGATTTAATGGTCTGTGAAAATCTTTGGTAAATGTAGATATTTTTTATGCATTTACAAGGATATATCCATTGTGTGTACATTTTCATACTGGCTCATGCATTCATCTATACACACCCATACACATATTTTCATCGTTGTTTCCGGTTTTGTTTCTCTTTTCCTGAGTGTGTCTGTCGGTATGTTTGCGTTCGTGAGCGTGTGCGTTAAATTTGGTTCTGTTTGCGTGTGAGTATGGACGGTTAGGGTCTGTTTAATGTAGGCCTTAATTTGTGATTTGTTTTAATTAGTAGTCGACAGGTTGGTATATTGGCATTTCAAAAATTCCAATACTGCATTCCTAAATGAGTTTTGAAACAGTTTTTTTTTTTGTTTTTGTTTTCTGATTGTTAATTTTATACAAAGACTTGTTTATAATTTAGCGTTAAATAACTAACAAAGGGTGGTATGCCATAAAACCCAAATAACCAGCCAAAGACTTGTTTAGATCCTGAGTCGTTCTCTGTAAATGTTTTACTGTTGCACCATTCAATGATGTCGACAAAGATATTAGAATTGCAGCTCAGAAATGTTTATTATAAATGTTGTCTTGGGGTTTTGAGGGTATATGATTTTTCCTTCAATGATTATATTTTCCAGTTTGATATTCCATCAGTTGTATCCCATCCACATTTAAATGAGGTATGCGTTTTAAATTTCCGGGTTGTTGCTGGCTTTTAATGATTTTTTTGTCTAGTATTTTTTATTCTATCATTGTTTTGTTTTTTAAGTTTTTCTATATTTTTCTCTAAATATATGTGTGTTGTCTTTGTAAAATGTTAAGACATATGCGAAGGGTTCTTTGTTGTTACTTTGGGAGGCTTTCGTAGATCTTTTAAGGGCATTTTTCTGCTAAATCAAAACCCTTTATTAGTATTGCCGGATATCCCTTATGGAGGATAAATTCGTTTTGGCGATTTGTCAGGATTTTTTAGTGACTATTGCGCATATTCTTCATGTTAGGGTGTAAGTGATCGATTTTGTGCAGTTTTCTTGGGTAATGACTTAAAATGGAGGTATTTTTTAGTTTGTCGGTTCGTGGTAAATGTCAGAGATAATTTGACCATTTTGAATGTACAGTTGATGCCTCGATATGATAGTTCTTAACAGCTGTGAACCATGGTGAATCTTATTTTAGGTGTAAGTTATGGAGTAAGTTATGCAAATCATTTTTGGGTATTTTCAAAATATGAAACAGTCATTTAAATATCTTTTCCCATGAAATAATAAATTGTTTTTACATTGCATTTATTACCTATGATTTTATGCCATGTAATTTGTTGTCAAATCGGAAAGTTATTAAATATATTCTGCTCCGCAGTAACTATTCTTATATAAATTTTATAAGCACTGGATGAACGAAAATGAAATTAGTATCAGTTTAATTTTGCTGGGATATTTGGTCCGATTGTCATTGCAAACCTATATTCCCTGTCGTAAAGTCAGAATAAATTTGCCATGCAAGCTGGGGCTGTAGAATACACCGATTGCTTCACTGCAGAGGGGTAAGACTTCCCCCAACGACTGTCCTTTTATTTCGTTGTGTTTACAACGAAGGCACTAGGCCTTATGGTTTTGGGGGAGGGGAAGGGAGCGGTCTTGCTTTAACTATATTTTCTATGGGGAACTTAGCTAGCCACATTCGCCGACCCATTCAACAATACAATATATAATCACTCGTCCATCGCCATGCACGCAGCGACCACCAAAATACCACATTTGCTCTATGAAAAAGTCCTACCTAAAACCCATAAGTGGTGTATGATTTTATTTACAATGTATGTTTTTTTTGCAATGGATATGATGGGAATGGGAGAAAAAAAAACCGAAAAATATATATACACGAAAAACAAGGAAAAATTCCCCGTTTGGTTTCCCTCCCATCCCCCCGTCTATAAAATTGGAGGCCGACTGTTTTTCCAGGTTGAAGAAACCAGAAACGAGCCGGACCTACCCTAGGTGGGACGGGAATCCTAATCTACAGGGGGAAGAGAAATAAAGGGTCGGGCTCGGTATGGGTCGATAGAAGTTGGTAATATGATTTTTTACATATGTTCCAGATCTTCAATAAAAGCGGACTGGGATACAAAAATAATGGGGATGGGGAAGATCTTCAGTGCTAACGACTAAATGACGGGGACAATGACTCACAACATACTGCTAACTAGGTTACAAGGCGAAAAATCCTACTTACCAATGGTGGGGTCCCTAAGGACCCGTACCGTAGACGCCATGGGCCGGCAGAGGAGGGAAGGATGACTCCAACACTGCCCCTTTCTTACGACCAGGCTCGCTGCATTCACCCACCTTTTGCTGAATGTCATGCGATCCAAGCGTTTTCTATCGCATCTGATTTTGACTCTCGGCTGATGCCGAAAATACAAAACCAGATCACGATAAGAAAAGTCTGCATCGTCATACAATCCCTTCTTTCGCGTCGTCCAAATCACCAATCGGGCTACAGCTAGGATCGCGAGAAACACCACACGCTTCTCACCATGAAACGGAGGAAGAACGTTGTCTACGACGTGAGCAGCACGAGCTGTTTGGGTTCGATGCGAGCCGTCTACTCCCCGACGTGATCCCAAAACGGGCGGACTCGCTCGCAGTAGTAGAAGGCGTGCTCAGCCGTTTCTTCCAAGCCACTGCCGCAGCGAGGGCAATCAGGCATGTCTGCCAGGCCCGCTTTGAAGTTCAAGCCGCGAAGGGATAACGCATTCTGAACAAGTCACCAGGTGAGTGAGAACTCGGAGTTGTTCAAGAAGCTCGATCCTGGCGCCCAATTCCAGTGAGAGCGGATCTCCTCCGCCGTCCAGCCGTGCCGCTCGCTGAGAGGATCAGAAGCGGAACCCACCACTAATCCCCGATACAGTTCCTTCCGAGGTCATGAAAGGTCACTGGACCCAAGAAGGTTACGAAGGGCCTTTCGGCACTCGCGGACAAACAGTGCTTCACCCAAAGGCCTACGTCGACCTTCAGCCTTTGAGTCTGAGTTGAGGCGAGGAAAAGTCCGAGTCGCCTTTCGTCCCCACTCTGAGTCCCCAGTCAAGACTCGGCCCAGATATGCAAGTCTTTCAGCAAGCCAGTGGCTCTCCAGATCAGGCATACCCAGACCCCCGTTGTGTGTACGTTGGATACAAACCTGCCTACGGACCATCGGCCTTACACCTCCCCAGAGCAATCCGGAGAGGGATCGTTGCAATGCCAACTGATGTGCCTTAGGCAGAGGAAGTACAGCCAATCTGTAAAGGATCAGGGGGAAGACGTACGAGGCGCACGCCTCCACCTTGCCCTTTAAGGACAACCTCCTTGAAAGCCAGATTACCACCTGAGCATTCACCTTAGCATGTACTGCCGACTAATTTCGCTCCAGTTGGTGGTCAGGCCAAAACCACACCCCAAGGATGCAGATGGGTCCGTCACTCCAACAGAAGGGCCCTGGAAGAGTATTGCTACCCCTCCAAGCACTGAGCTGCAAACCTTCGCTTTTGTCAAAATTGACCTTGGCCCCTGCAATCCGCTCGTACTCGACAACCGCCGCTTTCACAGCCTCTATATCCAGCCGGCGGGATACAAAGACTGTGACGTCATCAGCGAACGCGGACACGCTTGCCGCCAGGCGGCCAGCAAACGGGATACCGCGCAGTACCAGACTTGTCCCCTCATCCCTAAGCCTGCGCAGGAGGGGCTCCAACGCGAAGACATAAAGAGATAGAGGGCAGCCCTACCGGACCGAACGCTCGATCCGTTCACCTGCACCACTGCCTGAGGGTTGTGGTACATCATGCTAATCCATCTGCGGAACTCCGGTTTGAATCCGGCAGTCTCCAAAACAGACACCAAGAACCGATGGTCAACCTTATCAAAGGCCTTGGACTGATCTAAACTGATCAGCGCGGCTTCGGTGTCGTCTGTTATCCCCTCTAGGACCTCGCGAATCAAGTGCAGGTTGTCCTGGATCGATCTTCCCTTCACAGCAGAGGTCTGTTCGGGGCCGATCAGATCGCTAATGACAAGCTGTAAACGATTCGCTAAGATTCGGGCCAAAATCTTTAACTCTGTGTTAAGCAGAGTTATGGGTCTGTAATCGTCTAGACCCTACCAAACATGCCTGCCACCTTTCTTCAGCAATGTGATCACGCCCTTGGTAACGCTACCAGGGATGGCTCCCTGGGCAAACCAATTCTTGAACATATCCGTCAGAATAGGTAAACATGTGCGACATCTTCAAGTACCCTTCGTAGGGCAAACCATCTTGTCCCGGCGACTTGTTGAGGCCGACCTGCTTCAACGCCTCACGGACTTCGCATTCAGTAACCAAACCCTCGCAACTAGCCGCTTCAGCCGCCCCACGGCGGGGTAAGGCGGCGAGATAGCTACGAAACTCCCGGAGCGGGAGATCAGTGCAGCGGGCAAAGCGATCCCGAAAGTACGCCCGAAAGGCGTCACGTATCTCACGAGTCGCCCGTCCGGGGTCTTGACAGAAGCGATGTACCGATCGGGGAACCTTCACACTTCTTCACACGCAGTCGCGTTCGATTTCACAGCTTCGTTGAGAACCCTTTTTAGCCTAGATCTAACTACTGCTCCCTTGTAGCGCTCGCTACTCTCGCGCTCAAGGTCCCGCCTAGCTAACTCTACACCTAGGGAGTCCCCCCAGCCACCGCCCGGGAAAGTCTATTATCTATAGATTTCGCCTCCGCGGTCCTATCAGACTGACCCTAACAAGTTTATGGTCAGTCCACGCTACCAAGTGGGACAACTAACGAAATCAATGTCAGCTCGTCTAACACTCTGTCCAAGTAGGAGCCTACTTTGGCAGAGTGCGAGCTATCTAGCCACGTCCACATCTCCCGCCCTTGGTTATCCAGACGAAACCTGTCAATCAATCCATGACGAGTCATGAAGCCGACAAGGCTGCTTTCACACCTTCCCAATCTGCTAGCTCCTCGCACGACCTTATCTATCTTGGGATCAAGAATCGCATTACAATCACCGCTTCGTATCGTCCAGGAACGGCACAAACCGACGAAAAAAGGAAACCCCCCTCCGCAGCGATATTGGACGCATAAACCGCAACCAGACGGAACTTGAAACTTTTCACGGCAACATCGACCACACCCAGCCGGCCCCCGTCACCTGCAAAAACAGCGTCAACATTAGCATCAAGGCTGCGTCCAACTAGCAAGGAGACCCCAGCGCTGGTGCCGCTGCCGTATGCTGAGAAAACGTTAAAGTCGCTTTCCAGCACCCGACAGTCAGCACCGCAAGTGAAGTGGGTCTCTTGCACTGCAGCAATATCACACAGAGATCCTGAGTTCAGCAAGCAAGCGCGCACACTTGCTTGAATCCCTCAGTCCCCTCACATTCAAACTGGCAAGGTTTAGTTTATCAGTCCCACTTACCTTACTCAGTGTCGACTATAGGCCGGAAATCGATTGGGGTGAGGATGCCGACGGCCTGACGCAGGGAACCGGTGCCAAGCTCAGTGCTAACTCGGTCATCCCTGGTAATTCCCCCGACATCCATGGGGTACCTCAGCTTTAGGGACCTATAAAATGATGGGTGAACTAAACTCAGGACCCTGCCCGAACAAAAAGGGAGCATTTTTTTAAGCATTACATTTTTTGTGTTGGCTAGCATTACGTCCGCCCGGCTGGCTTCGTCAATAAAGTTCCATAGCTCTTTAGTAAATTGCCAGCCGAACGGACGAATGTGGTCAACATTGGTGCGTCCTTGAATATGTAAGGACTTGTGATGTCTTTGTTGTCTATTTTTTTTAATGAGCGTAATGGTTTTAATGAATTCTTTAAAATGTGGTCGTGATTACGGTTCTCTAAAATGTCTTCGCAAAAGAAAAAAAGCGGTCATTGCACGCCGGGCTTCCGTAGAAGCCGAGCGTGCTCTTGGTTTCTGACCTGTTGATGCTGTTTGCGGATCAGGTGAGAATCTTGTCACTGCGAGTGACCGTGTAAAAATTTTCGGGGTTGCGATTGGGGAAAGTGAGGGGGGTAGTGGGATTTCAATTGGGTTTACTGGGGTGATTTTTTTTTGTTTTTGTGGGGGAGGAATTATTTGAGCTGGGTGCTCATTTGGGGCTGGTGACCTTGCTATTTTCTCTTTTCCCTCCCACTTACGTTGAGGTAGGGAGGGTGTTTGTTGTGTTGTTTTTTTTTTGGGGGGGGGGGTCCCCCTCTTTTGTTGGCGAGTCTTCGCTATTCCTTCTCCTTTTTAGGTTGATGGTCATGTCCATGGTTTCTATTTATGTGGTCGCTGGTGATGACGTTGATGATTGTTTTGTTGCAGTGTTCGATGTTGATGACTGTTTTAGCTGGAGGAGCAGTAATGATTACAGTTGTTGAGTCATTTGTAGTAGTTGTTTAGTTAGCTTTATTTTCTGTAGGTGCTAGTGTTGACTTTTTAAGGGAGTCTTTTCCCCCGTTTTTTCCTTGTCACTTGGGTCCACCCTTCCCCGTCTTTTTTGTTGGGGTTTTCTGGGATATTTTCGATGTTTTTGGTGGGTGTCTTTGTGATCTCTGGAGCAGTAGTAGTGGTAGTAGTCGTTGTTGCGGTAGTCGATGTTTTTGAGGGCAGTTTTTTGAAAAATTTTCAATTTTGTTGCAGGCCCAACATAAGGGTTTCCTGCCCTCAAGGACCACCGTCATCGTTTGATCTCGATATTGAACCCTCCCCTATCGAGGCACATGATGAAGACATAATCACCGTATGCGGTTCCTCTTGTTGATCTTACTTGTGAAACTTGTTCAACGCCGCCATATATGCTTAAATAGGCGGCGAGAACGTCCCCACTCAATTGCATGGAAACATTGCATACGGTGACCTTAATTCTTCTCATGCCTCGGTATTCAAGTTGCAGCCGAAAGAAGCGTGTTGTGATGTTACCACCGGTCAGTTTCTTGGCTACTTCCTCCGAGGGAAGAAAAACATCCCAGGTAGCAAAGCTTCTGCAGCAAAAATACTTACTTGGGATGTTTGCACTTTTGAGGAGGTCCTCCAATGTTTCCTTTTTTTTAACCGGCTAGTCTCTTGGTCTTAAGATCAGTGACTACGAAGGACAGGGTCTTCGGTTCTACTGCTTTCACAAGTTCCGGTATAGGAAGGATTACTTCTTCCTTAAAGTAGTCGGCATATTTTTTTCTGTCCTGTCTCTTGCGTAGTCACTGGGGTTTTTTTGGTTCACACAGTGTGTAGACCAAGAGACTGTTGTTTCCTTGGGTTTTTGGGCCGGTGGAATAGTGGTTGCTGATGACAAGTCAAAAAGTTCTTCTTCCGGCATTGGGGAGGGTCTCGTCGCAAATATATCCTCGGGTGAGTTAGCCTCCTCCATGGCTGTGAAACACAGCTAGGAGGAGATGAATACGAATGATGTGGGTAAAATCAAGTGCGATGAATGCGGTAAACAATGAAAAATCCGGTATAAGAAATGGTGGTTGTTTTTAAAGAATTAAAACAAATCGAGTCGAGATTTGACCCTCCCCACAAACAAACAACAGTAACACTTGTTTGAGTGGGGTCACAAAGCAATAACAATAACGTAAAATCTAACGGTAACAAATAAAAATTTTCAACAATAACTTTTCGATAGTAGAAGAAATAAACGCAATCCAAAATGACGAGGAGGCTTATCCTTCCCCCAACGACTGTCCTGATATCTTATGCTAAACGTGATTGTTTGAAATGGAACTGTTTTTTAATTTTTGCTGAACTGAATTATTTGAAATTTAATTCGGCGTTAAACGACCGGAAAGGGTTAATACGCAGTAAAACAGCCAACAAACAAAATAAAATTAAAACGCATATAAAATGGATATTGGCTTATTGCTGAATTATCCAATAAAATATATTCTCATAAATCCTATTAAGATGTAATCAATTGATGATATTGCTAAGGTAAAACTCATTAGCTTGAGTTGCACTTGGCTAATCTTCCCATTTATAACCCGTTTGTTTTAATTCCGGAAATGTTTACATAATTTGTTTTTGGTCCCAAAATAAAAAAAAAAATGGACGGAAGTTGAAAGGAAAATGTCATGCATCGATTCATAAAGAATATTTTTAATCTTATCTTTTATTCAATATTTTTTAATAGAATTATTGCAGTTTTCCTATAATCTTTTGCTGTTTCCTCCTAAAATAATAAATCACTCGTAAGAAAAAGATTAAAAAAAAGAACTGGACATAAATTAAAATTTGCTTAATCATGGAAACTGAAGTATTAAGCCTTTTTGGTTGAGAAACTTCATAAAGGGAATGGAATTAGAAGCAAAGCCCTTCATATGTTGTCCCTTGGCCGTGTGCATAATTCATAATTACGCTTGATACAAAAGGGGAAAAATGCCGTTTGGAAATGATAAGTTTTATCTGTAAATAACTTACCGCCAGGTACGACAATCTTTAAGTTTGCAATAACCCAATGTATATCAACAGGCTTTTAGACGGTGTAGACAAAGTCAACATTCGTCATGTTTTCCTAATTTTTTTTCAAGTTAATGTAAACTATGCTTGTGTATAAATCTGTTTTCCAAAGGAAGTCTCAGCATATTTTACTAAGAAACACAGACAATGAAAGTTGGAATAATGCATTGGGTAAATGTTCAAATCGGCAATAACCCGCTGGCTTTGATAATCAGCATTCAAAATCCTGCATTTTTTTCTTTGTGTCTGAGCTGAAACAACTTCTCATGGCTCTTGGGAAATTGCTATTTCAGTACAAATTAGCTGTACGGAGAGACCCAGCTCTGGAATATGGCTGCAACTTGAACAAAATATATGCAACCGATGGGAATGTAAACATTTCTCTATTGCATTTATTTTCCAGTGCATTATCACATCCCCAAGACGAAAATACTGTAAAAAAATATTAAAATTACCAAATTTTCTAATGGACAATGTATCGGTGGAACCGAAACAGTCACCTGTGACGTCAAAATTCCTAATTTATGTCAGATTCTCCATAATTTTTTTCATTTAAATCTCAATGAAGAAAAATGGGATTTATTATACATACAATTTCCCTTATATGAATATTAATATGAAATTATATTTTAATATACAACCGAATATCGGTTTACAGTATAAACCGAAAGGTAATTTGCATACCGATCGTGTCGATTTGATTTTTTTTTTAATTTGCTAAGTTGTATTGATTTCTATTTTCTAATTTTTTCAAATTAATATGTGAAAAACATCCGACGATAAAATCTTCAAACAAATCCATTGACACAAACAAAAATAACGATTTTTTTTTTTATTAACGCGCTTTATACTTTTATTTTCCGGGAATCTATGTATTAAACCTGCTCTTCTGCCAACGGCAGCGGGTAACATATTGTAGAATTTTAAGCGGAGTAAATAGGGGTTGAATATATAGTTTACCTTCTCCAACCCTGGGGAGAAGGAAGGAATTCATGCCTTTCCCAAAGACATAAGAGAGAAAGGAAACGCAGACTGACACTTCCAGAAACTTAGTATAAACGGTTATCATTAACCCAAGAGCACCTTGAGAAAAATAGATTTCTGAGTGGGCAAGATAAATGGTTGAAATAGATTCCAAGAAAATCCATCAAAATGCGTTCAGAGGATTGCACAAACAATATGCCTGTGACATTGAAATCTTTCATTCACAGCATCTTGGGCAGTAAACCATGTAACTTTCAGAAAACCGTGATTACATAAACGCTACAAAGAAGTTAGAGGAAAGATATATGATCCTCAAAAGCACACTGATTTGCAAAACGTTTTCTGGATATATGAAAAGCACTTTACTCCTGACAGATCTGTTTATCACAGGGTATGATCTATGATGAGAAACACCTAAAATAGTTCCTCCGAGTTTTACTGGAAGTGTGATAATGGTCTACAATTGTTTCCCTGGCTGTGGGATTCACTTTCTCGATATTGTTAATGGAAATTTGACGGCACGGAAGTACCGGGAGATGCTCAAGCACAGCTTGATCCCAAAGTTACCAATAAATAGATTGAGAAAAAAATGATCTTTCAATGAAACTATGCAAGTTAGCATTCAGCAAAGTCAGTTGTTTTAAGTCTGTGATTGTTAATAATCGGTAATGAAGTAGCCTGCCTAGTATCAAAGCTCCGTTCCGTAGTAAAATATTGAGAGATAACAGCTAGATATGTGGTTGCAAGCAAAACGTAATTTTCCCTTAAAGAGTTTATAGAGGGATATTCTGTGTCTCAATTTAATTCGGCAAACTCAATGAGAGTTCGCGCCATTTGAATTTTAAAGGTAAGTGTTGCAGCTCTGAAAAATCAATTTTCCGGTAAATGTTTTGAAAGCTAATATTTCAGCCGTTTTTTTTTTGTTTTTTTTAAATAATCACTGTGTTCGCATGTTATGAGAAAAAAGTCTTTTAAAAAGAATAAGAATTCAATGTATCGCAATGGGATTTTTTTAAAAGGGTGATGGATTTTTTTTTCTTTTTAGGTCTTTGCTTCCAACCTTAATTTTTTTTTCTTAATTTCACGATTTAAAAAAAAAAAAATTCTTGTGTTTATAGATTTTTCAGAACAAACGATGCACAAGGAAACAAATTTTTGTGAGTAATTTTACTGATGTGTCTGTGTGTGTGTGCGCGCGCGCGCACTCATATGTATGTTTGTATGTTTGCCTGTGTTTGATTGATGGGATCATGCTCAATGAGCGAAAGGTAATTCGACGTTGATACAATTGAAGGTGAAGGGTGATTTATTCCGTGTACCATTACCTATACATTAAATAGGTGGGGGGCTGCTTTCCTGAGTCAAATCTACTGTTAATAATTTAATAATAAAGACGTTTTTAAGTGTATATTGGTATTAATTTGCTACACCTTATATATCAAGGAAATCATTAGTTTGTTTTGCTAAACATAATTAAATCATCTGCTGGAGATGAAATGGATTCGCTCAATATTTCTGATTGTAATTAAAACATTACTTTCTCAGTAGAATCTTTTTTTTTTGTCCGAACAACTCTTTAACGTCAAATACAACAAAATCGTGCAATATCAAAATATTCGTGCATAATCAGATTGTAAACCTATGCAATGAGCCATTCCATTAGATTTAATTTACGTCATGAGTTTTAATCGAATAACGGCAGTTAATTTATGTATATCCGGATGTAAGAAGAAAAATACAGTATAGTAATGAAAACAAATCACAAGTTTATTTGTGGTTTTAGATCACAAAGATACTCGATTTTGTTTACCCATATTAAAAATAATGCAAATGTACATTATTTGAATGTCTAACATTCTGATTCAAATATTGATTATTTTAACAGATAAGAGGAAAGAACTCTCGTGTTAACATTTCAAAGATAATCGAAATATTGTAAAACAATATTTTCCCTTTTGAAAACAAAGCCACAAACTCTGTCATCAAAAGCATAATTGCTGGACAAAGTTTCAGTTATTTGAAATTCTGTTTAGATTATTCATTGAAATTTTTACTTAAATATTCCGATAATTCAAGATTTTGGTTGGTCATTAATGATGACGTATTTTCTAAACCTCATGATCAAAGAAAATAATGACTACACTTGATATTTCTAAAACTTGGCTCATTTTAATAAAGAAGACTGTATGGAAATTAATTTTGTGCTAACAGCGTGGTGATTTGCATAAGACCAGCAAAATTAGTTTTCAAAACTCCACCTACGAGGCTACCTGTTAGCCGTGGGTGGCGACCCGTAATTCTTGAGAGCGGGGTCTTCGTGGCTAAGCAGTTTGTGACCTAGCAACTAAAAAGGTCATGTGACTAGCAACACTCAACTTTGGCCGTTACTGGGCTAGACGGGGGTTCGGAGATGCCAGATCCAATCAATCGGCTGGTCATGTCGTCCCTATTTTGGATTTATGTAAAAATCCAAAGGAGGACGATGGCAGTGGGATCAATCATGCTGGGGAAAGACTCGTAACCCTTTCTGTTCCTTGGCAAGTAGTTGTCTTTGAAGCGAAAACTGGGATAAAATGACAATAGTCTAACACCAACATGAGTATACTGAACATGTAGCCAAGATGTTTCATGGTGAATGGGTTTTCCCGTATGCACATCCCCCGCATGGGGGTCTGAGGTGGGTGGGGAGCATGTTCAATGAAACTCACATCTGATTATAAGGAACAAAACCCAAGCTAATAAAAAAAAATAAATTTCGGACAGTGAGAGGAAAAAACAAAGTATTTCCCCTCTTTCATCGTGAGGGAATAAGCTGAAGAAATCCCACTATGTAAACCGTCTCCATCAACATTGAAAAAATATTATCAAAACGATTAAACCAAAAACAGTTATAAAACGTCAAATGAAACTCTCTACTAATAGAAATCTGCAATAAAACTAAGCTGACGAAATATTAAAACGGAAACATCTTCACAGCATAAAAAGAAAAACCTATCCCCTCAATTCCTGAATACATGTAAAGGAGTTGTAAAAAGCCATTAACTCTCCTTATGTACATTTAGATGAAATCAAAATCAACTTACATGGCGAAAATGTCACGGAAATCGGAAGAAAATTTAAAAAAAAAACCCGGAGAATTAAGATATATATAATGACCTTTTAACACTCACAAAATTCCTAACGAAATTAAAATTGGATACCAAAAAAATAAATGTAGAACATTATATCGCAAATCCCTTAATATGCTACAAATGTCAGAGGTTTCGGCACCACCAGGATCAATGTACACGACCACCAGTATGCGGTAGATGCTGAGAATAACATACATAACGCCTTCCAGAAAGACTATAAATGTGCTAACTACCAAGGAAACCATGACGCTGGTTCTAGAGTTTGCGTGCTATGGAAGAACAAAAAATATTACCAAAGTAAGACATAATCAAAATATCACCTATCAGCAAGGGAGAAGGATGGTAGACTACAAAATATGAGGAAATAACAAAAATATCCCAACAACCAAAAAACGAGCTGTCATGTCTAAAAAAAGTGCAGTTTGTAAATGAAATGAGTGCGCTGATCCAGGAGATGAAAAGCGTCATAGCAGTTACTTAAAAACTCTCCAGACACAAGCATCATAGATGAAACGGATCAAGAGAGACAGGCAGGCCAGACAGGAAGAGCACAGCTGCCCTCACTTGCGGTGACTTCTTTCGTTGGGCCACTACAGACCCCTCCCAAAAGGAAAACTAAAAAGACCCCCCCCACTACTGACGAGTAGAGTCATGGTACAAAAAAGGAAAAAAATGATCCAGCTCAAGAAGGGGAACTACCACAAGAAAGGAGAAATTTGAGCCCATGGAAATGAAGGCTTCCATTTGCCAAATAGAGAAAACACAGATGAACACAAAAATGAAAAACCAAAAAGAACATTTCAAAATGCCCTCAAGAACAGTCACCAATACGAATCAATAACACCCCCGTCGGCTTGGACTGTAGAATACGCCGACTGCACTTCTGCATATGGGGAAGAGCCCCTCCCCAAATGGGGCCGCCTGTTGGACGTGGTTAGTGACCTGTAAGGCGCTAGGACGGGATCCTGGTGGTTAAGCAGTCATTGATTCCAACGACAGAGTGGTAAATGTCTTGCACCATATCACTTTGGCCCTTACTTGCTCTTATAGACAGTCGGATATGCCCGATCTGATCAATCGGCTGGTCATATCAAACCCTAGCACTTATGTTTTATACCAACCGTACTTTTAAATCTGCTCTTGCAGCAAGATCCCCACCCTTATCTGTTAAATGCAAGAAGGCGGTGGTTGAGGGTCAATTGAGTTGGGAGAATAGGAATTTTACCAGTGCTGAGAACTTGAAATTAGCAACGGCTCGGAAACCTACCCCCAGTTTGAGTATACTGGTCGCGTTTCCCCGTCTCATCCAAGTTGAATGGGTTTCCCCTTGGTTCATTCCCAGCACAAGTTTTATTCCGTAGTGGAGCAACGGGTGAGGGGAAAAATATTCAGCATATCTGCTGTCTTCAAATTTAAAAAAATAAAAGAAACATGTCAGAATCAGACTCGAAGAATGAGGAAGCTGATTTTCCAAGATTCATTGTCAATGAATCTTAGGAGGAGGCCTGCTTCGCCAAAATCTCAATTTCCTCATTGAGAAAGTAATTTCTATTAGGGCTACTGCGAAAACTGTTGAGAAAAACAAGAAATGGCAACTTGCTACTCGAGGTGGACAGCCAGAGGCAGGCAGAAAGCATATTAAAAACGAAAACTTTTCATTCGACGAAATGCAGAGCCTACCCGCATGAAAAACCCAACACTTTCAAAAGGAGTTATCCGGTGTAGGGAGTTGGTATTGGCTAAAGATGAAAAGATATCAGCCCTGGGAAAACGGAGTTACAAATATAAGAATCTCCATCAGAAAAAGCGAAGAACGAATCCAGACCAACACTATCATCCAGACATTTAATCAGCCCCGTACTCCCAAGAAGGTGAAGATCGGCTATTGTTTTGAAAGAGTCGAGCATTACAACCCAGCTCCTCTGAGGTGCTTCAAATGCCAAAAATATGGACGCCTCAGGGAAGCCAATAGAAGATAACACATGTGCCAAATGCGGTGAAAAGGACCTGTGTCATGTGGAGGAAGATTGCTTGAAAGAAATTAGATGTGCAAACTGCCGACGAGATCACCCAGCTCATGCAATGTTTACGAAAAAAAAAGAATACTTGAGATGAAACACTAGAGAAATGTGTCTTTCCTGGAAGCGAGGGAAATTGTAGGGACCTGCATGGGAGAAACCAGCTTCGCCTCTGTTGTACGGAGGTTGAATACAACCAATGAAGACAACTCGTATAGAACGCTTGCGGATAAATTGATCCAGTTGGAAGCCTATGACATTTAGTAGCAACTGCAAAAACTACTCTCGGCCGAATTTTAACAAGCACCAGCTCGGCAACAATTTGGGAATGAGGAGAGATCAATGTTGTTGTCCTAATTAGAATACACGCAGGATCTACCACTCCAACACGAACTACTTCTAAAAGTGAAAGATCTCCAGCAAAACAGCTGTTACATAAGTCACCAATCCGTCTACCAAAATGCATTAAAGACAGACGAAAAAAACTTGTCTCCTATAAGACCGGAACAACTTAAACAAAAATCACTAGCTTGGAAAATACGGATGAATACCAAAGTGAACAAGGAAAGAGTAGGAAGCACATTAAAAATACCCTTAAGAACAAAGTCGCCTTTAAGAATCAAACAATGCAATGTTCAGGGATCAATAAACCCCCTACAAAAAAAACTTATAGGAAGTATGGATAGCGACACAGACTACATAGTTTCCAGACTTAATCTTGAAGAAATAATCAATAACTACAATACTTGAAACAATTTAATTGTTGACAAACTTATAAGCTCCCCACATTTTTAAATGTTAATAATTTACATATCATACATATTTAAAAGTGTGCAAACAAATGACAGATGTTAAATTGTTACTGTTATATATTAAGTCGTAACTGTGAGCAAACAAATGATGAAAATTAAATAGAATGATTCCTATCGGAGAGAAATGCTTGAAATGCTTTAACTGTGAAGGAAAATGAGCTCAGGCTTGTTTAAAATGTTATTAGTAAAATTATCACAAACCATGTGTATTTAATATATAAATCTCAACATGATTTGTCATTATTCAATTAGCAATATTTGATATAACATAAAATCAAACAATATTACGAAGGACTGTTTTTGGACATTTGATCTGTGAACATGTTAAACTGAATCGTTTGGAATAGAACTGTTTTACTATTTATTAAGTGTAAACAAAACTGTACCAATGCTAAACTGTACTGTTGTTTATATGTATAAAATCGATTTGGATTTGAATAACCTAAAATAGTTGATATGCCATAAAACCAAACCAAACGAATCAATAAATACTGCAATGCTCAGGTGTCCACAATACCCCTACAAAGAACCTATTGTATAGAAAGTATTGATAATGATATAGAATGTTTAGCTGCCAGGCTTAATCTTGAAGAATAATTAAATAATACTTGAAACTATTTAAACGTGAGCCAACTTATAATGTCGCTCAAATTTTTAAATGGTAATCTCTTACATAACTTATATATATATTTAAATATGTGCAAACAAATGTCGGATGTTAAATTGTTACTGTTAAAGAGCAACTCAAGAAATAATTTGACTGTGTGCATTCAAATGATTGGTTTTGCTTTCTTTTATTTAATGGCATATCAACCTTTGTAGGACATTTAATGCCAAATCTATTCTCCTCGAAGAACAGTAGTGGTACTATTTAACCCATAGCTGGAAGGATAAGAGGGTCTATACCTTTCCCAAGAGTATTTGCCCGAAAGTGAACGTAATAGCGCGACTGGAGTACGAACTCGCGTACTACGATTCCGCAGTCCATCGCTTTAACCATTACACCACGAGGACACCCCCGCATACAAATGTGGAAAAGTAAATAGAATGATTCACATAAGAAATTATTGAAAGCATTTAATTGAAGAAAAATGAGCTCAGGTTTGTTAAAGTTTTATCAAAATATGTTCACACATAAAGTGAATTTAATATGCAAGTCTAAACAGGATTTGTCATTGATCAATTTGCAATGTTTGATATGACAAAAAAAAATTACGAGGAACTGTTTTTTGACATTTGAATTGCATACTTATGTTAAATTGAATTGTTGGAAATACAACTGTTTTTACATTTTACTGAGTATAAAAAAACTGTAATTATATACGTATAAAAATGGAGTTGGCATTAAAATGGTTGATGTCATAAAACCAAAACAAGCATTTAATCTCTGCTCGGATATTTAATTCTCAAATCTTAAAATTAGACAATTATCTCAGTTACAAAGAAAGTATACTTTTCTCTCTCGTGTGTGTGTGTGTAAATATATATATATATATACACAAGTGTTGGTTGACGCTAAATCACTTTGTGGGTTTGTGGCAAACCAAGTGCAATATAATATGGAGAGTACTCAATATGTAGGATAGAGCAATTATATAATAACAATTAATTAATACATATTAGAGATTTATATTTAATTCATGGGATTTAGACCGCGACCCCAGGGTTTATTGTTTTTTGCAAAACAACATTCATCAGGCAGTTAAGGAATTATTTTGCAAAAAAAACTCCATGAAACTCGAGGGTCGCAGTTTTAAATTCTATGAATTATATATGATTTTTGTGGTTTTAGAATTCTAATTTACAGGATAAATATTTACTTTTTGTCACTTCTTTATAGAAATACTTTCAGTTTACGTTTTAGATTGTGTGAGGAACTTCTCGTTAAATAAACTTTGCTAATGGAAGAAGCGCGTTATATATTTCAAAAACTCAAATACCATGTCGGAGGCGTTTAGCGGGAATCTTATATTGAGAAATGAACATGGCGAACAAAGTTCTAATCCTGGACGTGGCTTTTTCCGCTTCAACTTCACGCTAACGCCAGTCATGGATAAATAGATGGGTATACTGTGAATTTAATCGTAAGAAAGTGAACTGATCTAGGTTTTAAAAAAAAATCTGAATTCAAAACTGTGAGTGTGAAGCTGTCAACACTACCCTGTAGTATAGCCGTTGCACCATCCCAGACTTAATAAGCGTGAGGCCCTTTGCTCCTCAAAAACCGAATTTTTTAAAAATCTTGTATTTTATTTTAAGCCACTCATGAGTAATTAATACATTTTGCCCTGATACATCCACTAGTATATTCTGTTTTAACTAATCTGAACAAAATTTAACAAACTTAAGTTCAATGGATTTGGATGTATTGAAAAAAAAAAAGATGCTAATAATTTCTAATTAGAGCAAATAACTATAGAGTACGTGAAAACATTGTATTTTCATGAGTAATAAGTGACACAACGCAAATAGGAAACGTCACTATGGTGTAGTGGTTTACATCTGGTAACATACAAAAAAAGAACACTAATGTTTATGAGAAGATAGTTTTGCCTTTTTTCACGGGAATACATCTTCATAATTCTTCCTCTTTTTCTGGGAAATGAATAATTTTACCCGTATCAGTCAATTCGTCTCTTTGTTCATAGGCATTGGTCATTTTTTTAATGCTTTGGGTCTCAATTTGAATATGACTTATTGGACTGTCTTTAATAAATACGTATTTCAACATCATGTTCATAATGCTCTGCTGAATATTGACCAATTAATAAGAAATTATTAATATTAATTAATATGAAAATGCAAATAATTCATAAAAGGTTGATATAATAACAAGAGTTCTTAAAGTCCAATAAAAAGACTGATCTTCCTGTCTTTGATTATCAGGTGGGTTCATTATTAAAAAATAATTTAAAGATACTTATGAATAATAGTATTTTCAGAATTTAGGGAGACAACGACAAAACATTGATACTCAATAATAATCCCAACTTATATACAACTCTGAGGGCAAGAATAAGGTTATGCTGATTGTATTTTTCTGAGGGGTAAAAACGCCCCCCTGAAAGTGGGAGTTCTAGAATATCACATTAAACTGCATCTGGTAATGATTCCACTTTTGGAGATTTAGGGGGCGTTGAGAAATCTGACCTAGAATCTGAGTAACATTTTTGTCCCTATCTATGGGTCAAATCGATCTGTTCAAAAATTATGTTTGATTCGACCGCATGTGTCTTAAATGGTTAAGAATCAACTACAAAAAAGTAAATATGAACGCACAATGTAGATGATTCCATGAAAATTAGACATAAAATATTCTGATATAGATTGATGTGCCGTTAGAACCAATCACCGATTCAATCCATCAACCAGCTTTTCTAACATGGGCGATAAATATTTAATACTAAAGAGAGGTTGCTCACGCATGTTATTGGTTGTTGATAATTAACATAAGGTGATAAACCGTATCTAGCTCTAGAAGTAGAATGTTCATAGAAAAAAAAAATTTAGTTTTGCAAAGGGACAATTCCATCGGTAATAGAAGCTAGATAGATTTATAAATTAGGAATTATTTGTACATTTTAAAACTACAAAATGATCAATCATAATATATATAGTTATTGCTATTTTTAAGTTATCCACTGCTTAAGAATTATGAGTTTTTGCTGTTTTATTTTATTTTGCAATGTTTTTTTTTTCTTTATATATATATATATTTTTTTTTTTCGAATATATAACTGACATAATCGATCATTAAAAAGACCTGATTTTACTGATGGAATATAATTGAAGAATTTACCACTGTAACAATGTATATATCAAATGCTTCCATTTTTCATAATATATTCAGAACAGTGACGGTGCCATTAAAATATTTATCCCAGTCTGACACTTGATCCCTCGCAAAATCAGTTCAAGTTAAGATTCCTTCTTCGAGCACATCGGGAACTGGCAGATAATGTGGGGGTTAATTTGGGGTTAGACTGACCGTCGCTGGCAAGGGGTTTCTAGATTTCACGTTACACACACCCACCAGACCACAACGTCTTCCTACCCCTAGGATAATGAAAGATATGGGCCTCTAGGTTTAGATATAATATCATTTATTGTAGTCGACAATTCCAATTTCCCGTGTAATATTTTTAAAGGCGAATAGGACATTTAGCGAGAGTAAATTGAGGCAATTTGAAGCTGATAAAGAACATGCAAAAGAAAGGCAACTCGATCAGCAAACAACACAACGAATAAGTTTCAACACGAGGGGACATTTAAAATATAAATATTTTTAATGCGTTCTGACCAGACAGATATTTAAAGTGCTGGTTATTACCAGCAGACAATACCAAATACAAATATCTTCTTTTTTCTTTTCTTTTTTGTTTTTTTTTTTTTGGAGAGAGAGAGAGAATGTAATAACAATACTTAGGAAGAGTGGAGGGAGAAAACGGTTTTACAATGTACTTAGCTTTTTCGACGGATTTCTTCGCAGTGTATTTTCTTTAACGGGCTAGCAGGATTATGTGGAGCTCGGCTTGAAGGCGTCTGCTATCTCCTGTCCAAAAGCTCTATTTAGCTTCTTCACCCGGATTTTTGCCGACAGTGTCAACACATCTTGTCACACCAACTGCTGTCATAAAACTCATATTCTTTATCCCTATTTCCTCTGACGAAAAGAGATACTTCCGGCTTTAGTGTTCTGGCCAATCATTTAGCCTCCTTCTTCTTTTCCCACCCTGTCAGGCGATTCATTCGGACTACTATCTCTATCCACCCGGGTGAGGTTATAAAGTACAGGTAGCTTGGCCTAAATTCTAATTTCCTCTTTTACGGTCAACCTTTGGGGCCTGTCAATTCAAACACGGAGGGGTAGGGGAAATCTCTTATTTCTCTCCTCTCAGTGGTAGACCACGTGACAAGAACCAAGGAAAGTTAAGAAAATTATAGAAATATCTTCCGGAGGAAAGAGCAGGAAAACTTAATGTATTCTCTGATCAAGTTCAGTACCTGTTTGCTGGAAATTGGTTTCTCCTTTTAATGTAATTCCACAAATACTATAATAACTGCCACTGTGGAGGAAAGGTTAATGCTGAAGATCGATTCTAAAGGAATGTTTTCACCGCGCAGGTCACTTTTTCTGTGATGCGTGCCAAAATGAAGATGATCTTTATAAACTACTTTTTAGTGTGCTCACCTGATCACCGTAGTGAACAGGCTCAGTACACCAATCATATCAATTACTGAACTTTATCCTACCCATTGTATCATTGTGTGAGAACAAGTTTAACTAAATAAAAAAACCTTTGCACACCTGTCAGTCAGCAAATATAGCAGATTATTTCGGCATAAGATAATAGTGATGTCATTGACTACCTTATATTTATGGTCAAGAAGCAGACTATACTAAGTAACAATCCATAGCTTTTATATGTTGTCTCAGTTTTCATATTGTAAATGATACATTGTATTTGCAATACATATTTCATTTTCTTTACGTGAGTAAGTTTCCTGGATTTTAGAAAATGGTGACTAAATATTTTTTTCTAAAAGAAATTAAACTGACATATCTTGTCTTTTTAAGACTTATGGGGCTTGGAAAATTTGTTATGTTTCGTTATTGTAGTGATTAGTTTAGGGTTTAGATATGACTCCATTAATTTTCAACAATAGCCCATTTAATTCATAGACTTCTTTGTCTGTCTGAAGGCTGCAAAATAATTACTGAAGGAAAGAAACAAAGATACCTTTTTAATTTCAACAATTTTCTTTTTGGTGGCTTTATTCGGCTATTGTGTAGCGAGGAAATTACTTCCTGGACCATTAGTGACCGGTCATTTCTCCCAAATAAGGCGTTGAAGTTCACTAGTTGTTTTACGTGGTTGATCCCACCAAATTCAGTGTGGTCATGTCTACAAAATAACTATAACTAGGAATCAGGCTAAAAAACCTATTCAGTGAGCCACAGTGGAGACTGAAGTGAGATCGATTTCTCTTTTGCACTTGAACGGTCCTTTTTTTTTTTTTTTTTCTTTTTTTTTTTCGGGTTTTCAGCTCCTTATTTCCTGACAGGGTCTCTGGAATATCTGCACTTTTGAATTCATTTTATTTTATTAAACCTACAGACTTTTCAACTTCTGTCATCTAAACGGTATTTAAAAAAGAGATTTGATTTTATAACATATTTAAATGAATAGATATGTGTGCATATTAGTATTCGATAAAACAATTTATATCACTATATTATTTATTTATATTACTATATTATTTATTAATATTAAGAACAGTGATATTGAGGCTATGATTGTTTAAGGATTATTATTAGTTACTTGAAACAACACAATTGCGTAGAAGTTATTCTTAGAAATACTTAAAACTATACAACTGTGTACAAATTATTTATGAGATAGAAATACTTGATATTCTAAAAATGTGTTCCAAAAATTTATTGAAATGCTGGACTGAGTTTGCGTTCCATTCACGCTGTTACGTTGAATTTCGAACTAATTCCCTTAAGAAAGGAACCCTTTTATTTACCGCTGTACGTATTAAATAGCATCATATCCTTTTTTCTTCAAAAAGGATTGAAAGATCAATAAAGAACGGTAATAATAAAAACATGTCACCACAAAAAATCATTCATACAATTGGTCGTTTAAACATCAATTTACTTCATGAAATCAGCAAAAAGTAAGTTTTTTTTTGTTTTTTTTAAATTCTTTGTAACAATAGATGAGTTGAATGGGAATAGATACTAGACTTAAATGAAATTAAGAGGAATTGTTTTTCAATCTTCATACACTGTAAGATAACATTCTCAACGAAACGGGTATTATTTCTTTTTGTTATTTAGCTGCAGTTATCTTCATGGATAAATAAATATTTGGACGCCCTACCATACACACAAGTGAAATCTTTTAATAAAAAATTCTTCTGAAAAATTTACATCAATTCATCATGATTATATACACAATTGAAATTGACAGGTATATTTTTAAATACACCATTCAATTTTAACTTTCTTTGCCTTTATTTTTGTTTAGGTGTTTATTTGAAAACCTATACTTGGCAATGTCAAAAGCGAATTTGTCTAATGATGCACTGTTTTAAATGCAGAGAATATCTTCATTCTTTATTCCGTACGATCGGAAAGGAAAATGAGGACACCCATTATTATTCTTCATTTTATTTCGTAAATGAGTGTTATTCGGGAGTAAATGTTAAAGCACCTGGCATTTGTTGTTTCTATTAAAATTACCGTATGGATTGTTCTTAATACACGAAAACCTTTTCATAATTGAATAACGTTCGGATAATTTACAGATAAGTCTAATGGTAGAAAATGTCCTTTCCAGAATGGTTTCTTTTCAATATCATTTGTATTCAATGCATCTAACATGAAGCTCTCTCATTAAATATGTAATAATATTTTGAAGAACTAAAAGTGAATTTAATCTGTGTAAATGAATGCGTTTAGACCATATATTATGTCCGTTGGGATATTTGTATTCATGAAGGCATTTGTAATTTTCACGAAACAAATACATTTCAACAGAATGAGATACACGAAAAAGAATCGACAAATAGTTCAAGTTTTCGTTGATTTGCAGATGTTATATTAACAATGATATCAAGATGGAAAATAGGGGACTCCCCGTGGTGTAATGGCTTAAGTTCTACATTTCGACCTCGTAGGAAACGAGTTCGAAATCCAGTCAGTCTAATAAGTTTACATTCGAACCAATATCCTTAGAAAATTTATGAACTCCTTTATCCCGTCCATTGATGGGTTTTATAATATCCCTACTATTGTTCAAGGATATGTGTGGGCATTAAATAACCCACGAAGAATGATTTCATAATAAAAATGAATAACATATTTTTTAGCTTTGTCTTATTGTTGGCACTCTTTTTCTTGAGTTTTGTTAGATGAGGGATACATGTCAGTGGGCGTGAACACTTTATCAAACCACACCCGTCAACTGACTCTCGGAATATATTATCTGGAAAATAGTTTTATGCACACTATCAATCTTAACAGGGATAAACGTTAATTAGCATAAAATGTTTGGAATAGTTACAAACATGAATTAAAATCCTACCAGTCATTAAGATAAACCTAAATAACAACCATGATGTTAGTAAAAAGTAACCTTGGCGACCGTAGTCGAGGGCAACCAGAAGGTTTCCTTTTCAATAGCTACTACTCCGCCGTGTAGAGGAGGTCGCCACTCCTTTCCCTGGATAGCTCCACTTTACCCTTGATGCGTACCTTGTATTGCTGAGTGTTAAAAAAGGAGGTATCAAGTACCATTTTTAAAGTATGACGCAACCCGGGATTGAACCCACGTCTCCCGGACCATTGGCAAAAGATCTAGCATGATTATTTTTGTTTGGTATGCACGTTTGTGCCCCTAAGTATATAAAACATCCGTACATTTCAAACTAAATATAATTGGTTCGGATTTCTTATAACACGTCAACTGATCATGAAGAAACTTGCAAAATTTAGAATTTAAGTGTTTCTAATAATAAAAATTTGCTTATTCGTATGTTACTTCATGTAGATCTTGTGTAATTTTATAATGGATGATTTAACAGTATATCCAATTCAAATATATTCCTTTGGTTTAAGCTTAGCAAAATTCAAGATTTTAAACTTTTCAAAGCAAAAACCAAGAGGTTACTTATAGCGAAAACATCACAACACAATTGTCTCAATCACTCTATAACCTTAGATTTAGCCTAGAAAATGAAACAAAAATTTTGCTGCAACACTTTAGTTGACATCAATGAGAAATGAATGCGTATATACTACATGTGACAAAAATTATGAAATTAATATACTTAAAGGTTGCCCGAATTGTTTTAATTTAGCCGTAAATCGACTACAAACTGATAAAATGCAGAATATTTAATAGCTGAGAATGTTATTCTTTAAGCAAACTTGAATTGTTTAATCCTGGCAGAGGAAAACCTCTCAGAATAACCTAATGTTGAAAAAAAAATCATGAGGTTAGATGTTTTTAGACTTCTTTATAATCATATTCATGGTTTGAGTCGTTAGAAAAACTCTCAAATAGTATTTTTGATTAAAAGAATCCACTGAAAATAACATTTTCGTACGTTTCATTCAGAAGTAACATTTTGATATAAAGCAATGTTAAGGTCGTATTGACTCATGGACGATATATATATATATATATATATATATATATATATATATATAGTGTGTGTGTTGTATTTTATGACAAATGTATATTCTTTAAATTACCATTTGATTAAAATTATTTTGATTTCAATTGTAACACTGAAGTAATATGAGTGCTGAAATACATAGTTTTCATATGTAAAACCTTTGGATAACTATTCGTTTCATAAAAAGAAATGTAAGCTTGGAAATATATATTTTTCATGAAAAAATGAATGAGCAAGCTGTTTAAAAGAAAAAGTCCGGGAATCTTAATATTTTATTAAAGGAAGCAAAAAATATTCTCTGCTGGTGATATCTGAAAATGGTGATATAAGATTCAATCATTTCTTGTCTCTTAAAAAAAATCTGCATATGGAAAAATCAGTAGTAGCAGAATAACTATGAAGATTTATTAAATTGACTACAGTCAATTATACTACATTTTGCTGTATTGCGCTTACAGTGTCTCTGATAAAACGTCTCTGAAGTGCTTATGAATACCATTTGTTTGGCCTGATTTTTATCCATGGAAAATCGTTATTGATTGCGGACAATATTATAGGTTCCAAGCATCCTGTAGGGATATCTACTTCAACTGCAATATAGGTGAACAATTGCATATTCACTACTTGTCTTCAGTGAGAGAGTGGGGAGATGTATATAGAAAATGAAAGATATTTGAGTTTGCTTGGTTTCTTTATTTAATGTCATATCAAACTTCGCTGGTTATTTAATGCCAAAGAAAAGTTGTATGGATACTATTTTTAACTCGTGGCTTGTGAGGATAAGGTATTTCATACCTTTTCCAGGAGTGTTTGTCTGAAAGCTAATGTAATAAATTGACTGGATTTCGAACCTGGTACTTTGAGGCTACAGTCCAGCACTTCCTACGCCACAGTGACTCCTGCCAATGTATTGATGTTGAGGAGATAGTTTTCTTTTTTCTTCACAAAATTTGTTTTAAAAAATGATAACTATAACAGCTATGAATACCAGAGTAATTGATTAGTTTTAGGGATATCAAATTGTCTAGGGTTATGTTATGCCAAGAGGTTAAGGAATCAAGTTCCTTTTAAATTCAGGTTTAGATTTTTTTGTTTATATGTTTAAGTTTTTTTCTTTTAAGATTATGTGATATCAAGTGTTCCTATACCATACAAAAAAAAAACTTGCTTTCACGCCCTTTTACAGGGCCTGTAAAACCCATCGATAGTATATCTGTTGATAGATAAGAACCCCACAACGAGCGTCCTAATTATGACATCAAATGGAGAGGTTCGAGTAATGCAAGAGCTTTGTGGGAATGCTGAGTACCTCTTCATTGACATGACTCTCAGGTCCACTCTGGCCTGGAGTTCTATCACCTGAATTAATCCTATCTATGGGTCAAATAGAACTGTTAGATATTTAGATTTAGAGAAAAAAATATTGATGCTAAACTGAATTGCTTGAAATTGAACTGTTTGATGATTTAACTCTGTAAACAAATGATTTTATTTCAATTGTTAGTGATACATAACAAGACTTGGGATTATTTAACTCTGTTTACTTATGTTTACAAACCTAAAATGGTTGATATACCATAAAACCAAACAAAAAATTGCACGGGGGTGTCCTGGTGGTGTAATGGTTAAAGGGATGGACTGCGGAATCGTAGAAAGCGAGATCGTATTCCAGTTACGCTATTACGTTCACTTTCGGGCAAATACCCTTAGGAAAGGTATGAACCCCCTTATCCTCCAAGCTATGGGTTAAATAGTACCACTACTGTTCTTCTAGGAGAATGGCTTTGGCATTAAATAACCTACAAAGGTTGATATGCTATTAAACAAAGAAACTAAACAAAATAGTGCACAGTTTTATAGTTTCACGTAAATATTAACAATTTGTAAATGATTGGACATTTCTATTCGAACCATTGAGATCCTACCCTTTAGTCAGTGGATCTTCGGTAAATGAATTGGTACACCACACTCTGCAAACTTTCAGATCTGGAGCCTCACCATCAAATGTAGTTTAATGCATACTCAGAGATCCTTTTTGTGAGGTGTTTTACCCTCAGCAAAGGATACAATTACTGAATTCTTGAACCCCCAGCAGGACGCCATTGTAGTTAGTTGTCTATAAAATAACGAAATAAATCGCCGGTATATGAATCTAATATCCCAAATATCAACCTTCAAAGGTTAACAAGACTCAAGCATTTTCTCTGCGGGTGTTTTTTTATTTTTTTATTTTTTTTTTTTTATTGAAAACCCAGAGAGAAATCATAAAGGTTTTTCTAAACGTGCACGTGTACCGCTTTACTCATTGTAAATAAAATGAGTATTGTTTATAACTGATAATGCGCTGCAGAGTAAAATCTCTGTATTAACATATTTAAAGCTTTCCTGAAAATATTACTGCAATGAAATGTAAAACATTTCCTTACGAAGATTGGGATTATACCTTAATATTAAGTGTACACATGTGAACAGCTGAGGACATAATATAATAATGTGATTATGTCTAGACTGTTATATAAACTGCTGTCTTGAATGTTTAATCGCTGTCGAAAGATTTACTGCCAATCCTTGAATCAATTTAAACATAAATGCTGACTCTTTGATTAGCAAAGTTTTAGCAAAACACAGGATTGTGCAAGTGAAATAATGATATACTCGGTATATTCATCAGGACTCGCTCTTTGCAACCTTTTTCGTATTTCATGAAATATAAATATACCTGGCCCAGTCTGCTAAGGCTGCAGAATAGATTGACTGCATCTCTGCAACTGGAGTTGCCTGAATCTGACACTAAACAATCTGATTTGTGAGACTTTGGTAATGCTGGAGCTTTGAGTCGTAGGGAATACACCTTCATTGCCATTGTTCAAAGGTCCACTCTGGTTCAGAGTTGAAGTATAGGATAGGGTTCTATCCATGGATCAAATAGAAGTAATTGTTTGAAATTTACTGTTTTGACATTTAACTATGTATAAACCAAAAACCACTTATACTAAAATGAATTGTCTTAAATAGAAGGGTTTGATCATTTAACTTTGTGTAAACAAAAATGTATTTAAAATAATGACTGTAAACAAAAGACTGTACTTAGCCTAAACTGAATTGTTAGAAATTAAGTAAAACCATTTAACTCGGAGACCAAAAAAAAGTACAAGCTTGTGTTGAAAATGTTATTTTCAAAATAGGTTTAAAAATCATATACTTAATATGTACAAAATATATTTGGCAATAGATGACCTGCAAAGGACGATATGCCATACAAACCAAACCAAAAATATCTCGAAATGTCGTTTACATTCTCAAATCTTTCTGGACGTGAATGATGCGACAAATATGATGACTCATCATTCTATGACATAAAATGAGTTTTTGAGGATTTTATTTAGTGAAAAAGTATGTCGAATTTCAAAAGTTTTAAGTATCAATCAGTTCCTTTTCATCTGGAGAAATCCGGCTTCAATGTTTATATGCATGATGTTGAAAAAATATATTTGTGCGTGCGTGTTTGAGGATCACATCACCGGGAAACAATCACCCACCAAAGTTGACTGTGTTTCAACGCTATCCGACCCAAGAAAACAGTTCTGTAAAAATATGCCTTCATCATATACGAGTCTAGACTCGTATTCCTCGTATTATGTCTATAAAAAATCATTACTATAAGCTCAAATTCAACTGAGTCAATATGTTCCTTGGGATTGCTCACAAAGAAGGGCAGAAATTTCTAAATAGTGTCATTGAAACCTACTATAAATATTCCTTCCAAATAACTATTTACCTTTAGGGAGAGGAAAATACGTGAAGATATCAAAGTCAAAATTTTAGTCCTAGAAATCAAAAGCAATCAGTTGATAAATCGTTTACAATATTTCATACCAGATCGGAATCGCAGTTGGATCCGATACCCTGGGGGAAATAGATATTTATTTGAAATGATCTCTGAATATTAAAAGTCAATTCGTTATGCTTAGACAATATCACTTAGATATTTTTTCTTACGAGCAAAAATGTTTATATTCTTATATAAATTATTTAATCTACCACTCCTTACCAGAAAATTCAAATCATTCCCATCATAATTTAGAATCTTTATATTATTCACTTGTATCAGTAAGACATTGAAAAGCGTTTATAATGTTAATATTACTCTTACTATTTTTATCAATATTACTCTTACTATTTTTATCAATATTTTTTTTCTATAGATATATTAAAAATAAAGCAATAAGTATTTCCAACATTTTATCACCGTGTAATTTTTCTTTTCCTTCAATTTTTTTTCTTTTCCTAAATACTTTAAAAATTCTGCCAGTAATTAGGCATGACGAAAAATCTTACAAAAGACGTAACAGTGAATGGAGGTGGAATTTTAAAACTTTAGAATCAACAGAATTTTTCAATTCTGTTTAGCCGAAAGAATTAAAGCAAACTTCACCTCGTTATCAGCCACCTACACCAGATAATTGTTTTACCTATTCTTCGCTGTCCTCACCTAATTGATTAGTTTGCAAGGTTTAGGATTCTGCGTGTTTTCATATCGTTTACGCTGGATTTTTGTTTTAACTTCTACCAACCAGATTCCATTCCTATATTCCTCTGGAGGCGGATGGCATATTTGAGTCATATATATATATATATATATAAGAGCTGCAAAATTGGAAACTATTTACTCTTAATGGCTTCTCTCTTTTCTCAGTTATACGTATGGTCTCACTAATGACTTAATTCATTGCATAATAGTAGTTCATAGGTAGGTTCAGATACTGTTAAAATCAGTCTAACTTTATTTTAAATCAAATAATTAAAGAATAGCGTGTATTTTACATGGATATGTATATTTTGGGTTGGTGTTTAAGAAATTCTGCCAAGAGTTATGTTGTTAAGTATTTCTATATAATATCAATAATTTCAAACAGATCTATTTGCTCAGTATATAGGACTCTGACGGGTGCAACCACTCCAAGCCAGATTAACCCAGAAGTAATACAAAGGAAGTTCTCTCCGAAGCTCAAAAATGATACATTTTTCTCTGACTCCCACCAGACATGACTTGACACAAGGTCGTTTTATAGTGGGGATTTAGGGAGGAGGAGGAGGTCGGTCTCGAGCTCTGCAAGACTTATGCAGGTCATCGGCTCTCTTGGGGCAATTTGAGCCAGATGACACAACTGGAGTGCCAGTTCATAGCTTACATTAAACCGAAATAGTCAAATGGTATGCTGTGCTATCAATTCAGCTATACTGGAGCCTTTAAACTCGAGTCTCTTGTTGGAAAGATTAACCGGTTGATCATTGACAAAATTATCAATTCTCTGCATTCTGTATTGTGGGAGAGGTTACTGCAGAAGGTTTCAATGATCTAGTAAAATTGCAGACAATTTTGACTGGTATTACAAGAGTAACCTGTTTTTTTTCGTAGACATTTCTATTGCCTGTATCCTGGTACTGATGATTGGCAGTTTCGTAATTTTTGCAAATGCGCACAGATTATAAACAAGTCTCAATCCAGGAACTTTCTGTTGACTTCAATGTGTGCGACATAGTTATGGCCGGTGTTCATAGAATTACATTTTGAAAACTAGAAAATAAAGTCAATTGAAAGTCTTTCCCAGAAGTCCTTGCACGCTATATATATATATATAGCGTGCAAAGATTGTGTGTGTATATATATATATATATATATATATATATATATATATATATATATATATATATATATATTATATATATTAATTTTTTATGCTACCTAATAGAACACCATACAAATGTAAATCATCAGTAACTGCAACAATCGACCATGTTTGATGAGATACTGCAATGATATTGAATTATATCGTACTCAAATTCTAGCTCACCTGAGGATCGAAAATGTCAAACTTCCATGTGTTTTTATGCGATTATTTTATCTTGTTGTATACATTAAATATATTGTGAAAGTAATCAGCATTATTCTTCATTGGCCGGTGTAAATATATTTAGCATTAAAAATAAATTAACCGATAAATATGTAACATTATATATTTAGAGAATAATAGAAACGATATAATATTTAAACCAAGTAAAATTGATACATATCCGAGTGAACAGTGATATATTTATTTTAAGTGTAATAGTCAACATGTATTTGTTCTCAGATCAAGAGATTCTGAAGCCAAATACTATGTAAATATTTTATCGTGGAAGTAGAGACTCGAAGACAACAACCTATAACCGCATTTCTTGGAATAATAAACATGACTAAAAATACAAGAAACGCGTAGTACAAAATTTAATCCTACGATACGCATTACGTTTTATTTCTCTCTCTCATATAAATATGCATGTGCACATACATATATAGATCTTGAGGTGGGTACAAAATCTAAATATTGTTTTCTACAAATGTGTGCATAAAAATAATCTTAAAACGGTTATAAAATTCTAAAATCCTAAAAAAAAAAAAAAACTCTTTGATTTGGGTACTCATTTTCAGAGAATTGTCAGTAACAACAAGGTTTACTTCGGAGGAAGCTAATATGGGAAATTATCCATTGAAAAAGCCGGGAGGATTGGGAGAAAACCAATGAAAACTTTTCACCGTAAACCAGAAGAGTTGGCGCGGGTAATGTTTTCTTTACATGGTCCAAAATGGTTGTTCAAAAGTAATGGTGTATAACATTGTATTTGGATAGACAACTCGGGTTTATGCCTTGTTATAAGCAAGGCTTCCATTATTGAAAAATGAAATTATTTGAATCAGCGACAATGGTAAATATTGTAGGCTTTTATGCGGCTGTGCAAACCTGGTTAACGTATAGGTGACGAGCAATGATGGGCGATTAGTTTTGATAACTCGACGCCGCAATATACCCGGAAGTATTTGTGTGGATATTCAAGGGAACATTTTATATTCGTATATGTAATCTTTGAGTCGTGCTACAAATACATGAAAAATTGTATTTTGTACGAAAACTGGTTGATAAGATAGCCGTTTTGGAAAACAGTTTACATTGTCTTTGAGATGAAGGGGGGGGGGATCATATCGGATTTAAGAGACTCGTAACTTAACATAATTGAAGCAACGATGAAAGGATTTTTTCTAATTCGCTCTAACAATTTTATGGAGGCGCTGCCGATTCACGGTAATCTTTGTAGAAAGCGGCATGTTGGTGATTTCGTGTAGTCTTGTTCCCTGAAACAATATCCCATATAAGCTTTTGCAAATTATAAATATTGTTACAGACATGGTGCTCGGAAGAGAAGTGGACGAAAAAAAATGACCACTTTAAAGATTTTGATATATTTTATCATGCATAGGCTTTTAAAAGATCTACATCTGTGTACATATGTGCACGTATACATAGATGTGTGATTGAAGCATACATATGTATACACACACACACACACACATGTATACACAAAAAATATATATAGACGTAGACACACGCTTATATATTAATGCATTAACATACGTTTCTTTTCCATATATACATTTTTGTTTGTGTATACAAATAGCTGAATACATGAGTAAAAGAAACATATGTTAATGCGCATATATATATATATATATATATATATATATATATATATATAAGCGTGTGTCTACGTGTGTGTATATATATATATATATATATATAAGCGTGTGTGTATATATATATATATATATATATATATATATATATATATATATATATATATATATATATATATATATATATATACGCAAAGTAATCCAAGGCAATGTATTCCATACGAAGGAAATTTATCAACAAAGCATCTTGATGAAGGTTTAATACGTAAACGTTTCGACGTCGACTTTACTTCGTAATAAATTCATCACTGTTGGATTGTTTTTCAATTTTCCTTCATACTGTATGATTCGTTTCCATGTTTTACTTCCATATTATAAACACGCGCACACACGCACACCAACTGATAAATATATATTATAATACGCACTTATATATAGTCATCAGTTCTTTGACTGACACCTGACAACGCTTAATTTTTGTATTGTGCCTCGGGTGCAAAAGACAACTGTATAACATACCATTTTTCAAACTACAAATGTTTGTTTGGTCTGATTTTATTGCATATTAACAATTGTAGTTTATTTAAAGCCAAATTATTTTTATACATATTTATAAGACATTTTATTTGTAAACATAATTCAACCAAGTTAAATGGTTCCCAGTATTGTCATGTATCACTAGAAATTCAATTAAATATCAACAATTTTTGTATACCCTGTTTAATAACCAAAAAAGGTAATTTCCACACCATTTAGCATTTGTTTTTACATGTTTTAAATGTCTAACCGTTCTATATGACATATAGTTATGACCACGTCAGGTGGTAGGTAACAGGGTTGTAGTGGAGTTGGAGTACTATATATTCCCCAAAGCTCTAGCATTACTGGAACCTCACCATCAGATTGTGTAGTTTCATATATTGGACTCTCGTTGGTGTGTGTGTGGGGGGGTTACCCCTCGGCGGAGAAGTGATCATTATATTCTGCCACCATAGCAGCCTGGGCTAGCAAGTGTTTGTCATGCCTAATTACTGTTAGATTGTTGAAAGATTTAGAAAAAAATGAAATAAAAAAAAATAAAAACACTTCGATAAATTTCGGAATTATTTGCAATATTGATTTTAATATATTAACAGAAAATCTTCAGGAGAAATAATATTTTTTAAAAATATATCTATATTACTTTGTCTGTTTTTGATTTCTTATATTGGCCATAAAGATATATCCACTCGTGTTAATTTAACATTTCGACAATTTACCTATGTATACAAACACACACGCGCGCGTATATCATTAATCTATAAAAATAAATATAACAGTTATTGATGGTAAATCATCCCTTCTAGATGAACAGTAGTTTCTATTTTACCCATAATTAGTGAATGATTTTTCCACTTTCGCAATTGTATTAGTCTGAGTAGTGGGAATGTAGAAATAATAGTATGCCTGGATTTCAAAGAGGCTTGCTGATATCGTTTCAGCTCTTTACCCACTACGCAAGGAGATTCCACCTAAGATTACTTAAGTGATATTTCCAGTAAATATTGTAATATAGTTTAAATCGTTTGAATAATATTAAAAGTGTAGAAAATATGTCATAAAATTTTCTCAACGATGTGAATGAAGCAAAATATTTGAAACAATGATTCGATTGATTTTAGAAACCTTTTTCTCATAATGGAAAAAGAGCGAAAACTATCAAGACACTTGAATTTGCCAGGGAAAGAAAAGAAAAACAGATTATCGTATTTTCTATTTAAAAGTGCTGAACTGAATGATCGAAATCTGATAAGGATCATTTTTTTTCAAAATATATTTAAAATACACCAAACTCCCGCGTATAAAAGATAAAATATTCTATTTTTATTTTTTTTCATAATTTGGAAAGTGAAAATTGCCATTTTAATTGGTTGATTCTGAATTACCATTTTTAAAAAAAATCAAGTATGAATCTCTCAATTATATAGCTAATCATTTTCTATATTTTTTCCTGATAATCGATTTAATTCTCTCATCAGTGATTACGAAAATCTTGGAGAAAAGAATTAACTTTTCCTCTAATCGGTTAACATAAATATATACTCATTTTAGTGCCCAGATGGAGAAATCATTAGATTTATTAATTTTGTCTGTGAAGGAACCAAAAGTAATCCTATTGTATTAAATCAATTTTACAGCATGTGGAGGATATGAGCATGTGAAGGATATGGGCATATTTTATCCCTTGCAGGTCAAGGAATTGCTGACATTGGGTATTTGCTTACATTTTTTGAGCAGTTTAAGCGTTTGCACGCGGTTATGAGATTGATCATTTTTATTATACCTAATCAAGTTATGCTGAGATCCCAGTTCCTGACCCTTTCTTGCCATCCATTCCTATCATAGAGAGCTCTTGGTAGGTCTTCTAGACAGCATCGTCTGTTTGCCACTCTGAATAGATGTAAGCCTTTGTTGGTCGGCCATGATTAGCACATCATTATGTAGGAGTCCATTAGAGGGTTATTTTCTTTCTTTTATATCAGAGCACCGAATGTCTTGTTCGTCTTACTTGGACGTAATTTGATAGATAGGTGACCGAACAGCTGCTTTTTTCATATCTATTTTTTTTTTTGCTTCGAGTATTTGTTTAAAGAAGCAGTTAACTAACTTGAGTAATCCCCATCGAGATTTTTCTAAATACGTTTCTTTAACGTCCATGAGGTATATCCATATAGTACAACATATTCCGCCAACGCTTTTATTTTTTATTTTTCGGAAAGATGAGTTTACCATATGATCGCTAACCTGTTCATAGCAGTTCCCCTCTTGGCAGTACGTATGTTGAATTCCCTTATAGTTGGAAATATATGGATGCCAAGATATGTAAACTAGTCTAACTTTAGTATTATGTCACATTAAGTGGAGAGGTTACCTTATTTAAAATAGCTGTTTTGCGTTCATGTAGAAGACAATGTCACCTGCTGTTGGGGGCCCAGTCGACTGTGACTGTATTATTTACCGACCGCATCTCTGCAGAGGGGTAAGATCCTCCAAACAAGTGTCCTGGATGTGACACAAAACCGTCTGATGGTGAGGCTTCAGATCTGGGACGTTGAGAATGTGGAGTGGTCCATTATTGTCATTACTCCAAGGTCCGCACAGACCCTGAGTGGTGGTTTCTCTTTGGGTCGCATCTCTGTGTCAAGTAGGACTAATTATCTACTATACTTGAAGCCATTTAATCGTTCAAATGAATGAATGTCGGATAGAATTAAGCGTTTTAATACTTGCAAAAATTTAACTGCATGAAAACAAATAAACCCTGGTTCGTTTATAAATTGTTACCTACAGTTTTCTAAACACACCCACACACATATATATATAAATATATATATATATATATATATATATATATATATATATAATGATTTAGTTTTACATATCCTACGAAGTCTATGCAGTAGGGATTCACCTTTGGTAAATTTATTAGGGAGATGAGGTAGATCATATACACAGACCGAATCTGTCATAGTTTCTTTTTTTTTTCTTTTTAAGTTTCACTTTTTAGACTTTCAAAGTGCATAGACTAGGCAGATTATAAACATATATTCAGTATAATGTATTTTCTCGCCAGATTCCAACAAAATCTCGAAGTTGGTATTACCATCAGTTGATTGAACAGTTGGTTTCATGTTTGTCTTTTTTTTTTGTAGGGGTGGTATTTTGATTTTTGCAGATTATAACAAGTTTTTTTTTTTTTTTCTGGAGAAACCATAATTTAGTTTTAGTTGTTTTACCATTCTTCCTACTAGGGAGTAAAATACATTGGAAAAATCTACGAAGAAAAGTGTTCCCTCGAGATTTTTTTATATGTACCCCTTTGATAATTCGTTAGACAGTAGAATCTGAGCTTATAGATTTTTCTGAACACACACACACATTTGTTTAAGGAGTCCGAACGTTACTAGAACAGGAAATGTATTTTGCTTTATTTATATAGGGAATATAGTCAAAAATTCGTTCAGCCAAACAATTTTAGTCTTTCCATTCGATACTTTTCAACAAAATATTATCCGGTCAATTTGACTGCTCAATTTCATGACAATGAGTAGTTTATGTACATATCAATCACGCCACACAAGATGGGACAAAACGCGATTTATAACTAGTTTTTAGATTTTTCTTGAGATATTTACCGTATTTGATGGTGTATAAGATGCACTCCAATTTAAGCAGGGCAAATCAAGAAAAAAGTATAATATTGATATTATAAAAGTAATTAAAGGAATAGTATCGATAACACTTTTAATCTGCACAATAGTATTTTAAGTAATGACAATAGGTACATAAGTTACTTAAAATCTAAGCTAATAGTTTCCAGATTGCTAATCTTGGCCAACTATCGTGAATTTTAAAACTAGATATGGCTCATAAGGCGGAGGGGATTTTTTAGATATATTTTTAGCAAAAAAATGGGGACGTTACATGCCGTCAAATACGGTACTTTTCCTCGAACAGTAACCATAATAATCTTACCGATCTCCATTTTGCCTTGTCTTTATCCTTACCCGGAGAAGGAATAGTTACTTAACTTGCCCGTGGTGTAATGGTTATCGTCGTAGGAAATGGACACGGCGATACAAGTTCAAATACTGGACGAAGCTGATTGCATTTCACATAGCACAAATACCATTGGGAAAGTTATGAATCCAATTATTCTCTCTCCAGCTATGGGTAAATAGTAGGGCAGACTGTGTTCGTCAGCCTTGGTGAGGCATCTAGTCTGCAAGAAGGAAAACTCTGAATTCAAACCTGCTAAATTCCGCTTAAAATTTGACCTTGTCATATCCTGCCTGAGCGGAGGGGTTGGTAAATATGGTTACTTACCTTTCTCTTGCTATTCATTGCTAAGTGAAACGTAAACATTTTTTTTTTAGATCTGAAATCTTATCGCTGAGCATATAAACGAGAATAACCGTTACTCCAGAAGCGCCTGTTATTCAAAGATTTATAAATACCGCCGAAGTTTGCAGCTGAAATTTTCAGATGCAGTCGCTTATGTTTAAGGCGTAAATAGATTTTCTCTCTGATATAGAGACAAACTTACACATAACAGATATGTCAATTTAATTTTATTGCCCAGTCGGCTGGGGCTGTAGAATACTCAGCAGAGGGGTACAACACCCCCAACAAGTGTCCTAGATATATAAAACAATCTGATGGTGAGGTTCCAGTAATGCTGGATCTTTGGGGAATACGGAGAATCCCTTCATTGTCATCGCTCCCAGGTCCACTCTGGCCCACACTGATAGCACCTGATAAAGGTCCTATCTATGCGTTAAGTAAACTAAACCTTGTTTGAGTTTAATTTTTTTGCATTTAAACTGCGTATTTATGCTGAACTGAATTGTTTAGAATAAAATTATTTTGACATTTAAACTGCATACTTATACTAAACTGAATTGCTCGAAATAGAACTGTTTTGACATTAACTATGTATTGCCTTGTCGGCTGGGGCTGTAGAATACACCGACTGCTCCTCTGCATAGGGGTAACCTACCCAAATGAGTGTCCTGGTAAGACACTAAACAATCTGATGGTAAGGATCTAGTAATGTTGGGTTGTTGGGCCATGGGGAGTAGCTCTTCATTGCCATTGCTCCCAGGTCCACTCTGGCCCGGAGTGGTAGCACCTGATAGGGCCATATCGATGGGTTGAATCGAACTAACTGCATACTTATACTAAACTGAATTATTTGAAAAAGAACTGTTTGACTAAACTGAAATGCTTGACATAAATATGTTTTTGACTATGAAACTGTACTTACATTTAAACTGCGTGCTTATGCTAAATTGAATTGTTTAAAACGGAATTGTTTTTGACATTAAAACTCAATTTACACTAAACTGAATTGTTTAATATAAAACTGTTTTGACATTTAACTACATGTAAACAAAATCCGTACTTATACTATACTGAATTAGCTCTGTTTTGAATAATCTGAATAACTTGAACTAGAAGTGTTTTTGACAATTAAACTTTGTACTCATGCTAAACTGATTTATTTGAAGTAGAACTGACTTTTTGTATAAAAATGGATTTGGCGTTAAGTAACCTACGAAGGTTGAAATGCCATAAAACCCAACCAACCAAACTCAGTACAATTTTAACCAAATCATAACTGCTACATTTCCTGCAAGAATCTTTACTTTCCCTTTAAAAATATTTACGTTCTAACTAATCTCACTTCAAAAAATAAAAAAAAAACAAACTTGTATCTTCTGTTTTTAAACCAACCTTTCACTCAATTTAAAGACTTACAAAAACATTGATTTGTGCATCGGTGTTTATTCATTTACACCTTTGTACTTTATATATTGAGAGGAAGACATAATAGTTGAATATAATGAGCTGTTATTGATATCAATTTTGATTCAATATTTCCCCTCTAAAGACAAATACCTGCATATCTGGATCAGTGAAAATATCTACTCTTACTAGTATAAATACTTATGAATGATATTGTATCTATGACTTGTAGTTATTTTGTTATAGAGAGAGAGAGAGAGAGAGAGAGAGACTTCAGCAAGTCAGAAGAATATGTAAATATCATCCATTCTTTCTGCTCCTCTCTCTCTCTCACCAATATTTATATATATACATTCACACAAGAAATACGGATTAATCTTGGCATAAAAAAATCATGATATTGTTACTAAGCTGATATAAAACTAAAAACCTAAAAATGAGTTTACCAGACTGATTATTGCGCACAACTCATGAAACCTCAAATAACGTTCACTTAGTCTATATTTTTCTTATATATAGGAAGATAACCATAGACAATATATGTATATCTGAGTATTTGTGTGAGTGTGTATATATATATATATATATATATATATATATATATATATATATATAAAAGTGTCTATCAATTGCTTCTACCTCAAATAATTACGGTTATTATCACTTATAAAAACAAATATAGCAGGATTTTATTCATGGTGAAATAGTATAGAGCTAAAACGAATGTCGTGCATAACTTATGTTCTACAACATTGAAATTATATTATATAAACAAACTTTAAGAGTTTTTTGGGGGGGGTAGATTTATCTAAAAATTAACAATCTTTTAAAATACAACGCTGTATTATACTCGAGTTGTTTCTAGATTTTTAATACCCAAGTTAATTTATCCATAGGAACTTTAATAACAATGCTGACGAAGAAATCATCGTCATTCTTTTTAGAATACAAGAATCGATTAAGATATAATTTTAATTCTTTATAAATGAATAATTTCTTAAAAAATATATGCGTAACTATAAAGAATATTGCGTATTACCACTTATCACGATTATATCCTATTGATTACTAGAGCTAATTAAATCTTGGCACCGTTTGTCATTGACAGTTTTAAAAATATTCAATGTTTTTTAAAGGTAGCAACACAGAAAAATAAAATTCGTCTTGAATCAATGATATTGTTTTTGTATAAAGAGCCCTTTAATGATCTTCGTTCTACACTGGGGATTTACCCAATAATATTGCGTACTTTTCTTGGCTGACCTTTCTAGCTACCCTGTGTATTGTCCGTTTACTTGCCCTTGCGATAATCTTAAAATTAATGGTCTCTCCCATCAATCAGCACATCTTATCTCATCTCATCGATAATCCGCCTGCACTAGCCACAAATATGAAGTTCGTACGGCTTGCTCGACTCGTGACCTCATCCAATATATCACTGATAAACTGTACGGAAAAACGACGAGAAAACAAAAAAGCAGTGATTTCTCTGGGCCGAAACAAATCTCTTTTTACGATCTGGAAAAATCCTGACAGAATTCTGCTGACAAACGAGTTTTTTTGTTTGGTTGTTTTTTGATTGTTTTTACTACTACGACTGTTCTTGACTTCTTTTATTTTTGGTATTGCCTTTTTCCAGCTGATATCATTTCTTTCGAATGAACTTTAACACCTTTTCAGCCAACAATAATTTTGTTACCAAAACAAAACTGTTACGTCCTTAAAAGTCACAGTAATTAACATTATAATAGTTTATTTGTAACCTCAAATATATAAGGCAATTGAATTTGTGAGCTATATGCAACTATTTAAGTATAAAGAAAAAAAATCTACTGGTATATAACTGTACAAAGAAAATAATGCAGATGTCGTAGTGTAACGTACACAATTGTTGAATTTTAGTCAAGATTAACATTGCGTATAAAAGCTATTTGATCGTACTAAAAGTTCAACGGAAACCGTGTGTGGAGTGGATTATATTTCAACTGAACCATCAATTAACGTGTGCGCGAAGTGTTGATATACGTCAGAATCGAAGTATTTTAGTTAATCTTGAATGGTAATTATATTCTTTTCCCAGGGAATGAGTGATGATTCAGTATAAAAGATTTAGCAGGAATTCATTCGTGACTTTTGCATTCTTTGAGTCATGCCACCACAGAAGTCGTTAAAAGGTAGAATCATCCTTGAGGATGAGTATTCAACCACCTAACCACACGATGAACCTGGGAGACACCAAACTTGATTTGGTAGATTTGAAAATGAAGTTAACCTTCGTTAACGAAATTAAGTTCAAATGAAACAAGTTTTTTATGTTAAAGAAAGTCAAGCTATTTGGGGCAGTTAATGGAATGCATTCAGGTCAGCTATTTCGGTTTAACGCTTAGATATTCTTTCTCTGAAGAAAATTTTAAGAAAAAAGTAATCAAAATGTGAATTTATAACGAAAAAAAGTCGACGTTAAAACGTTTAATTAAACATCGACCGATGTTCTATCAACACTTGTTTCATTATTTTAAAGGTCTGATGAAGGTTCATTAAAACCAGAAATTTTAACGTCGACTTTCCTTCGTAATAAATTCATCAATTTTAGTGTGCTTTGTTTTTTTCAATTTAATACATACTGTCGGATTCCTTTCCATTATTTACTTCCATATTATTTCACTGCCAAAAAAAAAAGCAAAGTAAAAAAAAAAAAAAATTATCCAATCGATTTGACTAATCAGTTTTCCAACGAATGTCTCGTGTGAGTGAGAAAGAGACAGCGCTAATCGTTAAAAAACTGACCAGTCAAAAGGATCATATAACTCTCTCTCTCTTTCTCTCTGTATATATAGAGAAAAAGAGAATTATCTATGTGAATTTCTATATACTGTATCGACCATAGATAAGTGTTCGCCTTATATTTCTTATGAAACCGAATATCATCATGTCGCGCTGCTAGAACGGATCCCCCTCTTTCTCTCTGGCCATTCCTCACTATCACCCATTACTTCCAGCAGGTCTTCTAGACTACATCCTGTGTCTACACAGGGCTGCTTTAGGTATGCTCTTGCACGTCGAAGTGCAGTGGTCCATAGAAGAACTTCACATGATTTCCTCCCTAGTTTTAGAAATGGAAGGCAGGTGGCCCAACAGTTGTTTCTTGGGATTTTACTTACAGACTTTGTTCCATATAGCTCGTAGCATTCTTGTGCATTTCCCGTCTAGCTTTTCCTCTATGCGATTTGGCAGCGTCCATGTGGTGCTTCTATAGAGTAGAATTGAAACAACCATTGTTTGGAAGATATTGCAACCAATCTACGTGAATTTGTCCAGTAATTTCAGAACCAACATTTACAGTGAAGATGTCTACTTTTTTTTTTTTTTTTTTTTTTTTTTTTTAAAATCAAATCCCGTTATCCGTTTTGTCTGCATTCCCATAAAGGCCAATAACTCATGCTGCCTGCCCCAAACTATGCAGTGGTCATTCGGCTTGGGTATGTACTTGCAAAAAAAGCAAAAAAAACAAAAAAAAACGCTGTCGTCTGCGTCCGTAATAGTTTAGGCTGGGTATCATCTACTTCTTGCCTTTTAGAGTGTAAAGACATTTTCTTTCATTAGATCTATGGACGTTCAAAGTACGAAATCTCGTCAGATTATGAACAGATATGGGAATAAAATATCCCCTTGCAGAACACCGGCAACAGTTTCAAAGAAGTTTGAGTTTTCATCTGATGAGCGAAATTTTACTTTCGTGTTTTTAAGGGGTATCATTATGCCTGCGACAGTTACTTTGGGAGACCATAAGCTAGAAGTATTTGACCCATCTTTTCTCTGTATATAATCAAATGCCTTGGAGAAATCTACAAATAAGTGTTGCTTCCTTGGTTTTGTCGACGAACGAACTATGATTCGACGGATCGTCAGAATCTGTGATGTTGCTCACTTTCTCCGAAAAGCATTTTGATTCTTTCAAAGAATTTTCTCAATTTGTGGTTCGATGCGGTTTAGTAGCAGAGCATTATAAACCTTAGCCGCAATAGAAGCAAGGGTTATGCCTCGGTTGTTCTTGGCAATTCCAAGGTCACCTTTCTTGGGGGGAAAGGGAGGATGCAGCCTTTTATGATGTATATAGCTCCGTAAAACACGGATACAAAACGGCCTTATGAAAGTGAGGCCGGCTCTGTAGGTTTAGCTCCCTTGAATATAAATAAAGAGACTCTATTACTAGATAGCCTGTGTGTTCACGTGTTATTCATAATCGCTCGCCATCGGCACCAGAACACAGCCTTTAGTGGGAAGGACAAGAGATAAACCCGAATATACCAGTATCTTATCATTTCTAGTAGCATTATATGCATACGACACGAATATCATGGTGTATAACTTATCAAATAATACCGCATTGAAGCTATAGACGAAATATTTAACAGTCTAAATTTAAAAACAGGTCGTACATATTTAATAAAGGCGATATTGTTAACTGAAGTTGGTATATTTAACATTGCTTTCAGTGTCCCACTGCTCAAAACTATTTATAAATTATGCGTAATTATATTAATTTTAACTGTAATATTCCATTAGAAATAAAATCTAAGTACATTTTTATAGAAGAAAATTAGGTTTTATAATATAATTTGGTATTGGTATACTCATGTAGGGCGATAGTCTGTATATTTACATTAATGATTTCAGTTTTCATGTGTTTAGCATCTCTGAGACTTCTGTGCGTAATTAAAGAATCATAACACATCTGAGGTTGTACATAAATAAGATAAACTGATATTATGGATATGTAAAAAAGATTCTTAGAATTAGTTGACACAGATGGTCTACTAGCGAAATCCTTTATTTTATTATGAAGAAAAGTTTATTGAATTAACTTCAATGCACACGTGTGTGAGAATTCTGAGAGCAGTATCTATAAACAAATTTTAATACAGAACCCGATATTCCTTAGTTTGCTTTTTTTCAGATTTTTTCCTGTATTAAGACTAATTGTGGGTATATTTGCCCTTTTTCAGTATTTTAAAAAGATGTTTTGCAATGACTGTGTTTTTGTTATTTTTGCTTTGTTTTTTGTACATCTTTAACGAATAATGAAGATTAGATTAATAATCTAATATTTGGCGTACTTTTTAAAAATTATATTCTGGGAGACATTGAGTACAATTGCAATGAATATGAAGTGATAATTACTATATTATAAAACTTTTTTTTCTTATTTAACATCATTAGTTTAACGTTATGAATGTAATATCGCTGCATATAAAGAGCAGATTTTGCCGATAAGAAAGATAGAGGAATTTTATTTTTAAGTTTCAATTCTAAATGTTAGTAATAAATTATACCCAAAGATACCTAGTTTAACTGTAATATTGTAAAAGAAATATAAGGCATTATATCACTGTAATTTTTATTTTACTTTATTTTATTTTCTATAGAATGTTGATGTAGAAATATCAAAACTTTTAGATTTGTCGTGGTGGATGTACTTCTGTAATCAGGCCTGATTTTCACTTACAGACAAAAGGTCGAGACGAATGATCCTCTAAGGCATTGGAATTACAAATGAGATTTTAAATCCCTTCTGCATTTATAATGGACGAGCGGATTTTGTTGTAGACATGTAAATGTCTTTTTTATTCTTAAATTGTCTACTGACTGCATGATATTCACACTATAAGACTAACTTAGATTATTTGGTTTAATGACATCTCAACCCTTAACGGACATTTAATACCAAATTATATTTATGCATTTAATTCATAAGCGAATACACTGTTCGTTGAGCTCATTTGTTTGCACAATAATATGCTTTGAAATATTACTATTAACATTGATTCTATTCATTAAGTATTCCTAATTTATACAAACAACTTGCATATAGGTGTATGTTTACAAATGACGAATGATATTATCCCTAGTAAAAAAATGAAGATACATTTGATCCAGAGATCGGACCATAGCAGGTGCTATCATTCAGAGTAGACTTGTCATTATTGGTAATGAAGGGGAGCTTCAAATTCCTCACACTCCAAGACCAAAGGCTCGCTATCAGATGTGCTTTCTGGTAATACCCACAACACAAAATGATTTAAAGTATTGATACCATACATTAATTTCTATTTAACTTTATTCATTCACTTTCGCCCAGTTAAATTGTTTCAATTATTGCTATCTAATGCTGATAGTTTTTTTTTTCATCTTAAAACGTGTGAAAGCACGTGCGATACTCTGTCCTCATCAGCCGCCAAACAGGGTGATAACACAGCACTAAATGGTTTCAAGTATTGATACCTAACACTAATATTTCTATTTATCTTTATTCATTCACTTTCGCCCTGTTTCAATTATTGCTATCTAATACCGAGAGTTATATATGATATTATTCAATTGTTTGCACACATTTGAATTGGTTCAAGTATGGTAAATGATAGATTTCTAATTGACATATAGATTAAAACCAAACAGGTACGACCACATTGCTTCAGATGGGACATGGAAGTAGTGATAATAGAAGGGTACTCTACATTCCTAAAAGCTCCAGAACTAGAGCCTCACCATCATACCCAGGAAACTTATTGGGGGGGATCTTACTCCTCAGAAGAGATACAGTCAGCATATTGTACAGTCCCAGGCGATATTGAAGCAGTGATTTTTAGCTAACCCCCTTTTTTTTTCTTTTTTTACACTCTGGTTTTGTACGTAGCTTACACTGTTCCCATAATTTGCAATTTAAGGAAAATTGAAAACAATTGAAGGATTAAAGATAAGAAAATAGCAGGGTAGATTTTTGTGTATTTTAGCATTCTAGCCAGATTTAATGACACTGTCAAAAACAGTGCTCTTTGATGACAATTCCACTATGCACAAAGGAATGAAGTATCATGATTACATGTTATTGGTGTAATACAAATGAATGATGGAAAAGTTATGTTCTTAATTGCATAAATTTGCTAAACAATCCAGTGAAACCCTCAATAACTCGCCTGAAACATTTGTAGCCGTTGTAACCTTGGCCCAAACTTTCGTATTTAGTTTCCAAAGTGTCTGTTTGGTATTATAAACACTTCACCCAGTAGTTTTATATACCCAACCCAAACATCACGGGGGTGTTTTCGTGGTCTATTGATTAAAGCGATGGACTGCGAAATCGTAGTAAGCGAGTTCGTACTCCAGTCACGCTATTACGTTCACTTTCGGGCAAATACCCTTGGGAATGGCATGAACCCCCTTATCCCCCCAGCTATTGATTAAATAGTACCACAAAAGTTCCTCTTGGAGAATAGGTTTGGCATTAAATAACCTACAAAGGTTGATATGCCATTAAACAAAGAAATGAACGAACCAAGCAAACATCACAGGAAGTACGTGAAACATGTCAATTTTTAAACTGAGTAAAGCTATTTTGAATTCAAAGTTTCCCACCACGCTTAATCGGTTGCCTAACTAAACAACCCAGTTTGCATTATATTTACATATTTAGTAAAATAGATGGACCCATCAATTTCCTACACTCTATTTCCGACTACGATAACGATGACCGTTGCACTAATGGTGATTCCCCAGCTCATCTGGTTTTATACCATATACGAATGTAGTCATCTAACACAGTAAATGTCTTAACAGTTATCTAAAATCTCTAGCGGGATTGAGTTTCGATCCACTTTAGTTTTTAGCTCTTATTTAAGAGAGCAATAAAAACAGTCTCTTACGTCAGTTATTTTTATTCTAACATTATAAATAATGAGTAGAAATAGTTCCTAGTTACTCACCTTTGTCGATCGTGTTGACAGGAGGAACTTCAAATCCAGCTAACTTATGATAGTTTTGACCAAACGTCTCTGCACGTATGTCGATGATTGTTATAGTTTCAAGCGAACTCAGAAAATACAGGATAAGACTAATTAAGCAGTATCAATCTATGTCCGGTCTTGTCTCGCACCGCCAGTTTATAGACAATTTCACCCTTCGTGATCTCTTAAAAAATAGTCGGGTAACAATTTTTGTCTAGTCTCTCTAAATAACTAGTTAGGTCTACTATGAAAACAAAGGAACGATTCCGAGAATAAACGCTTATCGTCGTCTTTGTTCTCTTCGATAAAACCAAATGAGGAAATAGCACCAGTGATACGTCAGGCCAACATGAGTATATCCTTCCTATTATGATATAGATGCCAGATAGTGCTATATCAATTTCTGCCAATCAGTCGGTGACCCATTACCGCTGACGGGACTTGAACTGTTCTTTCGACAAACTATAGGGACCGGTTGACCATGGAGAGAGGGTGTTTTGGCCTGGAAACGTCCCACTGCCAAATCCTAATTCAGTACACTCACTCGGATTTTAGACCTACCAATGTTTATATTAAGCTGATTTATTTTTTATCGAAACATTTTTGTGTCCGATACGCAGAAAGTAATACCTCTCAAAAGGTGGAACTGGTTAATCACTTATATAGACGCAATATCTCGTTTGAGAATAATATTCGCACGTTTAAACTTTCAAATTCGCTTTAAGAATGTGCCACATAATCATACTAATAGAAATGAAAACAAAATTGACCAGTTGACACTCACTAACTTGTAACCAATTGCGTGAAAAAGCGGTGGCGTTTGGAGGCTTAAAAAGCACATGCTTTCAGAAAGCGGACTTTGGATCAAAGGCCTCAAACTACTTTTCTCAAGCATGCGACAGAACAATTTTTACGACTAATATTTTCGTCAAATTTGGTAATTTTTCCATTCATATTTACCAACCCCTCCGCTCGGGCAGGATATGACACGAGGTCAATTTTTAAGTGGAGTTTAACAGGTTTGAATTCAGTTTTCCTTCTCCTAGACTAGTTAGCTCACCAAGGCTGAAAAACCAGTCTGTCCTACAATTTACCCATAGCAGGAGGGAGAATTCATACTTTTCCCAAGGGTATTAGTGTTATGTGAAATGCAATCGGTCTCGTCCAGGATTTGAACTCGTGTCGTCGTGTCTATTTCCTACGACGATAACCATTACACCTCGGGCATTTTGGTAATTTTCCCATTGCCCCTTGTTCGTGTTTCTCTCAAAAAGAAAGGTAGAATGTACATTAAGATTTCAGTTTCTTTCAGTTCAATTTGAAAATTGGAAATAATCCAATTTTATATCCATCTAAAAAGTATACTGAAAATAAGAACGATATTGAAATCTACATTGGTTTGTTTAAAATACATTTTGTGGTGGAGAGGTTACTGAAATTATAGAAAATTAACTCGCACAACAGAAAATGAGGAGTTTATTTTTGTTTCATAACGTGAGAAGGGATAGATTTGATGATTCATATTGGCGTGGAGGATGCAATTGAGATGAGAGACCACTAAGACTCAAATGCTTTCTTGAATAGATGGAGTCTAGAGTTCCAAAAGAGATCACATTTTCTCATGCCGCCCACCAAAAAGATATATATTCCTGTCAACTGATATCTGACCAGACTTGCGTCGCAGTCTTCTAACACAAAAAATATAAAAACACCCTGTATTACAGTAAAGGAAATTTTAATTTTCCACACTCTTATTCAATGTAGAATGATCGTCCATTTCCAGAACAATCATTTTAAAAAGAAACTCCTCCCATCGATATACATGATTCTCATGTATACCACACGAGACCATCCGATGGTGGAACTTTGGGGATTGTGACATACTCCTTAATTTCTTTTAATCCTAGTACCTTGGGTGGCGTAATGGTTAGCAAACTAATCGGGGAAACCTACACGAGTGAGTTCGAGTCTCATTGGGTGCCCCATTCATACGGCTTGAGCCACATCTTAACAAAAAGCTTAGTAAATTACTACTCCTTCATTTCCATTAATCCGTAGTCCACTATGACCCGAAGTGGTAGTAGCTGTTCAGATCCCATCTCTGCAGCTAATCGAAATATTTGATCATTTTCTCTACTTGAAACCATTTGAAATTTACTGATCTCGTTAACTTATATAGCTGCTACTTTAAACCATTATTCACACACATATAAATACTCTATACCTTTGTTTATACATACTACTTAAATTTAACAATCATCCACATGCATAAACTCAATTCCCATATGTATCATAGTCGTGTATATATATATAACGCTACGCGTATACTTATACATACTCATACGGATACGCGCACATTTATGTACGCATATTCAGAATACGCCATGCCTATAAGCATAAACTCTTGCATATATACTCAAACCAGGAGAAATATGCGTCTCGATATAAGCACCTTGGATAGATGATCATCAATGTCTGCCGACAGCAGATTCACTCTCTTTCTCTCTTTTTCAACTATCGTTACCGGCAAATCCTCTTGACAGCGTCCAGCGCCCGCATAGAGCTGATAATACTAATTCTTTGCTGGTTAGTCAACAATGGTATTTGAGTCCATCGAATATTACTTATGTCTCCACTTTTAGCTGTGTTCGGCTCAACTTGCTCGTTTTACTTGAATAGTTTGCTAGATGCATGTTTAATAGACACAACATATTGGTAAGCTGTTGCTTCCAGAATTTATTCGAAACAGTACGCACCATACCTGTGTAGTTACCATATACCTGTTTCTCCAATCTTTTCCTTAAATTCTAAGTAGAGCAGGTATACAGTAGTACTGACATGGCTGCAAGAGTTTATGATGTTAAATAAACCTTGCCATTATTGTAAGAGACCATTAATATCCAAGTGGATAGGATCAAATTCACTATCTGGAATGTAATTTTCCACAGTCACTGACTCTGTGTCTATGTACATTTGTTTAAACATTTCTCTTAGAGTGTTGTATTTTAATATTTTTAGCTCGAAGTAACGATAAGCAATTCACTATTTCTCTCTTTTTCAACTATGGTTACTGGCAAATCCTCTTGACAGCGTTCAGCGCCCGCATAGAGCTGATAATGCTAATTCTTTGCTGGTTAGTCAACAATGGTATTTGAGTCCTTCAAATATCGCTAATGTCTTCACTTTTAGCTGTGTTTACCTCGACTTGCTAGTTTTACTTGAATAGTTTGCTAGATGCACATTTAAATGACACACAACATATTGGTAAGTTGTTGCTTCCAGAATTTATACGAAACAGTTCGCACCATACCTGTGTAGTTACCATATACCTGTTTCTCCAATCGTTTCCTTAAATTCTAAGTAGAGCAGGTATACAGTAGTACTGGCATGGCTACAAGAGTTTATGATGTTAAATAAACCTTGCCATTATTGTTAGAGATCATTAATAATGCCCGTGGTGTAATGGTTACCATCCTAGGAAATGGAAACAGCGACACGAGTTCAAATCCTGGCCGAGACTAATTGCATTTCACATAACACTAATACCCTTGGGTAAGGTATGAATCCAATTATTCTCCCTCCAGCTATGGGTAAATAGTAGGGCAGACTAGGTTCTTCAGCTTTGCTGAGGCAAATAGTCTAGGAGAAGGAAAACTCTGAATTCAAATCTGTTAAACTTCGCTTACAAATTGACTTTGTGTCACATCCTGCCCGAGCGGAGGGGTTGGTAAATATGATTAATATCCAAGTGGATAGGATCAAATTCATTATCTGGAATGTAATTTTCCGATGTCGCTGACTTTATGTCTATGTACATTTGCTTTACCATTTCTCCAAGAGTGTTGTATTTCAATATTTTTAGTCCGAAGTAACAATAAGCAATTAACTTGGAATCTGTTTTAATTCAAGGAACAGGTAGACGATATAAATTGTTGGATATATGTTGTAGACTACCGGCTTTGACTTGACATAATGTACTGATAGACACAGCTTACTTCAGGATTATTACATTTGAGTTCTATCTATGCGTTAGGAATGGATATGTCATGTATCAACATATAAGTGGTAGTAGAATTAGCAATGTTCTTAAGTTAAATGTAATTTTCTGCCGACGTATAGTTTAGAGATCGATGAATGGATCAATGATAGCACAAATAGCATCTAAGAAGATATCCACGTGTATATTAAATGTATCTCGAATGTGACGATTCAAACTGGTAGATTGAGCAATATAACCCAGTTGTCTGATTTCACATGGATTATAGTTATACGTCTTAGCTTGCATCACTCAGACTAAGTGTTTCTGGTTGGAAAGGATACGGAATAATTGTCCCTCAAGCATATACTTAAAGTAATGTAAGATAGTAGAGCTAAATATTTTCTAAATGTTCTTAAATATGTTATGACATCAAATAACGTCTTGGAAAAGGATATTTTTTTTGGATCATTGATATGTTACAATAAAATAGTTCCAATAGTAAGATTCGCAAGAAAGACTGTACAAAATAAAAACAGTATCTTTCTACATGTTTTCAAGACCGGCTATGTTTCTCCGTCTATTGCAACATTACCGTGCACATTCCCAAATTTGATGTGAAAATATAAAGATTAAATCTCCTTTTGCTTACTTAAAAGCGGATATAGCTTCATTTGATAGAATATTACAATTCTTGTTAGACAGAATGTATTTTGAAACGGTAGCAATTGATCATTCCGAAGATATCAAATTCCTCAAACAGCAAAATGCTGTCCGATAAATGAATTATTCTATTTACCCAACCCCTCCTCTCGGGCAGGATATGACACAAGGTCAATTTTTAAGCGGAGTTTAACAGGTTTGAATTCAGTCTTCCTTCTCCTAGACTAGTTGCCTTACCAAGCCTGAAGAAATCAGTCTGTCCTATTTACCCATAGCTGGAGGGAGAATAATTGGATTCATACTTTTCCCAGGGGCATTAGTGCTATGTGAAATGCAATCATTCTCGTCCGGGATTTGAACTCGCGTCGCCGTGTCCAATTCCTAGGACGATAGCCATTACACCACGGGTACCACCGATATATGAATTATGTGTCTTAAATAAAGGTTACTCTTGATACATAGATTTGACATTTGGTAGGACTTACATGGACTCTATATTGCTAAAAACATTAAAATGCGACACATGAATATAACAGAAATTCCTTCTGTGAAGAAATATAAAATGATGTATCAATTTAAACCAAGGCTGTATGATCCATATAAAACTTGATCCATAAATATTCGAAAGGATTTAACGGAAAATATGTAAATAGGAAAAGAGAATGTAGAATAATCCTATGTTTGATCACTGTTTTAGGAATATTTGATATTTCCTTCGTATTCTATTGTACCTTTACTTGATAGGTATAATAATCTTAAATGTGCCAACTCTGATTTGCACTAATCAAATAAGTTTTGTATAGATTCATGTACTTCATTTTTGATACTGTCCGAAGAGAATCAGAGAACGATCAGTGGCCTTAATAGATTTCATCGAGTGGAAATCTCAACAAGGGCTCTAAGAACAGTGCATTTCCCTCGGCTATTAAATGAAACAGTAGACCATTTGTTAGTGGAAATTGAACGATTCACTATTTGATCATCTCATCTATATACGAAACCGAATGACAGGAAATTGCAAATCTTGAGGGTGGGTCCCTTAATTCTGAGATGATACGTGATATCTTTTAATAAGTGTTTTTTTTTTTAAGTTAGGTTTTGTAATAACTTGATAATTTTAATATTCATTTTATGCTGCGTTACGATTAAGCAGTATAGCAAATTTTCCATAACGCTTCGATATCAGTCCTGGGTATGTCACTAAACTACATTCACTGGTGGGAGCTTGAGTTTGGGATCGCGGAGAAGTATTGGATCACCTTTTTCTTTTAGATTCACTCTGATCCAGAAGATACTTGTTTGGATCCTATATCTGAGTTAAATTGATCACTATCAGATTTTTGAAGTTTTAAAATTATTTTGAATTATATTGGCTCTTAAAACATTGACATCGAGGCTAAACTTGTATTTACGCAATTACTCTGATAAGAGAAGCATGCGAAACAGTTAATTTTGAAGGGGAGTAGAGGTGCATTGAAGTAAGTTTTCTTTCTCCCACACCATTGGCCTTATCATGGTCATCTTGTTTGAAACTGTATGAAATATTTACTTATAAATTTGAACTTTATTTATACATTGGTTTTTAAAATATTGATATTTCAACAACATATGAGGTGTTTACCTGTTTAACATATTTTGTGAGTTTTTATACCATATATAACAGGAGACTGTCGAAATCATTTTACGCAACAAGGATAAACTACCATAAAATAACCGATTAACTTATAATCGTTTTTAACGTTATTATTAAATAAGTATATATCAAGCATATAATTCTGCAAATAAATTAAAGGATGATAGTAAATTGAAAACAATACACATTTTGGAAATTATAAGTAATAAATCAGAATATTTGGAACAGTAAATGATTGAAATTATATGTATTCAGAAGAGAAATTATTTTTTAGCTATAAAGATTTACAAATGATTAATATAAACACGAAACTATATTATTCTCACAAAGAACTGACTTCAGCATTAAATAGTCTAAAAAAATTCTGATAAGCAGTGAAAACAACCATTATTAGAATATAGTTAGCTAACTATATTATTTACATGCCGCTTTTGTT
>OY757904.1:36117089-36388017 GCA_963585895.1 Sepioteuthis lessoniana | reverse complement strand
ATCCCTGCTAGCTGCATGACATTGTCCAGGATTCTATAAACGTGTGTGTATATATATATATAGTGTATTTTTTGTTGAGGGGCTTCATTACCACTATGTATACGTAAATGTTTTTTAAGAATTCCTTAACCTGCGAGAAATTACTATGGTATTAATGATATAGGTCTCCTCTAAATATGACACTTTTTATTTTGTAATAAATCTTTTTTTACTTATTTTAAATTCTGCCGACGTTTTGTTCTCTTATTAATATGATTAATGAATTAAAATGCGTGCATATTGTACGAAATAGTCAAATGGATTAAAGCATTTTTATATATATATATATATATATATACACACACACACACACACACCAGTCAAGTGGTCTTCCACTGAGTCGAGAGAAATAAGGAACTCCCCCTTCCCCTCCCTGTTTGAATGAACAGCCCGCCAAAGACAGACCGATAAAAAGTGGAATAGGAATGTCGGCCAATTCCTCCTGGCCGAACTAACAAATCCACGTCAGAATGAAAGCCCAGAGATGTTTGCACTGTGACCGGATTGAAGAAGAAAGGCTAAATGAGTGGCCAGAATCCTAAAGCGGAAGTAGCACCCTTTTTCTTCTGTTGAAATAGGGATAAATAATATTAGTTTTAGGACAGCAGTTGGGGTGACAAGATGTATGAACATTGTGGCCAAGACTCCGGGTGAATAAGCGGAAAGAATCTTGGACAAGATGACAGACGCATTCAGGCCGAGCTATGTAAAATTCCGCTACCCCTTAAAAGAGAAAATACTCTCAGAAGGAACCTGCTCAGTAAACATAAAAACTGTTTCTCCCTCCACTCTTCCTAAGTATTGCAATTACATACTCTCTCTCTCAATTTGAAGCAAGAAAAGAAAAAGAAGGAAGTCATTCGTATTTTTGATATTATCCGCTGATAATATAGCCGACACCCTAATTATGTGTGGGCGCATGTATTAAAAACCTTGTTATATTTTATCTCTCCGCGTGTCGAAATTTATTCATTGTGTTGTCTGCCTATCAAGTTTTCTTTTGCATGCTTCTTTTCAGCTTTTTCCCCTCATGTTATTGTCAGGGGAAATTGGAATTGTCGACTACGACAAATAATTATATTATATAAAAACCTAGAGGCCCATATCTTCCATTATCCTAGGGGTAGGAAGAGGTAGTGGCCTGGTGTGTGTGTGTAATGTTAAATTTTGAAACCCCTTCCAGCAGCGGTCAGTCTAGCCCCAAATTAAACCCCCCAACATAATATGCCAGTTCCTCTATGCCCGATAAAGGACTCTGAACTAGGACGTATTCTAGCCCCAAATTAACCCTCAAATAATCGGCCAGTTTCTCTACGCCCAAAAAGGGAATCTTAACTGGAACTTATTTTGCGAGGGATCAAGTGCCAGACTGTCCCGTCTTCACAAATTTCGAAAAATAAACTCCCCTTTGGGATATAAAATATTTTTGCGCCAGTTCCCATACGCTTTCGAATGGTTACTCGTCCGGAGATGTTTAATCTTTTATTCTCGACCTCATACGCTTTAAAATGGGATAAATATTTAATGGCATCGTCACACTACACACATACGGTCTCCGTAATGCTTGTGTCGTTTTTAACGTTTTCCTTTAATTCATGCTACTTTCTTAAAGAATATATCACCGCTACTGATTTGAACATTGTTTTTTATTCGCAGAAAATCTCATACTGTTTTATTTGCATTATTGTCGTTGATTTTCGCAGGTTTATTGTCTTGATGATCATCTCCCTTGTTTTTCAATTTTGATAGTATATGCACCAAATGATTTATTATTCGTGTTTTTGCTGATATCATTGATTTCCCGAGACATTTCAAACATCTTTATAGCCTAATATCGGCAGATAATAAAGCATTACGTTACTTACATAATCCACTTACAATTTTGAAAAATATATATGCTCACGTATGTGTTTCTAATCTCACCGCCTTTTCAGGATGTGCCGCAAATCATTTTAGGGGAGTATATTAGGTTCAATTTAGAGTTTCCTAACTCCAAGAACTGTTTTCATAACAAGACCATAGCGACCAGACTTTATTGCTGTTTATCAACATTTGAATGTAATTCTGTAATGAATCTTTTTCCAAAGTCAGATTGAAGTCTTGAAATTCAATCAGCTTCGTTCACTACTTGAACCCGGATCGTTGCAGTTATTTCAATCATTGAGATATACTTGAACCTAAGATCTTCTCTTGAGAGAAGATCGATAAAAAAAATTATCTGAAATCTTTTTTTCTTTCTATTTGATTTGCACCCAGTGATACAAATTTCTTATTTGTTTTAGAGTTCTTCATATATAACCACGATTAAAAGCGTATTTCTTAGCCTAATATTTTCTTTCGTTCATTTGGAAAACATATTGTTTTGTTTTTTTTGGTTTTTACGAAATAGGGAAACCCTCTTATTTTAGAAGTACACTGTACATGCAAATTTGTATCTATGTAAGGAAACGTTTATTTTCGGCTTTTTTCTTTTCCAATTTTCTCCCATTTTTTCGCCTTATTACATTTTTAATCTTGACTTTCTGTTTGAGCAACTTCCGTTTTTAGGTTCCCCTAACTATGATCCTACGCATGGATGAATTGGAAAAGCGCTGAGCTGCTGGAATGGGAAAATGAGAAACGAAGCAAACGAAGCAAACCAGTGAGGCAAGCAACTGAAGAAATTAGAAAAACAAAAAGAAACAAAAGCTTCCAGCAGAAACATACTCTAACCATTAAAATTGCTGGCCGATTTCCAGCATATGGATATAACTGATTGAAATTAGGCAGGAAATTCCCATCCGGTGACATCCACCATTATCTTCCCTATCCTTAAAACCAGCGCTCAGTGTTTAATAGATGAGTCATGTCTCTTTTTACCACAAGTGGATACATGGAAGATTATTGGCAACCTGATAAATGTCTCAAGGAGAGTGATTTGATGATATAAATAGGGGTTTGGGAGTCAACTTATGGTTTTTCCTAGGTCTGTGATCATTAGTGGATATACCACATCTTTGCGTTCATAAAGGTAATTTACCACAGTTTAGTAATACACTTGAATTGGTCAGAATTTCAAAACCTATAGATAAGTTGAAAAAAGAAAAAAAATCTTACAACTATATCAATTCCCATATACTAAAAACTTATTTTTACAAAAATCATGACCACCAGAGATCCTTCTTAAAAAAATAAAAACATTACATTAAAGCACTCGTTGGGTTACGGTTATTGTTGTATGTTGAGGACTCTGCTAACCGTGGAGAGGAGTCCTCGTGGCACAAGAGTTAAAGTGCTTGTTACGTTCGCTTTCGAAATAATATTCAGGGCACAGGTATAAACCCTCTTATTCTCTCAGTTATGAGTTACATAGTATCATTTTTATTCTCCTGTGATTGCTTTAACAGGAAACAAACCAATAAGTCTGATATAACATTAAGCAAAGTAACCAGTCGGCAACCAGTGTTTGAATAATAAATGAAAATCTTTGCATTTCACATAGCGTTAATACGTTTGTCAAAGATATGAATTCAAGTAATCTCGCACAAGCTATGGACAAATAAATGTGCTGACTTTTAATCTTGGAAAGAGAACTCTGAATTCAAACCGGTTGAAGATTTGAACAGGGATGAGCTCTGCTAGGTTATTATCTGTATAGCTACCAAACCTATGACTCAATATGATCGTTTGAGCAAGGAGACAAGCTATTACGTCAACAACATTTCATTATTTGTCCTTTGATGTTTCACATTAAAAAGGATAAAGTATCAATTTGTACAACCGAATAAGAAAATCCATGTTTATTTATTTAGAAAAATTAATGACTTTTTTACTCACTCGTTTGACTCTAAAGAAAATTTCATATTTATATATGAAAATAGAAATCAACAAAATTTCAACATTAATCAAAATAACGAATATTTCTTTGCATTCTTAGAACCATGGTTACTATATCGCTTGCAATAAAGTAACCCCCAAAACGAGGTATCTTGCGTATGACACCCAACTATATCTGATGTAAGGCTCCGGACTTGGACAGTGAAGTATCCTTTAATTGATATTAACCACAGGTATATTCTGTCCCGTAGTGGTTGAACCTGTATAAGGTAGATAGATCTGTTCAAAAATTATCATTAGATATGAATTCTTGATGTCATATTTCCGTAAATTATTTAGGATTACGGGTGGTTACTTGAAGTTGAAACTTTACAAACGATTATTAATGGTAACTAGCAACCATAAAACTTTTCAAACAAATCATTATTTAGTTGAATCGAATATTTCAAATCATACGAGATTTTTGTCTGAGATCAGAATCCTTGAAAACATAAAAAGATCATGGTTTTAATAGACTGAAATCATAACCGACGGAAATTCTCTACAGAAACAGCTGCACAAAGAATACAAATAGAAATGCTCAATGAACGTGTTTTCCTAACCATAAGGCATGAAATATCCCCAACAATTTGAAATGAAATTACAATTGATTAATCTAAAAAAAATGAGTTTTGATCGATATGATCATCTGAGTTAAATACAAGAAGAAATTCTTGATATGCTTTAATATGAAAAAAACATTTAACGTACTTATTTCTAAAACAGTTGCACAAATAAGAAAATTCAAGTGTTAATTCACTATATATAATTTCAACTCACCTTTTACTGTAATCAAATTAAGGCATACGTCATTTGTACATGTAAATGCATAGATTACTATGAAATCTCAACATTGATAAATACAATGAATATTTTTACTCACTTCTAGATTTTATAATCTTTACGTTAGAGAGTGCGTTATTACCATCTTTGAGGGATTTTTTCTCTTTTCGCAGTCTAATAAATGATTAGGTTGGTCTTGAATATTAAAACTATCATTTAGTAAACCACAAGTGAAGATTTCTTTAAAATTATTTTATGTATTTTTATATTTTTTCTTTTATGTGGGTAAGAGATCCTTTTATAAGATATTGATCTTTTTAAAGTGTTTAATTTTCTATTTCATTTTTAGCATAAGTAATAGAGTTCTAGCCGAATAAAGAATTTGCTGTTAATAGTCGACTGAGATTGGTTATAACATTATAACCAGCGTCTCTAATTGGATTAACTTTTCAGTTGCAGTCGAACTCAGATATGAAACAGATTTATGTAGTGAACAGATTCTGACGAAGTTTAAAAGTACCATATGACACTGATGGTGAGATATGATTACGCTAATTAATTTGGTCGCTTTAATCAAAGCCATATATAAGTTTATTGAATGAATAATCATCGTCGTACATTCAACTACAAAAAGGAAAATGATTTGAAAAACGTTAACATAAGGTGTACTTAAATCCATCACCTGACACAGCGATTAGTTGGCTGTTGGTTTAACATTACTAGTGTAATATTTTCGAAATAATGGCTAAACGAAAGAGTGGAAGTAGTTTTTTTTAAAGATATTCTTTCCTCATTCGTGTAAAGACATGATGATTAAAGTCCAGTTCTACTAAAGTCACATTTAACCTAACGGCTATTATCATAAGAAATGTAAACTGTGAAAAAAGGTCAAATACAGCCATGGATAAAATAAAAGGGCTGACAATGTTCTTTAGTCTTGGCAAGGCAAACAACCTAAAAGAAGGAAAACTCAAAATTAAAACCACCTGTACTCAGCTTAAAAATTGGCTTTTGTCGCATCCTCATCGTTGCATGGGTTTTGGATAAATACAAGAGGCGCGCACAGAATAACGGAGGGAAATAAACTCGGTGACCCGAGGGAGAGGTTTGCGTTTCACTTTGGGCTCCTCTGATTGGGAAAGGAAGGAATCCATCTATTCTCCCTGAGCTATGGGTCAATAGTAGGTCATACTGGTTTCTTTAACCATGGTAAGGCAACCAATTTTTGAGAAGGAAGTATGAATTTGAAAGCGGCTGTTCTTTGTTTAAAGTGTTACCTTGTTTCACATTATCCAAGGAGGAAGGGCTACTAAAATATATACTTATGTATGAAGTAATTGCAAAAGTTAAACATCAAATTCAAACTTTCATTCTGTTGTCCATGTTCGATAGACAAGTGTATTATTTATTTTACGAGTTCCCGAATAATCTGGTCGCATATGTAAGTGCTTATCTGTATTGTAAATTGAAGGTAAATAACCTCTTGAACAGCAAATAATGACATGTGTTATTCCGAATTTAAAAGACAGGGTACCTTCATCAGCAATGCCATCCACGTTCGATGTTTATCTCTATTCAAAATATTAAAAAAATTATTCGAAAGTATAGAATTAAATGTTTGGGGGAATATAATGCCGGTAAGATACAATAGCATAATTTAAAAGCCTGTTTGAAAAAGAAAGTTGCATTTTAACATTAAAAAGCAGATTAAATATAGTGTTTCCACCACGTTGAATTTAGGATAGGTGCTTAGTGGTAGACTTGGTCCTTCGAAGTCATTACACAAAAATAAGTCATACCCAAAATAGTCAAATAAAAACAGGTTTGTAAATACTAACCTAAATTTATTTACAGGGAATGTACTAGGGATGAGGAGGCATACAAAGGTAAAAACAAAAATAGTAACAAGTCGACAGAAAGGGGTGAAATTAAAAACATAGGCTATAACTAACATGAAATGTATTTTGGATTAAAGTTTGGAAGATTATTCAAAGTCTGCCCACCGAAACCAAACGCAATAAAACCCGAATATAAAGTTAAATACAGCAAGTGAAAAGGTTACCGTTAAATTTCTTTATCCCGGGAGAAATGTTCAGGCACAACTGACTCTAGTTAGAATGATTTCAGCTTCTAACAAACTACCAGAGACACCAGCGTCACATGACCAAAATAGTAGTTGTCTCAGGCCAAACGACAAGACCAAAAAGGGACTTACAGAACAACAATGAGCCGTGCAAGAGTATTCAAAATGACCCAGATCAAAAGGCAAGGAAAAGTTCCCTCGTAGTTCCCAGCGGAGACATGAAGTCTACTCCTAAGGCCAAGTTGAAAAAGGGGGCCTTAGGAAGTAAAAATAGAACAATGTTTCAGCATCACTTCTAGGATGATCAATAGCAAATCATTTTGCAGAAGAATTTGTGAATGCAGTGAGTTTGAGCCTCCATTACAGAATTTTATTCATTGGTCTAATATCAACCATAATAATATATAATAACCAAATGTAACGAACGTTTATTTCCTTTGTCAATTAGCGGTAGTGAATTTGGTGAGTATCAAAGGGATTAGCTCGTTCTTAGTCGAAAATCATTTATGAAAAATTGAACTCTAAGGATCTTTAAAATCCTCAGACATCTGCTTCTGAATTTCGACGACTTAAAAACCTTAATACAATATTAGTATAAAAGAGGAAAAGATGTATTAACATGTACTGGTATACATTAATGGATTAAGTTGATTATCGTAGAACAACTATCAAACAGGCCCTTGTTTAAGAGACCGAGAATAACTTGATGGCCATTTCTTGTGGCCTTCTACTTCGTGGAACGCACGCACGCACTCACAAAAAGTCTCATGCATATGTATTTACACGCCAATTTTTCAACGGGCAGAATGCAACACAAGCAGTTTTGTGTCTCGGTATTTAAAAATATCAGATTGATACATTTAAAATATTTTCATGATACAAAAGAAAAAAGCAGACGATATCCCACAGAAGCTATGGCAGATGCAGACTATAGAGATAATCTAGCACTTCTCGTAAACCAACTTGCCCAGTCCAAAACCCTACTGCATAGCTTGCAGCAGGAAGCAGTAGTTTCCACGGGAACGCAAATAAAACTGACTTTTTTTGTTTCTCCATTCCTCGTAAGTCCGTAGATCAATTAACACACTGTGGTAACAATATCTCATCTACTGAAAATTATGTTAAGTTATATGTTGACTACTACAGAAAGGATATAGATCACATAGAAATCTCATACCTCCAATGAAATAAAATAGGATTTCTTTTAAGTTGCAGCCGTGTCTATACTACTGCATGGATGCACCACCTGTATGCTAAGCAAACGCATACAGAAAAGGCTAAGCGGGAACTACACAAAAATGCTACGTGCTGTTTTGAACAAATCCAGAAACCAACACCCCCACAAAGGGCAGCTATACTATCACCTGCCTCCTATCTCACAAACCACCCAAGTAACACAAAAAAATATGCTAGGCACTGCTGGAGAAAGAGCGATGAACTCATAAGCGATGTTCTCTCAAACCTTTACATATAGACACACCAGTCTTGGCCGGCCAGCAGAGGCTCATATGATGTAGTTTATAAGACGTATCTGGAGCAATGGTTGATAGGTATATTTGGTTGGGTTTTATGGCATATCCGCCATTGTAGGTTATTTTATTGCAAAACATCTTTATACATATTTATTGAATATATGATTTGTAATCCTTTTGCTGAGAACTTCCCCAAACAAATCTGAGTTCTTTACTTTGTTCTCAGTTAAATGGTTTTAAATATTTCTAACACGAATGAGTTTGAGTTTTGTTTAACGGCATATCAACCCCTGTGGGTCATTTAATGCCAAAAAGGTTATTTTTAATTTCAGTCATTAAAATAGCGGTTCTATAGAGATGTTTGGTTATATCTTACTGAAAAAGTTGCTTTTTTTTAGAAAATTAAAAATGTTTTCAGGGTTTGTATTCTTAAAGATGTCCCTCAGGTTTCTTGCTTGATAGTATTTAGTGCGGATATGTTTAAGGTTGTTACAATTTAGAAGGATATGTTTGGTTGTGAGTTGTACTTTGCATGATGGGCACACTGGGGCATCCTCCCCTTTTAACAGGTGTGAATGAGTAATGTGGGTGTGCCCAATACGCAATCTGGCAAGTATTACTTCTTCTCTTCTGTTACTTCTGTAGCCTGTTGGCCACTCTCCGATAGCTTCTTGTATTTCATGGAGTTTGTTTTGGGTCTGATTGTCCCATGATTTCTGCCATTTGTCTGATATAAATTTCTTTATGGTTGGTTTTAGATCTGTATATAGGATTTTTGATTTGCACATATCAATTTGAAGAGCTTTTTTTGCAGCTTTGTCTGCTTTTTCATTTCCTTGGATGCCAATGTGACTTGGTATCCAGGTGAATATGATGCTATTATTTTTAGAGAGGGAGTTTAGTTTGTTTAAGAGCTTTGTAATCAAGGGGGATGATGTATCTCTGTTCTGTAGTGCTAGCAGGACTGATTTGGAGTCTGTGTATATGATAAATTTGGAAGCTTTATGATCTGCTATGATATTCATAGCTAGATCAATGGCTGTGGTTTCTGCACTGTAAATTGAAGCTTCATTAGGTAGGCGTTTTAGGGTTTCTTTTTTTTGAGAAATAGCAGCACAGCCTACTTTTTTTCCTTGTTTGGATCCGTCTGTATAGATGTGATAGTGATCTGGGAACTTATTTTGTATTTTTATGAGTTTCTCTTGATAAGTGATGGGGTGTGTTTTTATTTTGGGTAACTTAGCCAGTTCTAAGTTTATAGTTGGTTGCCTTATGGCCCATGGTGCCGTTTTGGAGAGTATGGTATGGTGTACTATTTTAGTGTTGATTTTGATTTCGTTGAGGAGGTCACTTATTCTTAAGCTAAAAGGTCTGATTTTTTTTGGGTTATTTTGATACAGGTTTTCATATTTTGTTTTGGCGGTATAGTCATAAGCAGGATTTTGTGGACAGGAGATGAGTTTGATGTAGTACTGTAGTGCTAATTTTTGTCTTCTTAAATAGAGAGGGGGTTCGTTTGCTTCTATGTATAGACTTTCCTTTGGGGAAGTATTAAAGGCTCCTAAAGTAAGGCGAAGTCCTTGGTGGTGTATTGTTTCCAGTCGTTGTAAGTAGGATTTTCTGGCTGCTCCGTATATGAAGCAGCCATAGTCAAGTTTTGATCTTATTAGAGATCTATATAGCTTGATAAGTGTCTTTCTATCAGCACCCCAGTCTGTGTGGGCTATGGCTCTCAATAGTTGCATGGCTTGATTGCATTTTATTCTTAGCTTTTTTATATGTGGGATAAAGGATAATTTAGAGTCAAAGATAATGCCAAGGAATTTATGTTCATCTGTTATGGGTATTTCAGTGTTATTTAATGTAAGTTTAGGGTGGTTGTGCATCTTGTGGATTTGACAGAAGTGTACACATTTTGTTTTACTATTTGAAATTGTAAATCCATTTTCTGTGGTCCATTTTTCGATTTTATTTATGCATTGTTGTACTTTCCTTTCTATGGTTGTCATGTTTTTTGAATTATAGCAGATGAGGAAGTCATCTACATATAATGACCCTTTGATTTCTGGAGGGAGGCAGGATGTTATGCTGTTTATTTTTATTATAAATAGGGATACTGATAAAATACTGCCCTGAGGAACTCCCACCTCTTGTGGCTTCGAATCAGAGTATGTGCTGCCAATCAGTGTCCTGAAAGATCGGTCTTCAAGAAAGTTTTGGATGAAGATGGGAAGTCTACCTTGTAACCCAAAGTTTTTAAGGTCTTTGAGAATTCCGTATGGCCACGTTGTGTCATAGGCCTTGTCAAGATCAAAAAAGACTGCCACTAGGTGTTCCTTTTTTATGCATGTTTCTCTGATTAGAGTTTCTATATGAACCACCTGGTCCATTGTGCTTCTTTTTGTTCTGAAGCCTGCTTGTAGGTTTGAGAGCAGTTTATTTGATTCAAGAAACCATATTAGTCTTTGGTTTATCATCCTTTCTAAAGTTTTGCATGCACAACTAGTTAGGGCTATGGGCCTATAGCTGGTGGGATTTGTTGGGTCTTTTCGTTTTTTGAGGATGGGGATGATTGTAGCTTGCTTCCATAAAGTAGGGATATTGCCTGAGATCCAGATATTGTTATATATGTTTAGGAGATATTTCTGGGAAATTGAAGGTAATTCTTTAAGAAATGTGTAGTGGATTTCATCTGGACCAGCAGCTGAGTTATTGGATTTGGATAATGAATTTTGGAGTTCATCTAGGGTGAAAAGTTGGTTGTAGCATTTAGTATTGTCAGAGGTGAACTTTATTTTGTTCTTTTCTTCTTTGATTCTGATGGAGTTAAATTTGTTGGAATATTTTTTGGTAGATGATGCTTGGGCAAAGTTTTCTGCCATCAGATTAGCTATTTGTTTTTCATTCAAAGCTTTTGTGCTTCCTTGGGAGAGATGATTTATAGGAGTGTAGACAGTTTTATTTGATATTTTCTTTACAAAGTTCCAAATTGTTTTGGGATTAGTATTTGAGTTTATTTTTGCAGTGAAGTTTCTCCAGGAGGACCTTTTAGCTTCTTTAATTGTGCGTCTAGTTTTAGCTCTTTGTTGTCTATATTTGTCTAGATTTTCTGATGAAGGGTTGGTTTTAAATTTCCTGAGGATTCTTTGGCGTTCTCTGATCATAGTTTTGCACTCCTCCGTAAACCAGGGATTGTTATGTTTTGGGGATGTTGTAGTTTTAGGTATGGTTTTGTTTGCTATATTAATTAGGGTGTTTGTGAAATGTATTATAGGTTCTTCTTGGTTTATATTTGTTTCTGGGATTAGGGTGTCAAGGCATAGTTTTTTGTAGGCTTGCCAGTTTGCTTTTTTGAAATTCCATCGTAGGGTTTTTGAGACTGTTTGTGGGTCTGATTTTCCTGGTTTAGTATTTTCTATTATGATTGGAAAGTGGTCACTGCCGCAGGAATCTTCATATACCCTCCAGTTATATTCTATAAAGGTGGCTGGATCGCTGAGTGTTAGATCTATAGCAGAGAATGTACCTGAGGATGAGCTTAGGTGGGTTTGAGCTTTCCGATTGTGGAGACATAGGTTGTTGTTATTAATGATTTTTTCAAGGGTCTGACCTCTTTTGCTCGTTGTCCTGCTTCCCCACAAAATGTTGTGGCTATTGAAATCTCCCATCAATATATATGGCTTAGGGAGTTGATTTATTAAGTTATTTAGCTGTTCTTCATTTATAGGATCTTGAGGTGGAATGTATATAGAGCAGATAGCGGTGGTTTTGTGTAAAGTTGCTGAAATTGCTACTGCTTGTAGGGGGGTGCTGATGTTGATTTTGCTTTGGGGAATGTTTTTCCTTATTAGGATTGATACACCACCCGAAGCTCTTAGTCCCGTGTCATGTATATAGTCATATTGCTCATAATTTTTCATGTTTGTTTTATCATTGCTTTTTTTAATGTTTCTTGGAGACATATAATGGTAGGATTTTGTTCAGTTATTAACAGCTGGAGTTCGTTGTAATTTGCCTTGTAGCCACGACAGTTCCATTGGATTATCTTGTGGGTATTTTGGTATTTGGCCATAACTATTTATGCAGTGTGTGTCTTGGGTTTAGGGTGTACTATTTAGTTTTTGTATTTTCGATTTTAGGTGTCGAGTCCATTTCGGTTTCCATACTTTCTATGTTTCTGGATTTATTTTTGGTTTTTGAAGGGGTGTGTTGAGTAGGTTTTTGTTTTTCTTCTTTTTCTCTGGTTCTTGAGGTTGATCGGTTTCTGTTTTTGATAGTTAGCGTTTCATTTTTTTGGCTAGAGGTTGAAGGGATGTTTTTTGATTTGTCAGTTGGAGTTAGTTGTACATTGAGTATAATGGTTTTAAGGGTTTTGATTAGTTCATGTAGGTCGTTTATTAAATTTGTTAATTCTTCTTCTATTTTTGTTGTTTTTATTTGTGTTTTTGCTTCGTTTTCTACTTGGTTTGAGGGAGTCCTGGTTACCTGAGAGAAAGTTAATTTGTTAAAGGGATTTTCTACGAGTCTTCTTGCTTCAGAGAAGGTAATGTTTTTGGTGATTTTCATTTTGATAATTTCCTTTTCCCTTTCCCAGATTTTGCAGTACTTTGAGTCTGCTCTATGATTCCCTTTGCAGTTGTTACAGTTTAGACTGTTTTTGCAGGATTCCTCTATGTGATTTGGTTCCTGCTCTCCACATTTGACACACACTTGTTTTCTTGTGCAGTGCTGCGTCAAGTGTCCATATTTCTGGCAGTTATGACATCTTCTGGGATTTGGGATGTATGTCTCAACTTTAACCACTGTATAGCCTATTTTTATTTCTAAAGGGGGTTTTGGGTTATTAAAGGTTAGAATGTAGGTATTGGTTTCAATTATTTCGTTTTGTTTTTTGATTGTTATCCTTTTGACATCTATTACATTTTGTTTTTTTAGTTCATTTTTAATTTCCATTATTGAGCATAATGATAGCTCTCCATTTCTTATCACCCCTTTAGAGGTGTTTAATCTCTCATGGGGGTAAGCTTTTATATCGATGTTGTGGATTTTTTTTTTGCTTTAATATTATTTCGGCTTGTTTTTTTCCTGTCACCTCTATAAGGATGGTTCCATTTTTCAAGTTTTTTACGGTTTTGGGTGATATTAGAGCTGAAATACATTTTTCTATGATGAAGGGGGATATTTTTGTTAGCGGTAGTTTTTCTTTTGATTCTTGAATGATGAACCTTGGATATGACTCATCATTGTCTGAATCACATTCAATATGGGGTCTTTTTGCTTGGGTTTTTGTTTTAACAGAAGCCATAAAAGTGTTGGATGAGTTTCACTGAACATGCTCCCCACCCACCTCGGAGCCTCATATGGGGATGTGCCTAGGGGGAAACCCATTCGCCTAGCAACACCAGGGCTACATGTTCAGTATACTCATGCTGGTGATAGACGAATTAATTTTTTGTCCCTGGGTTTTCGTTCCCAAGATAACTACTTCCCCAGGGACAGAAAGGACTACGAGTCTTTCCACAGCATGATTGACCCTACAGCCATCGTCCTCATTTAGATTTAAAAAAAAAAAATAAACCTAAAAATCTAAGAGAGTACTGTCATGACCAGCCGATTGATCGGATCGGGCCTCTCCGACCGCCCGTCTAGCCCAGTAAGGGCCAAAGTGGTGTGTTGCAAGAGACTTGACCACTCGATTTTCAGGCCAAGTACTGCTCAACCACCAGGATCCCGTCCTTAAGCATCACGGGTCGCCACCCACGGCCAACAGGTAGCCTCGTTGGGGGGGTTTTACCCCTCTGCAGAGGTGCAGTCAGCGTATTCTACAGCCCCAGCTGACAGGGCGACTAACACGAATGATTCTATTCCCTGTTAATCTTTTGTTTGCACACACTTAAATGGTTTCAAGAATTGCTAAGTAACAATTTAACATCTGTAATTCGTTGGCACACATTTAAGTGGCTCTACATATGATTTGTAAATTATTAGTTTATAGGCCATTTTCATTTTAAATGAGTTTGAACTAATTTGTTTACACACAAGTGTTGCTATTGTTTCTACCAAGTAATATGATGTCAATTATTGCTATCAAGCACTTATAATTCGATTCTGTTTGCAGACAGTAAAGGGTTCCAAGTTTGCCTATTTAGCATTAATTCTGTTTCAATACGATTCATTCATTTGCAAATTGTTAATGGTTACAAGTATTGTTATAAAATACCAATAATTCAATTTAAGCATAAAGTTAAAGAGATTCAAGAATTGGTTTAATTATTCTATTTTGTATTATTCAGTTAAATAATTCCAAGTATTGCTATGATCAATAATTTTCTAAATCAAACATCTGTCTTTTAGTTAAACTCGCATGATAAAACAATTCTATTTCTAACAACTAAATTCAGCATAAGTCATTTTTGGCATACAGGTTTGAAAGTCAGAAATGATGTACGCATAGATAGTACCCTATCATTGCTACCACACCGCTTTAGAGTCGACCTGGGAGCAATGACAACTAAGCGGTACTCCACATTCTCGCCATCCGACAATTTAATATCATATTCGAAATACGGGGGGGGGGCGTCTTATATATCTGCAAAGATGCAGTCAATGTATTCTACGCGCCCATGTACATGGGCTGTTAATAAATACGGGTGGCGAGAAAGAGAGGTCCGTGCTATCACCACGACTTCAGAAAGATAATATATGTCGATGAATTCGGGCATATCAATCGAAAGAAGCAAATGCAGACTGATTATCAAAATCGAATTTTTTTACACTGGAAATATCGTAGTTTGCTGGAATTGCATTTGAAGTGAGAATGTGATGTCATATCTCATAAATTCCAGTGTGTTTCGTTGAAAATCTATACTGATGTATACAGGGACCGGTAAGAAGCTTCTGTGGTAAAAAGAAGAAAGAAGCAGTGTAAAATGGATAGAGAGGTAATTGTGTCAAGTGTTAAGGGATTTATTATTATTTTGTATACAACATATATATCTTTTCATGAATGTTTTGTATTTATTACAAATAAAGAGTTACAAACATCTTTAACAATGTAATACATTGCGGTTAAACTATGGAGAAAACAATGACACTTAATATTAGTCTGACCAAATAAGCGGCCAAGTCCAAACAAAAAAAAACAACGAAATAATCCCATTGTTTTTTTACTATTTAAAATGAACAAAACACACACATTTACAAAACTAGACAATATTAGTGTGGTTAGATAAAACAAACTGCAAAAATATAACAGGTGATGTGGCATAAAAGAAAGGCATTTGCTTAAATAAAGCCGTGGACTAAATGAGAAAAATCAGGGCATAAAGCTGACATTTATGTCACATAAAACCACGGGTCTTTTATTCGTTTTCTGATTCCGTCGCCCGGCCGCGAATCTCAACCAAAATGCATTTATGGACGATGCCATAAAAACGATCGCAGACATCTTTTGTGATTTTCACCGCCACCATTTTTCACTCACTTCGGTAAGCTGATCGCTATTGTCCGCTTTATTGATTTCCCGTCGCCAGGATTTTGTGAAAAGATTGCAGTTTTGTTTGTTTCTTCACTAAGTTTTCTTCTTTTTTTTTTTTTTTTTTTTTTTTTAACTGAGTTGATCGTTGAAGTTCCTTCAGGAAAATGGGCGCTTGGAATCTCTGTGGAAACTTGAGATGCTGTTAAAATTATAACTCCCACTTTTTCGTTTGTTTGTTTTTTGTGAGGTTTTTTTTTTTTTTTTTTTTCGAAAACAATTTGAAAGATTTTTTTTTTTTTTACAAGAAAGTTTGCAAGTAGCAAAACAATGTTTTATATTGGAGTTGACCGAGACAAACTGTTCCGGAAATGCTAACTTTTAAAAATTAAAAGCAATGAAAGGTGACGAATATAACAAAAAAATGTATTCAAAATGCAAACTGATTAGAAAAAAAATTGGATGACGAGGAAAGGTTGGTAAAAATTAAGATGTACTGTTTATTAGGAAAGGCAGAAAAAGATAAAATTTATCAAAGAAATAACATTCAAAAATATTAACTAATTTTAATTTTTTTTATTATTATTACTATTATAGATGCCTGTTCATGACAGAGAATACACTCATTACACTATGAACATAATAAAAACTTTTTGATCATAGAACAAAAAGAGAAAAAAATACATAATTCAAAAAATGTTTTAAACTTTCGTACATTAATGGAAAAAAAAAACCCTGCGAGGAAAAATACAACAGTCAATTAAAGAATTTTTGATTTTACTGAATTTATTTGGTTTGTTTATAGAATTCTTAAATTCATTGTAGACAAAGCCAAGTTTTGAAATATTTATCATCTCTCCTGTTATTATTGATAAAAGAAAATTATTTTTAGGCCGTAAACTTAGAATGAAATTAGCTTTTCGATGTTTCATCTATTATCTAAACAATATCTGAAAAAACATTGAATTTTTTTTCCCTCTGTATTTACAGTATATGTCCTGCTAATATTATTTTCTATTCATCAAATTTTAATAAAAGTTCAACTAAAGATATATTCAAAAAAATGTGTAATTATCAAGTTTAAGAGGAACGTATTAGGTATGTTGAAAAAGTATCAAGAATGAAACGGTATTTACCGAAAAGTAAATGAGCAGTAAAGGAAACATTCTTTTTTCAATAAATAATTTTGTTGTTTCTATACACATATTCCAGCTAGTTTTAAATTTGTCGAAGTATCTCTGAAAGTTCTCTTCGAGATAATTTGGAGCTGCATTATCATAGCTCATGTTTATTAACATTGCTGCTAGCATTCGTCCCGGGTGGTTTCTGTGACAAGTTTAGCACCGCATATTTCAGAGTCTCCTCACCCAAGCAGCAATTGCTCCTTCGCCTAAAAGCGGGTAAACGTTGGCTTGATTTCCTTGCGCCTGAACTGCTCCGAAAGAGGAATGCCGTCTTAAATAAGATTTATTTTTTTCAATTCGAAAGGCTTGATTTACGTGAGACATCCAATATCAAACCGAAATTGTCACATTCTATCATCGTGAGGGGTTCGTTATATAATTGTGTTATCATAGATTTTTTAAGTCCTCAGCGTTCTCTGGTTGGTTGGTTGGGTTTTATGGCATATCAACCTTTGTACGTTATTTAACACCAAATCCATTTTTATGAAAATAATTCTATTTCAAACAATTCAGTTTAGCATAAGTACGCACTTTAAATGTAAGTACAGTTTAATTGTAAAAATCATTTCTATTTCAAGCAGTTCTAATTCAGTTGAGTATAAGGTTTGTTTTTTGGGTTTTATGGCATATCAACCTTTGTAGGTTATTTAACGCCAAATCTATTTCTATGTAAATAATCTATTCTATTTAAAACAATTCAGTTTAGCATAAGTACAGTTTAATTTTCAAAAACATATCCATTTCAAACTATTCAAGCAGTTATATGTAACAAGTCAGTTAAGTGTAAATACAGTTTTAATATCGAAAAACAGTTCTATTTCAAATAATTCAGTTAAACATAAGCACGCAGTTTAAATGTAAGTAGGGTTTAATTGTCAAAAACATTTATGTTTCAAGCTATTCAGTTTACTGAAACAATTCATTTTAGCATAAATATGCTGTTAGTTCTATTTAACCCATATATATGGCCCTATCAAGTGCTACCGCTCCGGGCCAGAGTGGACCTGGGAGCGATGGCAATGAAGGGGTACTCTGCATTCCCCAAAGCTCCAGCACAGCTTGAACCTCTCCATCAGATTGTTTATTGTCATATATCTGGACACTCGTTAGGGGGGGTTATACCCCTCTGCAGAGGTGCAGTCAGTGTGTTCTACAGCCCCAGCTGACTGGGCAATCTGCGTTCTCTCATTTTATTCTTGAAATGGATTTTCAAATTATTGAAAGATATTGGATGTCACTTGGTCTGATGAGAATAGATCATATTTCACATTAAGTATTCCATTTAAAAAGTTTAAAGTCTGTCTTCATGTTTATTTTTTCATTGGTACTGGCTTGTCTAGAATTTATTTAAATGTCTATATTGATGATTAAACATGATTACTTTAATTACTCGTCCGGACACCCATATCGTTGTAAATTTTAACTTTTAAAATTAATGTATAACGTTAGTCTTGATACTTCTAGTTACATCTCGTATATACTTATTTTGAGTTATATATTAACTATGATGGTCTTTAAGGAATATCATTTAGCTATCGTTTTTAATACCTATCTTAATAGTGAAGTAGGTTTAAGGTTGCGGAGACTGATTGTGAGATTCCGCTCATTTTATATGAAATAAGCAAAATTTGTTCACCAAACGCTTTTTACCATCATGTCACTTTCGTTTATTTGAAGCAAAAAAGATTAAGGGAAAAAGACACTATACGTCTCCTCTACTCCATGGTGATGTTCCCAATGCGTACTGACTTAGATTTGAGATTTCGACATCATTGTAAAAGTTTTGGAACACCAGTCACAAAACTACGTTCACTTTTTGACTGATACTTTTTGAAAGGTATGAAGCCCTTTATCCTCCTGGCCATGATAAAAATAGCATCACTAATCTTTTTATATAAGGGTGGATTTAGCAATTAATAACCCACGAGGGATTTTTCGTCATTAAACGAAGAAACATACATTACCTTAATTTAAACGAAGAAATATACCTCAACTTGATTTAAATATATCAATGAATTAAGAAAGCCGTTTCCTTTATGACAATTTTAACAGTAACAAAAAAAATTGGAACGCAGAAAATAATTTCCTATGTAATGCATTGAACTAAAAGTCAAATGACATTACTGTGGCATAATGTTTTTCACCGTAGAAAAGGAACTCTGTTTTAACATCTTGTAAAAAGATTGTGTGAAAGATATGAATCCATCTATTTTCTCCTGATCGGTTCTTAGTTGATAGTCTAAGATATCGGCCCAAAGAACCTAATACGATATGATAAACGCACTGGGAGAGGGAGAATTTTCAATTCAAACCAACTTTACACCGCTTAAAAATTCCGAATGGTGTAAATACAACCAAATAGTTTCAATATTTGTTTGGTTGATTGATAAGTTAGCAGAGTTTAGGAAAAAAGGCATAACTATCTGCAATGTCTTAACAAAAACAGTAGAACGGTTTTACCAGCTAAAAGTATTAAAATGTTTAGTTTTCTTTATGGATATGCCGTTAACCAACTGGTTCAAGTAATAATTCTGTGATAAAATAAGCCATATATATGTACATCAGTTGAAAATATGTAAATTACACATTGGTCAGATGAAATGTGTTTCTAGTCGCAGATAAGCAAGTTAACCATTAAGCCACAGGTAATTCCCAGGATTTTCATGTAACTGTGCATTTTAACAAAAAATAAATAAGTAAATAAATAAATAACAAAAAAAAAAAAACACCTACTAGTTTATTACTCCCAGAGATTTAAAAAGTGAAATATTTTGTTCAATACATTAAGTTTAAAACATGTACTCTAAATAAGCCTTCACGTTCTGACAGAAAGAAAACTACATCGAATCATTCCCGAGTATCTTCATGAACAAATGTAGGGAATAATCAGTATTTAATAGAATTATTATCAACTTTTCGATGAATTATCAGAAAATTCACTGTATAATTACGATTTAGAAATCTAGGAGAAAAGCCCCATAAAACAATTGGTTGGGTTGACATTTTCAGTAAGTGAAATCAATTCTTCCCTAAGTGAGAAAAGTTGGCGACTGTAGTCGAGGGCGACCCGAAGGTTCCCTTTTCAATAGCTACTACACCGAGGTGTAGGGGAGGGTGCAACTCCCTCCTCCGGATTGCTCCACTTTACCCTAGATGCGTACCTTATAATTCTGAGTGTTACGCAAGGAGGCATCAAGTACCATTTTTGAGTCTTTAGTAGGTCTCGACCTGGGATTGAACCCAGGTCTTCTGAGCCATTGGCGAACGCACTAACCATTATGCCAATAAGTGGTTAGAGTAATAGCCAATGGCCCGGGAGACCAAGCTTCTGGCCCTGGTCGCATCATACCAAAGACTTTAAAAAGCCTTCATGTCACCCTCTACTACAGTCGCCAACTTTACTCTTCCCTAAAGTTGGTAGTAAAACATAACGCCTTTAACACATTGTTACTAAGATAAGTTCTGTGTAATATGTATATTGGCTAAGACAATTCAGTTCTAATATCGATATTCATGAAGATATGAAACATCTTTCCCAAAATAAGGATGGCCTTAAAATTGATGAATTCACAATTTCGAATTGATATGGAGCTTACCATGAAGAAAGAAGTAATTAAGGCCCTTAACGACCTTACAATACATTTGAAGTACTATTTATTATAGTTCACTTATTTTAATCTCTGTCGGTCTGGAGTTCTACGCAATATCTCCCAACGTGGAGTAAACTTGATGATGAGAAAGGTGAGAGAACAACCCAGAACTACGCAGCAAGTGCTTGTTTATGATCTCTACGCAGCTGGGGTCACACTGTAGAAGATGACCATCAGTCGCAGGCTACGTCGTAGTGGACTGAAATCATGTAGTACCAGCAAGGTCTCCCTACTCAAGAATGCACATTTACAGGCCTGTGTGAAGTTTGGAAATAAGCACTTGGATGATTCAGAGGAAGGTTTGGAGGAAGTGCTGTGGTCAGATGAAACTAAAATTGAGCCTTTTGGAATCAACTCGACTCACCGTGTTTGCAAGACAAAAAGCTTACTTGGACCCCGAGAATACCATCCCAATCAATAATTATAGTGGTAGAAACTTGCTTTACGGTTGTTTCTCTGATAATGGGACAGAACTACCACACCCAGTCAAGAGAAAGTTGGATGAGGCCAAGTACCGGGAAATCTTGAGTGGAAAACCTTTTGTCTCAACCAGTACACTGAAGATGGGGGATCCAGTGTTCAGGCATGGCAATGACCCAAAGCATACGGTTAAGGAAAAAAAAGGAAGTGGCTTAAGAAGCAGCTCATTCAGTTAATGAAGTGTCCTAGTTAGGCTTCTGGAGTTAATTTTTTTGAGAATCTAGAGGTCACTTAATATACGATTTGTCCAAAGATAACCTATAAATCTTAAGGATTTGGAGAGGACCTGCAAAGAGGAGTGGGATAAAATCCTTTCTGTGATCTATAAAACTTGGTAACTAACTACAGGAAACGTATGACTGATGTGCTTGCCAACAAGGGTTTCTTCACGAAATGAGTTGTGTTTACCAATGCGATGATATACATATGTTTTAAATAGAATACGAATAAATGTTCAAAACTTAATATGCAATTTTATAGATTTTTTTTATATTCTATCTGTCACTTTCAAGACGAACCAACGATGAAAACTATAGATAAGTTCTATTTTTGTAAGGTAGCAAACTCAGGAAATCAGCTGTGGATGAAATACTAATTTTTCCCTCACTGTATGTAAGTCTTTACTGGTCAGTCATTACAGGTGTAGCCATGCGTAAGAGAACATTAAGGAACGTTTCTCATGAGTTTTTCTTTACTTCTCTTGCATTGGCCCGCTTGTCTAACTTACAGTTTGTAAGATGGAAGTTAGACGACTGTATATCCTCGTTTTGTGGCGTGTTGCTTGTAAGATTGTTCTGGAATTCCGATCAAGCATTTTCTCAATGGGTTTCGCCAGCATTGATCGGTACATCTCTGCAGTGGTAACGATAGTTTAAACTTCCATAGGATCGATAACCTTTCAACGTTCTGCACAGGTATGTGAACTAGTTCTCTAATAATATAATATTTGTAAGATGACGTTATGTATTAATCTATGACAGTCATATTGTCTATATTAATCGATACCTACATTTTTATTTGTTAATGAGAAAAATGAATTAAGAAAACTAAACGTTTCAGACTAAAACTCGTTCAATTATTGAATGATAAAAAATCTAACCGAGTGAATAAGCAGGATTTTGCGATCTGTAAATTTAGCATTGAGTTATAATTGAAAACATTCATTTTAAATGATGACAAAACTGGCGTAAGCATATCAAACTCTACAGAACCTCTCACAGAGGTATAGAAACGAAATCGTTCACACACAGAATTGTACATACTTTGCACCATTTAGAATATTTACCATCCAGTATATATATCTATAAATATGTGAAGTATTTGAAAAAAAGTTAAAATACAGGACATTATTATTGCTACAAATTCTTAGGAAAATTTAATGGCTTAGACACACATAGGAAGAGCTTATTTCTCTTGATTATTATTCTTATGATTTTACGCTCCAAATAAAAAATATTAATTCCCTAAAATGTATATTTTCAGACATATAACAGAATAGGATTTTTCTTTGAGTTCATTCCTTATTTTGCTATTCTGTTTGTGATTTGGCCTTTGCTAAAAGCAAGAAAGCAGTTGTCTGGGTTTGAAAATTCAAAAATTCTGGCTTGAAATTGTGGACTCAATTTGCGATATTGCAAAGAAATTAAATCGCCATTGTTCATCAGTGTTTTAAAAGTATAAAAGTGGAAAATATCATGAAAATGTTCTGGAAACCCAGAGAAAAAAAACTGCCTTTGAAGACGCAAAAATTGTTACAGCAGCAAAGTGGTAACGCACTATAATACCACAACTAATGTTTATATAAATAAGTCTTTATTGGAGGTGCCCGTGGTGTAATGGTTATCGTCGTAGGAAATGGACACGGCGACACGAGTTCAAATCCTGGACCAGGCTAACTGCATTTCACATAGCACTAATACCCTTGGGAAAGATATGAATCCAATTATTTTCCCTCCAGCTATGGGTAAATAGTAGGACAGACTAGGTTCTTCAGCCTTGGTGAGGCAACTAGTCTAGGAGAAGGAAAACTCTGAACCTGTCAAACTTTGCTTAAAAATTGACCTTGTGTCATATCCTGCCCGAGCGGAGGGGTTGGTAAATATGGATATAAATAAGTCTTTACATTAGCTGTCTTTTTGTCCAAGACTCTCTCTCTCAAGAAAAAAAAATATATATACACACACATATTTCATCATTTTGTTGCATATGTTGATATGGACGAGAAATAAGATGTGAAAACCAATTTTCTGAAGTGCTTATATTCATTATAACGTTTCTCTTAAGTTTTTGATCAGATAATGGTCTGGAAAAATAAATTAATAATTTTCCTATACGATATATCATCTAATTATATTTATAATTTCCATATACCATTTCATTATCATGTGCAGTATTTTACTTCACACACAACAGAAAGATTTCTAAATCTCTTAATTTACTCATAGATTAAATATCGACATGTTTTTACATTATCAAATTTACTGTTTTCACAGGATGAGTGATCCTGAGTACATTGCTATAATAACCTCATTGATAGTTGCTGCATTCTTCAGTATAACGTAAAGTTGGTGATCGTAGTCTAAGTCGACCTAAAGGTTTTTTTTCAATAGATACTACATCGAAGTATAAGGGAGGGCGCTACTCCTTTCCCTTTAGTGAGTAGAGTGTTTGCTAATGGCCTAGGAGACTTGGGTCAATATCAGGTCGAGTCATACCAAAGACTCAAAAAAATAGTACTTGATACCTTCTTATTTAACACTCATCATTGTAAGGTACGTATCAAGAGTAAAGTGGAGCAATCCAGGGAATAGATTATCACCCTCCCCTACACCTCGGTGTAATGGTTGTTGAAAAGGGAGCCTTACGATTACACTCGACTACCGTCACTAATTTTACTTCTCCATAGTTTTCCCTATTATATATAACAACGCACGAAAAGAGCCAAACTTAATTGTTACATAATCAGATCATCAAATAATTTTCATATTTTATATATCTCTTCTTTTCTGCTGGAAATTTTATTCAAATGCCTATTCAAGTACTCACCCAACAAAAGAAAAGTTTTAAGCAGAATAAAGTTGATTTTAATTCCGGTTCTATTTAGACCGGTTGCTGTACGAGTGCTAAATGGAACCAGTCTGCACTGCTATCTATCTGCAGCTATAAGGAGAAGAGATGTTATTTGCGTGAAGGGAGCCGCTAACGACCTCATATAGAATTTGAACACGAGTCACAGATTTGGTTCTAATATGATCATACCAGTTACGCAAAGCATAATATATTTTTGTCATTTTATCTAGTTCTCTTTTTCTGCGGAGAGAGGGCGGGTTCTTTGTAATTTGATCTATCATTCTTATTAATTGAAGGAAACAAATTTTAAACAGAGGCAGATCTATACATTTCTATTTTATTATATCTGTCTTTTACGTCATTCAATTGACATCTCTAATAATCTAGTTTCAGTTACAGACAGCCTCTTTTCTATTTTAAAAAAACACCTTTTCGACTGGCTTTCTCCTTTTTTTTTTACACAAATTTCTTCTCAACTAACTCACCTTTTGCCTAGAATATGTTTATATTTTGTGAGACACTATTAGTGGTGGTAGACGGATTTAACTGTGAATGTGGTTGTAGATTTACCATGGGAAGTTTGCCTCACCATATCTACAGAAGGTCAACCAAGAGAAAGTCGGAAGAACAGGATCAGAGAGAGCCGTAAATGTCAACCAAAGGAACGTGAAAAAAGAGGGAATCTGCCACCGGAAATGAAGGGAGGCCGACGCAGGAGGAGTGACTCAAGGGGCAAGTCAGTCAGAGAAGGCACTCAAACAGGCCAGTAGTTAACTGGAAAATATCCCCCAGTCAGAAGACAAGAACATAGTCAGCTACGAGACAGAGATAAAAAAAAAAAAAAAAGATGGAGTATAGGGAACCAGTGAAGAAATTAAGAAAGATAGACAGACACGTAGATAAGCTGAAAAGTTTAGGTTTCTAGCTATGGAAGTTCGTTGCGAAAGGTCACATTTCTCTCCAGAAAAAAATTATTCAACCCTGTTGTGTCGTTGCCTTGTTTCTTTCTTTGAGGAATCTGCCTGGACATACATTTCAGCCACACTTGCTGAGAAATACTACACAACAAAGGGGTCAGATAATCGTTGCCATGAAATGCATGCCCAGGATTTTTATATATTGCCACAATATTGACAACTATTTTTTTAAAACTTCGACCCTGTTTGATATAAACTAGATTTGGTTCGCTTTTCTTTTTTTTTTTAATCATTACCGTTTACTGCCTCTTATTACGGTAGTTTTATTTAAAAAATTCTTTTGGACTTGTAATTAGAAGAATGTATTCCCTTGAGTTTTATTTGCTTACGTTGATTTTACAAAACCATGATTGGAATCACCTGAATAGCAAAATTAAATACGTAGCATCTTAGTTTATGAATTCATTTTGATTAATGTAGCAATGACATGGACATCATTTAAATTATTATAAGGATTCGAATTTTCTTCATAGTATATACATAATAAACACTGCTCACTATCAACTGTTTGAGTAGAAACAATATAGTTTTATCTCGTTAAAGCGATTATAAATCTATATACTCAGACTTTCATGTTTTCGATCCTCAAATTAGATAGTTTTTCAAGTGTTCACCTGAGTATCTATATCATGAAACAGATTTTTTTTTTTTTTACAAATTTTATATTATCTTATTTAATACTTGAAAGGTCTTGTGATATTGCATTAAAGAATTTACGATTAAAAATGCTTTTTGCGTTACATTTTGATTATGTGTGTATTATACAATAGAGGAAAGAGAGATTGAAAAAAAATAATCCAAAAGTGAAGAATTTATCGGGAAGGAAAATCAACGTTACAACATTTCGGTTTTAATATACCTTCATCAGGACTTTAGAATGATAAAAAACGTATTAATAGAACAACGATAGATGTTTTAAAACATGACAACATACATCATTGTTCTATTAACAATTGATTTATCATTTTAGAGTCCTGATGAAGGCCTATTAAAACTGAAACCGAGTAACGTCATCTTTCCTTCGTTATATATTCTTGGATTATTTTGTTTTTCAATTTTTCTCCATTCTGTCGGATTCCGTTCCATTATTTACTCTCTCTCTCTAAAGTCCGTGTTACCTCAACAGGGAAAACTTTGACATATATTCTGTTGAAGGAGATTGTGTTGAAGTAAAATTAAAGATAAAACGTTGTATGCTTTTTCTATTTATCGAAAAGAAAGTGTTAGTTCTTATTCTCGAAATATCTTTAATAGAATGAAAAATGATAGCGTAGTTTCATGTACATTGATTTTCTTACAAATATCTGCTATGTAATATATTAGTACTTGTCTAGTTGAATTAATTTCCGCAGTAAGAGATCAGTGTATCAGTTAAAGCTAAAGAAACTTTTTTTTTCTTAAAAATGAAATCCCCCAACTGTAATATGAGTGTCATATAGCACTTAAAATCAATTAGGTTATTGAACACTTTTCAAAAACATATATGAGAGTGAGAGAAAGAGAGAGAAAATTTGTATAATACAAACGTTTTTCGTAAATCAAAAATGTGTTCAAATACTGGCCACTATTTCAGGATAAAATTTAAAACACTGTAATCTCAGTTTTTCGTGTCGGTGTCACTACATTGCATTCTAAAAAGATTACAATCTTCAGATAAAACATGCACTTTTTATATGAGTCATCAAACGATTGAATTTTTCTCAAATACAGGAACTTTACTTGATGAAGATTGCATATGGAGGTGAGATAAAACTTGATCTTTGTAAAATACATATAACAAATAAACAGGTCGGTCAATCAATAGTAACGGATATAATAAAAATACATATTTATCTTCTAATAGAAATATTTGTTTAAGCCTCACAGTTATATTACTGATTGCATAAGCAGCCAATTTTTACAAAGACTGACATATTCAGCGTAGAATCCATTTCAGAAAAGAGATTGTTTAGAATGTATTTCCCAAAAAATTTAACAGCATTAATATTTCAAAATGCACACTGAATGCTTAGTTTCCAGTCTATATTTAAAAAAAAAAAAAACTGACTATTTATGTAATTAGTAAATGTTCATATACGAAAAAATTGACCACCAAACGTAACTCATGACTAAATAAATGTATGAATTGTAAAATAGCTATGCCTGAATCAAATGTTTGTGGTTTAAGCGCTGAGTAACAAAAAGAACATTGTGAATTCATCTATAAAAAATGAGAAATTATGGGTCAGAACTGTCAAAGTTCGGTTCTTGAGTGTTGTTCACGTGCTGAATTACGCGACATATACTTAATACCAAAGACATCCTTGTAGAAAACAGTTGAGACTATATAATACATAGCTGGGAGAATACAAGGGTTGATACCTTTACCTCTATTTCAGTTAATAACTTCCGATAATAACAATAATTACATTGATACAAAATTAACATTTATTTTGTTTAAAATTGTATGTTGTAAATCATTTAATCATATCTCTGCTGTAAATTAAGTAATATTTAGATATCCACTCTAAAATATATCCCTCAATGATCATGGATAAGAAGTAGCCCATATCTTTACCTTTCTCTTCTCTTTCGGATATCTTCAAATATATTTTCCGACAGACTAAGATAAAACAGTCATATACTGAAGATTTGGTGAAGTTACCGTATATTTGGATAGATTCCAATGAACAAAAAAGTGTCCATCCTTTTGTAATAGTTTTGGAAATAGTTCACGCAGAACCCGACCACTTTTTACTATTAATTATTAGTTACTAGTATAAAATTTCGAAAAAGACATTGGATAAAAGAAAGTAGAATAATCCTAAGGACAGAAGATTTAAGTGAAGTTTTCTCTTATACGCATCGAGGAATTTCAAAAAAAAAAAAATCTTACATATTAGAAGTATGTACTCAGAAACAAAAAAAAAAAACATTCATCAATTACTTTTTTCTTCTGATTAAGGCAGGATAATATTTTCATTTTACAGCTTCCTGTGAATAAACAATTGATCTTTACAAATATTCTATCAACAGTAATGTTTTTTTATTGATATTTTATCTTAGAAAAAAATTAGGAATATATAAGCTATTGCGTTCATTTCCATGATATTATCCAGAAAAAGCAGTATGCATATACGATAGTATGTAAGCACAAACCATTGACGGGATATCACACAAAGCTATTTTAAGCGGTGCAAAGCTAATTTTAATTCAGAGTTTTTCACATTGTAGATTGTGCTGGTATTTACCATAGCTGAGAGGAAGTCGATGATCCATGCCTTTCCAAAAGTTGAAAGTGCGAAGTGAAACGCAAATATCCTCTTCCTGGCTCGGAATTGTGTCACTGATTCCATCTCTGTCGAAAATAACTGTTATGCAAAACATGCCTCTAAGACAAAATATATCTGTATATAGAAACGTAGATGTGAAATATTTTGCATGAACGATTACATTAATTCTGAAAACACAAATTCTGTCTTTTCATCTACCGGTAGAGTTTATTGTAACTTTTTTTATGCAATGACGAGCTGTCTGTATTCCTACACAGATAGTTAATAATAATTACTAATGATAAATTTATGTACTATATGGATCTCTTCATGAACAAAAAAGATGAAAATAATGTATATTTTATGGCCCAGTCAGCTGGGGTTGCAGAATGGACTGACTGAATCTCAACAAAGTTAGACTCCTCCAAGAATTGTCCTAGATATGGCATTAAATGATCTGGTGAGGCTTCAGTAATGCTGGGGCTTTGAGGAATACAAGGTACCCGTTTATTGTCATCGTTGCCCGGTCCACTCTGGCCTGGAGTGGTAGCACTTGATGGGGTCCTATTTATGGGTTAAAAAGAACTAAACAATGTACTTATGCTAAACAGAATTGTTTGAAATAAAACTGATTGTGAAATTTAAACAGTGTGCTTAGGATAACTGAATTGTTAGGAAAAGAACTGTTTATATGTATAAAAATGTATATTGCATAAAATAACCTACAATGGTTGATATACCATAAAAGCAAAGCAAAACAAATGTATATTTTAAAATATAAATTGTCTTGTTTCATTGGGTTCTTAGTTGCATGAACGAATCAATGAAATTTAATAGAAAGTGGTTAGAAATTACAATTAAATAAAGAAAAGAAAACAAGACATAATGAATCAGAGTTTTTAATTTATATGTTATTGTCTATTGAAATAATGATGTGATACTAAATATCAAATAAAGTTAATAAGTAATTCTCTAAATGCGGAATATTTTCGGTGGGGTTTATAATATATTGAGTAATACCGATCCAAAAAGGGTTATTTGGGTATCACAATATACTGCATCAAATGGTGAGGCTCCAGTTCTGGAAAGTGTAAAATACTTCTCCATTGGCATTACTCATAGTTCCACTTTAACCCAAAAAACATTGTCTGTTAAAGCGCATGTATATGTCAAAGGGTTAATTTTTTAAAATTATTTGTATTTTCTTCGACTGTATGCAAAAAACAACAACACGCAAATACGTAAGAAAAATGAACACGATTCACTAATTTCCCAAAAGGAAATTACTCTAGACAGATTGACATTCCATTGAAATGACTTTCTCTAAAGGAATTGAGAAACAATGTCAAAATGTAATCCCCAAAATCATATAAGACTTATATTGTCTAGGACATTATCTGTACCTGTTTCTTGTAATATTTTGCATTGATCAGTGATGAACTGGGGAAATTTAGTTGACAGATACCAATAGATAAAAATCAATGAATCCCTACCAGAAAAAAAACATTAATGCGTAAGTGTAAGCCGTGACCAATGGAGATCAAGCATTATGTGAATGAAGAGGCGTGGCCATTAGGGTCGTGTGGCAGTTTTAAGACAATTTAAGGTTTACAATGTTGGCTTAAGCCAGGGTCACGCAGCCCATCAGAGGGTGGGTCAGGTCGTCTCTGACGATGCGGCTTGCAAGGGGGTGCAAACGTTGGCACCCCCTGGCTCCTGGAAGAAGATATGGGGCAAGAAGAAGTCACCTCTCTGAGTATATGTCTCAAACTAACAACTGTAGGCCCCTTTCGAGAATAAAATGAGATATTTTTATAAAGAGGTGTTTTGTTCGTTCATTGAATTACGTAAATTATGTTTGATACTATCATATTTACACAACCCGTCTTCACAAGGTCAATTTTTTAAGCGGAGTTTAACAGGTTTGAATTCAGAGTTTTTCCTTCTCCTAGACTAGTTGCCTCACCAAGGCTGAAGAACCTAGTCTGCCCTACTATTTACCCATAGCTGGAGGGAGAATAATTGGATTCATACCTTTCCCAAGGGTATTAGTGCTATGTGAAATGCAATCAGTCCAGGATTTGAACTCGTGTCGCCGTGTCCAACTCCTGTGACGATAACCATTACACCACGGGCACCTCCTAATTATATTTGATATTATACAACACAAGCAGTATATTACATTCTGCTGTATCAACGATTTTAAAAAATGATTTCATGCTTTTGAATTGGCACCGTAAGTTGAGACATGTTTTTCAAACAAATAGCTGCATGACATAAGTAATAATACGCAAATAAAAGAAATAAAGTAAAATATTGCTGCCAATTAAGAACTCATTTTAAACAGTAGTAATAAGATACACAGCTAAATTTCTCCTTTTCATAAGTTATACGAAATATGTAATATAATCTTTCCATGTTGCTATGCTGTGAGTTACGAAGTATATAAAGCAAACTTTAATCGATATTATCCTTCTTGGTCAAAGTCTATTTTCTGTTATTCAAAGACAGATGGTATTTCATGAATGGAATATTTTCGAATAAGATCAGTGTTTCTCTTGAGGTATTCGGTTGGCGATGTGGCTGTAGGAAATTGGATTTTGTATGTGTTGTGACTATGTGATAGATTAGATTTTGTCTGGGGACAAGGAAATATAGCGATTCCTTTTAACTCCCGGGGAAAGAAGACTTGTCGATGACTGACTGTCTGATAATAAACTGTCACCAGAAAGCGGGAAATAGAAAATAGTATATTCGACTCAGATGCATAAGAATTGCTGAAAATTCTTCTATTTTATTCTCATGCCGAATCAACAGTTACATCTCCAGGCGATCTAGTAGCGCCATGACTTAATAGCAGCTAAGATAAAATGCTATTAAAAAAAAAAAGAAAATGTTTAAGCAGATAACCTTACATTATTTTTTATACAAAGTGTAAAACATATGGACTTTATTATTTTTACTAACTTATTTATATCTTTCAATTCTATTCTTAATAAGAAATTTCGAAGTACTGATGGGCAGAATTCTGGTACCGACGTCAACAAAAGAAGACATCACTACAGAGTCTGATTTGAAATCACTGAGGATATCAGACTTAGTATCGACAATTCTAAATGAATATCTTTCTGAATAAATAAGATGAAAAGATTATAGTTTTCTATATATATATATATATATATATATATATATATATATATTTCAGTCATAATATAAAAGACGATAACTCAAGACTCAGTTGTACGCAAACGATATTCAGGTGAGCTTATATCACCACGTAATTCAGAAAAAAATATCTTATGCTAAAATATTGTTATATTTCTCTGAATTTTTATGCATCAAACACTACATTTTTACAAATTTCAAACGTTTCTTGAGTTAAATGTAAATATCACCGAAATGGCTGAGCAGTTAAATACCATGTCTAGAGTAAAGTTAGGCGGTTTTTGATCCTAGCTTGAAACGTCCTGCGTACCTTGCCAAAATGATGAGTTGTGATATTGAAGGCACTACTGTTCCATTGTAAGTTCCCAGAATTTTTTGTACAGGATTTAGAATTGTCATAGACTCTTGAAAATCCACTATGTTATTGCTATACATCTTATAAGATGACTGGCCGATTTTTATGATTTCAGGTTCAAAAGAACAACTACAACATCAATTGGAATACACCCTACTAAACCCTGATTGACACAGCTGGTGAATTTCAAAAACGCAACCTGGACATGAGGACGATTTAGAAGAACGATATGCAATAAAATTCTGTTTTACACTTGAAAGAAAATGCCACTGAAACGTATAGAATGCTTCAGACTGCTTTTGGAGCATCTTGCATAAATGAAGCATCAGTTTTTGAGTGGCATAAGAGATTTAAGGAAGGCAGGGAGTCTGTGAGGGATGATGAGAGGTGGGGGAGGAGTAAGGAAGTCAATACACCAGCGTTGATTGGCCAAAGGATTAGGGTTAGGGTTAGAATGTTGAGGTTTTAAGGGAGTTCAGAAAGACATTCCGTCGGAAGAGGCCAGCACTCTTCAAATCGGCTAAGTGGCATTTCCACCAAGGCAATGCACCAGTCCACAGCTCTATCTTTGAAGGGCCAGACTATTTGACATAGATGGGCATCAAGACAGTTCCTCATCCTCCCTATAGTCAAGACCTTGCTCCCTGTAACTTTTGGTTATTTCCACGCTCAGAGGCTGTCGTTATGAGACAATTGAAGAGATAAGAGAGGCTGTGACGAAGGTCATTGACATGCTCACACACGAGGACTTCAATGGGGCCTTCCAGAAATTGTTGGTACGGTACAAAAAGTGCATTGCCGCCGGAGGAGATTACTTCGAAGGCGACCAGAGTTTCATGCGTGTACTATCAATAAAAGTAGCCATACGTAAAATGTCTGAAAACTTATTTAAATGATCCTTACACACACTTCGAAGGCACCTAGTACGGTTTGGTTTAGTTCCTTTGTTTAATAGCTTATTAACCTTCGTGAGATTTTTTTTCATACCAAAGCCATCGTTGCAGAAGAATACCAGTGATACTATTTAATCTATAGCTTAGGGATAAGGGGGTTCATACCTGTCCAATGGTATTAGTCCGAAATTTAACGTCATAAGGCGACATGATTTTGGTGTCTCCTTTCAGATCACAGTTGAATAATTTAGCCATTACTCCGAGTGGATACACCCTGATGCTGGCAAGTGGTCCCTTCTTTGTTTTTTTTTCTTTTTTTTAAATAATGAGAATCTATGGCGCTGTGTCATAATTTATGATAGATGGTTTGGTAAATAAACACATAAAAATAACGACGTTAAATCCTTATCAAGTATACTTTCTGTAACTGAAGGATAGAAATCTTTGATATCTAGTAGTAAAAATGAATAATTTTGCTTGTCTTTTGCATTACAGAACGAATCCATAAATGATCTAATATTTTTCCATTGGTTTATTTCTAGTGTTTCCTTTTCTTCAGTATTAATTTCTTCTAATATAATTTTATTTATTTTATATAGTTTACTTTTTACTGGGTTTATTAGTCTGCATGTAGAGTTATTTTTAAAGTTTTCTTCGTGATCTTTTTATGCACTGAACGCATTTGACTAAGCTAAATTGTTTGTGTGGTTATCGAGGTTGAGTTTATCGGCTATTTCTCTTTCTACTAGGTTTATTTCTAGTTCTGTATTGCTAGATACTTTACAGCATGATTTAGTAATCTATCGTGTTTTGGTTTTAGTTCGTATTTTGGGGTTGGAATAAAGTTACGTGATTTTTTAAAAATCTTATTAATATTCTTTAGTTTTTATTAAAAGTGATTTAGGTTGTTAGAAAGTTTTAGATTTGCTTTACTAAGTTATTGAGATACTTCTTTGAATTATCTAGTTTGTCTAGATGCAGTCCACTCATTCTTTTTTTAAAACAAAAGCTTTTTTTATGTGGTAATAATGTTATTGAAGAAGTGGGATCACCATCTAATTTGTACCAATCTTTTTTTTCTATCAGTATTATTTCATACAAATAGGTTTGGGGAGTAATATTTTTTAGAGTGACGTTGAATTTGTTTAAATCCTTGTCAGCAATTAAACAAATAAAGCAAGAGTTCTCTAATAGTTTCCAAGGAGCAGTATATCAATAGAGACTATTGCTTGCAATGTCAATGAAGAAGAATGTTCAATGAAAGTGATGGAATATATAAGTTCGGATAGCTTAGACACTGCCTATGCAATTGTCGAACCAAAATAGCAGATTAAGCAGCCTTCCAATTAGATAAGTTTGTATGGTTGATGACTATAAGAGTGGTTTACTTTATCGATCATTGTGGGAAGGCTATTCCATACTGCGTGGCTATATTATGTTTTGGGATGTTTTTAATTTATTCAAAAAGTTACAAGAGACTTAGTAGAAGATAGGCAATCTAGGATAGCCTGGAAAGCAATAAATGAAGTGAGTAAAAGGAAGAGTACAACCAAAGCAAAATTAAAAGCTGCAAACCAACAAGAAAGAATAAAACTGTGGAAACAAAATTTCAAAAATCTACTAGGAAACCCACGGAAAGTTTCGCATGAACCGTTCACCAGAATTATTAGTAAACAATGGGACATTAAACTAGGACCGTTCACGCAAGAAGAACTCGACTCTATTCTTCAAAAAATCAAAAATAGGAAAGCTGCTGGGCTTGACGAGATTCCCCCAGAAGTATGGAAGACCAGACAATTCGCCGACATACTGCTACGCAGTCTATAATCAAAATACGATAGATAGATGGATTAAGGGATGTATCCTCCCCTTCCCTAAAAACGGCGTCCTCGGATTAACCAAGAACTAACAAGGTATAACACTTACATGCTTAGCAGCCAAAATTTACAATGCCCTACTACAAAACCGCATAGAACCCAAAATCGACAACATCCTTAAGAAAAACCAAAATGGCTTCTGAAGAAATAGATCCAAGGCCTCACAAATATTGACCATCCGTAGAATCCTTGAAGGTGTACGGGCAAAAAACCTACAGGCGACATTACTATTTGTCGACTTTACCAAGGCCTTCGATTCCATTCACAGAGGAATGATGGAGAAAATCCTACTAGCATCTGGCATACCAAAAGAAACCGTAACAGCAATAACGATTATCTATAGAAACACCAAAGTGAAAGTATGTTCACCGGATGGAGACACAGATTACTTCGACATTGTTGCAGGAGTACTACAAAGGGTTATGCTAGTCCTATACCTCTTTATCATCTGTTTAGACTACGTGCTTAGAACATCGATCGATAAAATCAGAGAAAACAGCTTCGAGCTAACGAAGAAAAGAAGCAGAGGGTACCCCGCAAAAACAATTACCGACACCGACTACGCCGATGACATAGCGATACTGGCAAATACACCCAACCAAGCAGAAACACTACTGCATAGTTTGGAACGAGCTGCCGCAGACATTGGCCTCCATGTCAATGCACACAAAACTGAATATATGTGCTATAATCAAGCAGGCGACATTTCCACACTAGAGGGAACCTCTCTGAAACTGGTAAACAAATTCACCTACCTAGGAAGCAGTGTCTTGTCTTAACCGAAAAAGACATCGACACGCGGCGAACGAAGGCATGGACAGCTATCAAAAAATTATCGATCATATGGAATCAGACCTGACCGATAAAATGAAACGCAGTCTCTTCCAGGCAGCTGTCGTGTGGAAACTGCTCTATGGATGCACCACTTGGACACTAACAAAACAGCTGGAGAAGCTAGACGGCAATTACACAAGAATGTTGCGAGCAATACTGAATAAGTCCTGGCGGCAACACCCAACAAAACACCAACTATCCGGCCAACTGCCTCCCATCACGAAAACTATCCAAGTTAGACGAACCAGACACGCAGGAGACAACTGGAGAAGCAGAGACGAGCTCATAAGAGATGTACTCCTATGGACCCCCACATATGGCCAAGCAAAATCAGGACGGCCATCTAGAACATACATAGAGCAGCTATGTGAGGATATGGGATGTAGCCCAGAAGACCTGCCAGAGGCGATGAACGATAGAGAAAAGTGGCGAGAGAGGTTTAGGGATATCCATGCTAGCGGCACGACATGTGATGATAAGTAGTTGTAGAATTCATATTTATGTATTTTTTGTTTATCTTTATTCATTTTTTAAAGATTAGATTTACTTTAAGTAGATAGACTATAATAAAATCAATTATTCTCTAGAATCATTAATTTCCAGGGCACCTGTTAGAAATCAACTTTAAACCTAACGACTCCAAAGATGAAATAGAAATGATAATAATCTCACAAAACTACAACCTCATCTGGCATTCGTGGCGAGTGGGTGAGTAAAATTATCGGCTTAGTTCCCCGAATCTTCCCTCCGAGAGCACCCATCCCAACGTCTTAAAACAATAAGAGCCGTGTTTTTCTCGATGCCTGTGGCTTCCCAGAAAAACATAACAATGACAAGTCGGCAGTTTTTGTTCTCACATCCCAGCAGTTTCGATATGTCTCGGGTATCCCCTCGCTAAACTGCGCCTCTGTCACATTTTGTCCTCTTTAGGAAGCCTGTAAATACATACTCACCTGTTTTAATCGTTTTTTTATTTTACCACAACTAATATTTTGATATTTAGTTCCTGATTAACTGTATATTATTTGCTCGAAATATTTGGCTTTCTTACTGATATCTTGTTATAAACTTACATCTTTTAAACACTTAATCCATCGATATTTTCTTATAGAATTTATCGCGACTTATGTACAATTAACAATGTAAGGTACAAACGAAAAAAAACGAAACTACAAAAAGTCCTAAAACTTTAAAATCATTTAAACCAGGATGGGATTTTTGAGGCGTTGAAGTAAAGTATTTTAACCCCTAACCACATAATCAGAATTTCCTGATTTGCTTTAAAAAAAAAATAAGGCTGATTAAAATTAAGTATTTTAAATACGGTTTACTTCAAATCAAGAAAAAATATATCACCATTGAGCATAACAAACATCGATTTCTGTCTAATTAAGTGAATGCTGTGTATAATGAAACGAGAATAGAAACTTGTTTCATTCGGTAAAGTCTTGAAAGCTTTTCTCCCAAGAAGCTCTCATCCAAATTCACCAATTGATTTGAGCAGTCGACGAATAAAAAAAATAAAAAAAAACAAGTAGGAATTATTTCATAAAAAATTACTTAATATCCTATTGGGAAAGCGGTAGACTAAATGATTCTTTCTTAATCAAAATAAATTGTCACACCTTGGCGGGAAAGTTTTCATTCCTCCACTGTATTCAGCAACCTCTCTATCTTCAACCCATCATTAATTTATGTCCTTAGATAATCTTTTAGTGCAAATCATTTCCATTCCTTAGAAGTCTGCAAAATTTACGCAAATAAATTCTTTGATCAAAATGATTAAAAAATCTCTTTTGGAATAAAATTAGGAAGTTGCTTAAGAGATGTCAGAACATAACGATAAACATGTTATTCAATAAAAAAATAATGTCGAAAAAGACTTGGCTTTAACTAATGTACCGACTGAACTTTTTTTTTTACATTATCTAATACGCCGAAGAACAAATATTTATTTGGAGTTTTCCCAATATTATTCGGTGCTTATATGAAATGTCATCAGATTTTTATTTATTTTTATCAAAATGATTTAATTAGGTCCTATTTATATTGGGGTTGTGACCTTGAAGGGCTAGAAATGAATAACACAAAGAGACGTAAGGTTTACAGTCGTACATATTGACAGAAACGGTTACCGGTAACTGACTAAACTCGCTTATCGAGTCTGTCAGTAATCATAGTGTCGGGAAGGGTCCATGCTGTAACATCATGGGGTATATCACCATAACAAAAGGTATGGAATACAATTCCTTCGATTAAGATAGTATTTCTGCTTTTAACAGATATTTCATTTCATATTTTTAAACAATTTTTAAGTCACAAGCAGGGACCTTGGGGATTCTACGGAATAAATCATTGTGTTAATTAAGCAAAAAAAGATGATTAGCAAATTCATTACATATAAATCGTATCGTTGCTTTTGCAGTATTTAACACAAAAAATATACATTAACGATTGAAATAAATCATAATTTCTTAGAAGCTATTCTACCCAAACAACAATATCAATATGATGTTTCATATTCTATTTTATGGATAACGATATTCCTGATACATAGAAATCTTCAGAATTCTCTTTTTCCACCTTCGGCTGCACGTTGTTAAATCTTATCAGAACTTTGGAGCTCATCAGATCTTCGGTAAACAAATTCAAAATGATTCATCTTCAACATGCTTCTTAGTGAAGAAAGATGAAGCATCACAGGGCATTCCGTCGGAATTGGACACAGTGTTTGATCTGAATACGTAACATCTATACAAAATAACATCCCCGTTGATTTAGGGTGGGTGGAAGAATATCCCACTTGGCTGCGAGGAAGATGTGTAGAATAGTTTACTAGCTAGAAAGAGTGGAAAATAAAATATCAACTGGTGAAGTGGGTTGAGTAGAAGAATATCGCACTTGGGTGCAGGTAGTTTATGTGGATGAGTATAATGTGCAAACAAAATTACGAATAATCATAATTATTGACTAGATTTCTAATGTACCGGATACAAGTTAGAAATTGATGTTTCTTATGTATAAATACGCAAAGATAGTTTCTGGAATAAATAATTACGGTTTAAGGCCCTAAAGAATAAGACATCTGTTGTGAAGAGAATAGAAAGGGCCAAGCAGTCATAAAAACAGAACCACGAAAGGTGTCTTGGGAAGGGAAATGGTAATCAAGCTAGACTAACAAACCTTCACGTGTGATTTCGAGTTTCATTGGCCTACCCTACATCTATGCAAAAAAAAGCTTACATATCTTGGTTCTCTTCTTACTATCAAGATGATTAAGATATAAAAGTAAATACTTTAATAAGGCTCTAAGATTTTCTATATTATCTCAATCTTTAAGATTTTCAAAGAATTAAAAATTCATTCACTGATTGAAGAGGATGAAAGTAAAGTAGATAATTAAATTAAATATATTGATTCAATTTTATTCTCACAGTAGTCTTTATCCATCTATGAAATCAAACTGTTGGTGGGTCTTTAATACACCGACTGTTTCCTACCCAGAAGTGTGGTGCCCGTGCTGTAATTGTTATTGGAGGTGCCCGTGGTGTAATGGTTATCGTCGTAGGAAATGAACACGGCGACACGAGTTCAAATCCTGGACCAGGCTAATTGCATTTCACATAGCACTAATACCCTTGGGAAAGGTATGAATCCAATTATTCTCCCTCCAGTTATGGGTAAATAGTAGGGCAGACTAGGTTCTTCAACCTTGGTTAGGCAACTAGCCTAGGAGAAGGAAAATTCTGAATTCAAACCTGTTAAACTCCGCTTAAAAATTGACCTTGTGTCACATCCTGCCCGAGCGGAGGGGTTGGTAAATATGGTTTCCTACCCAGATGTTAAGACGCCCCAAAAATATTTCTAAGGTATGGTACTATAATGCATCTGGTGGTGAGGCTCCAGTTCAGGAGCTCTGGGGAATGTCATCATCATCATCATCATGTCGCGCCGCTAGCACGGATATCCCTGACCCTCTCTCGCCACTTCTCCCTATCATTCATCGCCTCCGGCAGGTCTTCAGAGTTACATCCTGTGTCCTCACATAGTTGCTGTATGTAAGTTCGTGCTGGTCGTCCTGCTTTTGCACATCCATATGTGGGGGTCCATAGGAGTACATCGCTTATGAGCTCGTCCTTGCTTCTCCAGCAGTGCCCCGCGTGTCTGGTTTGTCTAACTTGTTTAGTTTTCGTGATGGGGGGGGCAAGTGTCCGTATAGTTGGTGTCTCGTGGGGTGTTGTCGCCAGGACTTAGAGTGCTTTTTCATTGTCATTACACCCAGGTATACTCTTAGGGTTCAGTTTATTGATTAAAAATATATGTTTGAATTGTATAGGAATACTTGAAGGTATATATATGTGTGTAAATAAATATTTATTAAATATAAAATTATTGAAACAATATAGTTGAGTATAAACTATTGCTATTAAGAAATTTTTTAAGCCATACAAGTTGATTCTTGATTTCATAACTCTCTGCAAACAAATGACTATAAACAAATAAAAGTTCATTTAAAAAAAAAGATACTATGGAACATGTAATAAATAGTTATGATTACTATCAAACATTTTCAGATGGCAAAATTTTGCCATAAGCTAACTAATAAGGAATTAATATGCCTTTAAATTAACCCAACCAATTCAGAAATATATAATTAAAACGCCAAATGTAACTTTACGTTGTGCTGTATATTGACCCCGGCCGAGCTGTCAAAATAGAAAATGCACCTGTGTAAATAACAGGTGCATCCGGTCGAGGAATATCAGGACATAAACTTGACTGTCGAGTGAATGAATCGAGTCCGAAATTGTGACGCTCGCAGGAAGAAGAGTGGGCGTCAAATTATTATATAACCCCGGCGACAGGAAGTTCAGGTCAGTTGGAAATAAGATGCTGTAGAGAGAACCAGCACCCAGTGGAGGGGGCTCTCAGGACCCTCGACTGAGCAGTTGGAGTTGGAGAGAAGATGCTGGAATGAGGACCATGTCCCAGAGAGGCTGGGCCCCCAGGCCCCCGGTTGAGCAGCCCAGGAGAACGGGAAAGAAACGCTATTATTGACCCCCACTCTTATGGCCATATGTTGCAGTTCTGTTCAGTCTCCGACTCACTCTCACACACAATAAAATATAATAAAGTGAGAGTTATATTTTGCTAAAGACCTGTATCCGCTCGTCTTCATTGCATCGTTATGTTTCTGCATGCATATATATGTGTATGTATAGTGCTCATGGCTATACAATTGTTGCAGATTACAAAAAATGCATAAATCATGTATGTTGTAGACAAGACATTGTAATCAAGGTATATGAATTGGTGTACTATTTTTAGGGTCTTGCAATTTATGAAGAGATGTTACCATCTTGATTAAAATACATGAAATCTTTTACCCTAATTCCCAACGTATTGACAGGTTAACGACAATATGGAAATCAGACATCCCTGCTACCGTTCAACTGTATGGCTGCTCCCCATGAAAATGTTATGCCAGCCTTATCTAAGCAACTATATTCGCGCTTATTCCTCCTTAATACAAAAGTATGGAGGTGCACTTAAAATAAAATTCTTATTCTTAAAAATATACACGGAGACCCGGGTTTGAATTCTGAACGAAGCTATTTACCTTACCTTTACATTAATGCCCTCAGGAGAGATATTAATTAATTTCTTCCCTTCCAATTATGATTAAATATTAGAGCAGACTTGGATTTTGTTATGTCAGTCATTCAACGAAAATGAAAACTTAGTTCAAACTATCACTATTCTGCTAAAAAATAACCTTGTGTCATTTCCTACTCTCGGCAAGATCATGAGAAATTGCAGAGGAGCTGTTGCGAGAGTGTGGATCAGGACAGCAGTCAACACAATAATATATGGGATACCTACAATTGCCTACCCCCCCAATGGTGTTTCTCTAAAGAAGATCAAAGGACAATAGAAAAAAAGTTAAGGAGAGATGGAATCACACACAAAAAGATGAAAATTTATAGTGAATACACACTGCCTCTGCCGGAGTCTCAATTCTTTCTGTTTTGCATCTTGGTCAACAGTGTTCCGACCAGTAGTTTTCATACCAAAATTTCACATTTCCCTATCTTTATTTGAAGATTAAACTGTAAAAGTTTTAAACACCCAAAGAGACTTCTTTTTTATCTCAACCTTTTTAAGTTAACTCGATAGCTGATGAAGACTTCATTTGATCAGACAACCAGTGTTAAAATGTAAAGGTTTTTTCACATTGAGATTTAAGCGATTGACTGGGTGAGTTTATCAAGGGATTTGAGAGTTATTTGCAAAACGAATACGCTCAGTATATTCTAAGTAATGTTTCTAATCATTATTTCTGTTTTAGAAAGCATCAAAGACTGGGATCGGAAAATATATATATTCATTTTTTACCTTGCGAAACAATTTATTTTCAGGTTTTTTGTTTAGTATCTTGCATAAGGTATATGTTTTATTTTTAATATGAAAAAGTTTCTTCATTCATGTACAGTTGAATTAATTAAAAGTCTCACTGCCAGTACGGTACTGACGAAATATTTATATGACCCAGTGATGACCAGGGAACGTCTTAACGGTTGTGTTCCTCTCTACATTTACCCTGCCATGATCATAATTGTAACATTTTGTGGTCACTTGTTGGGATGACTCAGAGTAGTCATGAGTCGGTTTTTGCATTTGTAGGGATAGTGATGTTGGTGCCTGAGTTACCCTACTGCTGTGCCGTAGAATCGGACTCGCTGGTGTGTGGATGATTGGGTTATGGTTTTTTTTCACCTCTATATCTGTTGTGTGGTGTTCTACTATCATCTTGTCATCCTTCGCATCTACTTCAAGCAATTCAGGTGTGTCCCTCGGAAGTTACCTATCGATTCGGTTGGGTGGTTGTGGAGATGGTTGTTTGGACGAGTAGTCCTGTCTATCTGCAAATGGTGAGATCTTCCTAAGGAACCGACGGTTATGTGGTGTAACTCTACCACTGTAGTCCAACCGTATACGGTATTGCTTGTTACCCATAGTTTCAAAAAATCTACCAATTTTCGTCCACCGCCGTGAAGATAGTCCCTCTTGATTTTGCACCTGTACCAACACGCCAAAATGAAACTCTCAGAGAGGGAGGCTACGCGTGTTTTCTGCTTTTGGTTCAACAGGTGTCTGCTCGCCATCGCCCTTTCCCACTACTCTTTCGTCTCCCGCCAACATTCAGGAATCTGTTGCTTCTTTCGAAGTATGGGGGAATGATCTTCAATTGCTCGACCATATAACATTTCTGCTGGTAACAAACCAAGGTGTATTTCGATGCGTCATCATGGCTCGTGTCACCCGATCCTAAATCACTATTTTAGCTACAGCTAGGATCACGAGAAACGCCACATGTTTCTCACATTGAAACTGAGGCAAAACGTTGTCTACGTCGTAACCAACGTCAAATAGCACGAACTGCTTTGGTTCGATGCAAGCTGTCAACTCTTCGACGTGATTCCAAAACCGACGAACTCGCTTGCCAAAATAGAAGGCGTGGTCAGCCGTTTCTTCCAAGCCATAGCCACAGCGAGGTCAGTCAAGCGTGTTTGCTAGGCCCGCTATGTAATTCGAACCAAAAAGGAACAACGCGTTCCGCGCAAGCCGCAGGTGAGCGAGAACTCGTTGTTCAAGAAGTCAGAACCTAGCGGCCAATTCCAACGTGAGCAAACCTCTATTATCGACCAGCCAAGCAGATCAACGAGAAGACCTGAAGCAGAGCCCAACACTATACCCAGATACAGTTCATTTCGAGGCCAAAAAATGTCACTGGACCCATAAAGGTTGAGAAGTGCCTTACGGCATTCGAGTACAAACGGTGCTTCACCCCTCAACTTACGTAGACTTTTAGCCTTGGCGTCTGACTTGAGGCGAAAAAAAATTGTTGCTCGCCTTTCGTCTCCACATCGTGTTCTTTTGACAAGAATTGGCCCATGTAAGCTATTCTTTCAGCGAATCCGTGGTTCTCCATTTTAGGCATACCAAGACTTTTATTACGCGGACGTTGACAACAGACCTGTCAACGGATCATCGGCCTTCGACTTCTCCAAAGTAATTTGGAGAGGAATAATTGTAGCTCCAGCCGATGATTATTAGCCTGAGGTAGTAAAAGCAAACGGTAAAAGATCAAGGGAAAGATGTACACGGTGCACATCTCCACCCTGCTCTTTAAGGACAACCACTTTCGAAGTCACATACCCACCTCAGAATCTACCCTGGCCTGTACTTCCGACCAATTTTGTTCCAGTTCGTGGCCGGACCCGAACCATTCCTCGAGGATGTGGATGGGTCCGTCACTCCAGCGGAAATGTCCAGGTAGAGGAACGCCATACATCCAGGCGCCTTACGGCATACCTTTGCTCTTATCAAAGTTGAGTTTGGCCCCTGCTATCTGTTCATACCTCACAACCGCCTACTTCACAGCCTTCATATCCAGACAGCGGATACCTTTGCCGAAAGAGAGCCATAAAAAAGAATACCGTGCAGGGTCGGTCTTGCCTTTTCATTCTTAACCGAGGCAGCTAAGGCACCAAAGTGAGGACCTAGAGAAGAGAAAGACTGGAGGCAACCGTGCCTGGCCGACTGTTCGATCGCGAAAGCTTCCGAACGTTACTTTTTGACCTGTACCACTGCCTGCAGGTCGTGGTACATCATGCTAATCATTTGCAGAAATCCAGTTTGAACCCGACGCTTTCCAAAAATAGTCGACAAGAACCGATGGTCAACCCTATCGAAGACCTTGAACTGATCTAAATTGATCAGGCGGCTTCAGTGTCCTCTTCTATCCCCTCTAGGACCTCACACACCGAATGCAAGTTGTCTTGGATCGAACTTCCCTTCACAGCGTGGTTATGCACAGGTCCGAGCAGATCGATAATGGCAAGCTACAAACGGTTCGCTATGACCAGGCCAAAATCTATAACTTTGTGTTTTGCAGAGTTATGGGTCTGTAGTCATCTAGTCCCTCCAAAACATTCCTCTCACCTTTCTGCAGCACTGTGATCACACGTTTGTTAACGCTAACGGGGATGCCTCCTTGGGTGAACCAACGGTTGAACACATCCATCAGAATAACCACAAACATAGGCAGCAGCCTCAAGTACACTTCATAGGATAAACCCTCTAGTCCTAGATCTAACTACGTATCCCTTTTAGCGCTCACTGGTTTCGCGCTCAAAATCTCGTCTAGATAAATTTATGGCTAGGGGATTCCAACCTTCCACCACCCGGGAAACCTAATTTTCTAAAGATTTTGCCACCTTGGTTCTATATAAGTTCAGCTGGTGAACATATTTGATAGCGAAATCTCTTATCCTATGTTTAAGAGACCCCACCACTTATTCACGGTTAACGCCTACACTAACGCCCGCTGAATTGGGGATACCAGACAGTCCCAGAAGCCCCGTACTCCAGTAAGGAGGTACTGAACTTCCAGTAACCGGCTAGACTAGGACTATTAGCTTGCTGCAGACTGACCCTACCAAGTCTAGGGTTAGTCTGCGCTACATAGTGGAATGTGGGACACGTAACAAAATCAGTGTCAGCCCTTCTAACTACAACTTTGTCCGGATAAGATTAAACACGGATAGAGGCTGAACTAACTTGTCACGTCCACATCTTCCTCCAAAAGGTAATCCAGACAAAATCGGTCGACCAAGTCATGGTGAGCAATAAAATCGAGCAGGCTGCTTTCCAACCTTCACCACACTCTGGCGCATCTATCCAGCTACGACCCTATCTATCTCGGGATCAAGGATCGCATTCCAATCATCCGTTAACACTATCGTTTTAGATGGTCGTGGAACGGCGCTAACCGCCGAGAAAAGGAAACTGTCTACAGTTATATTTGGAGCATAAAACGCGACCACCCTGAACTTGAAACTTTTAACTGCGACATCGGCCACAAACCGCCGGCCCCTGTCTTAGTATCCCTACTAATTGTAATAAATCAGCAAACACACTGAATTTGCGCAAAAAGAGTATAAGGCTAGATACGAATAGGTGGGAAGGTGATCCACTGGGAATTGTGCTAGAAATTAATATTTGACCATACGAACAAGTTTAATATGCACAATTCAACATCCGCTCGAGATAATGGGAGAAAAAGTTAACGGGGATTTTGAGATACAAACAGATCAACAAATCCAAGTTAGATGACCACACCGAATGGGAGCCATAAAAATGATAAATTAATAATTAAGAGGAGAATCAGATGAATAATGGACCTTTCCGTCTTGAAGGACTATAGTGTGAAAATAAAAGAAAGCAAAGAGATAAGAACCCAGACCTTGCCAGAGAACTATAAAAATATAAAACACGAATGTGATAGTGTTACTATATATAATTCGTGTGCTCGGAATAATTCCCAGAAGCTTGGTAAAGGGATTGGAGGATTAAGAAATCAGAAGATGAATGGAGACTATCTAGACCACAGCATTATTACGACCGGCCGGAATACCGATAAGACTCCTGGAAATTTGATATTGATTTGTTGGGGTTTTATGGCATATCAAACCTTGTAGGATATTAAATGCCAAATCGACTATACATATATAAATATATGATTTGTAAACACATATTTTTGATATTTTTAAACGAGCCTGAGCCCATTTTTTCACACAGTTAAATGTTTTTAAATTGTTATTTCTACTTACATTTAATCATTAGTTTGCACACCGTAAAATGTTTTGAAGTATTACTATGTAACAGTACTAATTTAACATCAGTTCTTTGTATGCGCTCATTTAAATGGATTTTAGTGATTCATTTTGCGGTGATTTCATTTTTAAATGAGTAAAAACTAATTTGTTCACACACTAGTATTGTTTTAGGTTCTACAGTTTAATTTTTTCAAACATTATGCAACACTAATAATCTTATTCAATTTTAATCTTGATTGCAGAACACTAAATATTCTATTTCAACAGTACTGATTAATTTGTACACAGTTAATAGTTCCAAGTATTGCTATGCAATAACAATAATTCAATTGAAGCACACAAACTGTTTCAAGAATTGCTATCTAACACTAATTAGTCTGTTCAATATCACTTATTCACTCACTTAAATTATTTCAAGTATTCCTATGTATCACTAACAATTCAATTAAACATCAAACATTTGTTTACACACATTTACATGACCAAACAGTTCTATTTCTAATGATTCAATTTAATATAGGCAATTTTTTTGCACTAAGTTTGAATATCAAACAATTCTAATTGAAACCCTACATATAGCCCTATCAGGTGCTACCACTTTAGTTTTGAGTGGACATGGTTGGTTGGGTTTTTGGGCATATCAACCTTTGTAGGTTATTTAACGCCAAATCTATTTTTATGCAAATAGTCAGCTCTATTTCAAACAATACAGTTTAGTATGAGTATATATTTGTCAAAACAGTTCTAATTCAGTTATTTCAGTTTAGTATAAGTACAGACTTTTTTACTCACAGTTAAATGTCAAAACAATTCTATATTAAACAATTTAATTTAGTGTAAAAAGAGTTTCAATGTCAAAATCAGTTTATTTCAAACAATTCGTTTTAGCGTAAGTACACAGTTTAATTGTCCGAAACATTTCTATTTAAGCGATTCAGTTTAGTCAAACAGTTATATTTCAAACAATTCAGCTTAGCATAAGTATGCAGTTCTATTTAACCCATAGATAGGGCCCTATCTGTTGCTACCATTACGCGCCAGAGTGGATCTGGGAGCAATGGCAATGAAGGGGTGCTCCGAATTCCTCAAAGCTCCAGCATCACTGGAACCTCATCCTCAGATTGTTTAGTGTCATATCACGCACACTCGTATGGGATGAGGTCTTACCACTCTGCAGAGAAGCAGTTGGTGTATTATACAGCTCCAGCCGACTGGGCAATGAATGGACCAGGGAACAATGGCAAATTAGGGATTTGGGGAATGTGGAGTACTCCTAAGACTGGAGCCTCATTATCAGTTGGTTTAATATTATATCTGTGACGCTCGTTAGTGGGGTCTTACCCCTATGCAAAGATCCAGTTGGTGTATTCTACCACTCCAGCTAACTAGTATGCAGGATATCTGCTGTTAGTCAAACTCCATTGAAAAACCATCGCCTCACGCTTCTGTGAAAAATTTTCAAGGAACAATAATTATGATTTGTTTTATTTTTGCTTTCCGACAATTGTTCGCGGTTTCTTTACCCAAAGTCAAGAGTGAGGAAAGGTACTAACTATATGTAATAGATTTTTCTAGGGTTTATTTGGTTCATTACGTGTATTTTCTCAGTCACATTGATAATAATCTCTTTCGGAGATGAATATTTCTGTACAATGCAATTATTCGTTGTTCACCAGACCGATGGAATGAAACGCAGTTTCTTCCAGGCAGCGGTCGTATCGATACTGCTGTATGGATGCACTACATGGACGCTAACTAAACAGCTGGAGAAGAAGCTAGACGGCAATTACACAAGAATGTTGCGAGCAATATTGAACACTGCCTCCCATCACGAAAACTATCCAAGTTAGACGAACCAGACATGCAGGTCATTGCTGGAGAAGCAGGAGCGAGCTCAGAAGTGATGTACCCCTATGGACTCCCACATATGGCCAGGCAATAGCAAGACGACCAGCTCGAACATACATTCAGCAGCTATGTGAGGATACGGGATGTGGCCCTGAAGACCTACCAGAAGCGATGAACGATAGGGATAAGTGGCGAGAGAGGGTCAAGGATATCCGTGCCTGCGGAACGACACTATGATGATGATGATTTGTACCATTCTTGATTAGACAGCAGGATTCCCACTACTACTGACATGTTGGTAGTTTTAATGTGCTACATTTTTTTATATCTTTATCTATTGACACTGAATTATTAATTAGAAGGCAGGTTTTTTAGTTTATAATTCTTTACCATTATATCAGGTCTATTGCAATTTATTTTTTAATCTATTAGAATAGCAATGTACCATAGAGTTGTAAATCTTGTTGCTATTATCATTCTATCATTTTTTTCCATTAAATTATCTCTTGTTATTTTTTTCATTTTGTAAATATTCGTTGCAATCCGGAAAAAAAGTTTTTAAAAATGAAAAGAGTAAATTGTTTATTTTCAATCGAACTCTTCAGTTTGCCAAAAGGTTTTCAAAGAATTTTAAATTAAAAATCAAAACGCTTTTTACGTGCGATTTGTTGATCATCGCATAATGCAGTGTGGTGTGTGGGGATTTTCTAACGGTAATCGATCATTGATCATTTGAACCCTATTAATCAGAATAAATCGTAATTGAACGAACAAGAGCTGACACAAGAAATCATCTAATCGAAAATTTTAAAAAAGTTAATAAATAAATAAAAATAAATGATTAGAACAATAAATATCAAAGTATTTTCGTTAATAAGTTTCAGGACAATCATTTCACACTATTGAGCAAAATCCTTTCTAAAGGTAAATTTAGATCACATTTTCTTTGATTCTAACGGCATGGACTACTGAAATTTTGATCAAAATTTTGGCATTAACCAGCATGCTGTCATATATTTATCTTATGTATCTCATTTTATTCATTGTCCATTTCTATTATTCTTATTATTATAGTCAAACTAGTAATAGTAGTATCTGTACAAATTTAGTCGCAATTGTCTTTAAAAGTAATTAAAAGGCGGGTAAAAAATCGTCGGAAATCTTACACAAGTTGGTAGTATTATATAAGAAAGCCCCAAACATCGTCAGTGATATCTTAAGTGAAAACGAGCATAAGTTCATAATAGCCACACTCGTAAATTCGTTACCGTTTCAAATATATTATGAACACCACAGTTCTTAAAGTGAATGATTGCTATTCTACTAATCTAGATGATGACTCCCCTTCCCTTCATAGAGCATTCGAGATATATAACCAACAATTATACACCATGTACAAGTTTTCCCTGGGGCCTAAAAATATAAAAGGCTAAATAGGAAAACAGAAATAAAAGGAAAACAGCCGAAACAGAAGAAGAAAAAAGAAAGGAAAAAATTACACTCGCAAGTTAAACATTTGAAGCCATGGGAAGCAACATGGTGGATGTAAAGCATGATGAATGACTCCAGCATCGGATCAACGGCCTACTTCATCAGATGTTCGGCAGACAAACTACAGGGGTCAACTCCCAGGATCACAGAGTTCTATCATGAAACTAATTCAACTCATCTTTAAGGTTGGCCACTACTGATGAGGTTAAAATTAAGCCATCGAAAGATTACCATAAATCTTACTCGATAAGGTATAAAAGGGCCAAGTTCTACTAAAGTTGGTGATCTGGCCCCAGTGTTAAAAAAATCAGCTACAGAAATCAAACGCAAACAAAAATTGCTTAAATCCAAAAGCACAATACAAGTAGTGACATTTAACGTTAGAACTTAAAATTGAATTGGGCAACAACCAGAGCAGACAGCATCAGGGTAGAGCATAACAGACATAGTATTCGTACAAGAAAGCAGATACCATCACACTGAGATAGAAATATAATACCACGATACTGGCAATGGATGGATTTTGTCTCTACATCTGCATGGAAAAGCTCTGTCAACGCAGACATAGGTTATTTATGAATGATTCTCAGTCCACGTGCCCTAAAATCACTTAACAACATCGACAAAATACAACCTAGAATTATGGTACCTTTGTTCAATGTCAATCCCGAAACAATAATTATCTTCAGCTACAGCCCTACCCACGATAGTAATGAAACAGACCTCGACACCTTCTATAATAAGCTTTCCTTGTTCATTAAGTCCCTAAACACAAGGTTCTCATCATCGAAGGAAACATGAATGCACAAATAGTTAAAAAACCAAACAACACACTCAACATATACACATCGTCAAACAGAAATGGGGAACACCTAACCAATTTCACAATAGGAAATAGACTAACATGCCTTAATACTAAAGTTCAGAATAAGTAAATAAAAAATGGATTAACAGCGCTTTGAATAGTGAGGCATATTCCTCTTTTGAAAGAGTGTCTTCCGATTACCGAAATGCCTCCGCAAAGTTAAGTCTGAGCCTACGCAAGAATTCGTCGCAAATAACCAGGAGCGCACGTTATTACTGGTAAAACCATGATTAACAATAGATGTATTAGCGATAAATATTCGTTAACACTAAGAAACAAATTCAATTCACTTCAGGAGATATCGAAATCACTGACTCTGAACAACGAATACGAGAACTTCGTCAATGCCCACATTGAAGAGGCAGCAGAATGCAACCCAACAAAACTGAGCAAAACAGAGTTCCCTTCGAGACATGAGCAGTTACGCAAAAACGTGACGACTTGAAAACTGCGTCCCAATGCAAAAAAAAAAAAATAAATAAATAATGCCAACCCTCAGAAACTTAAGGCTCAAAGTAACCTTAGTAATGCTTACCTACGAGAACAGAATGCTTCCAAAACCAGATCAATGAGATCGATTCCCTGTTGAAGACTGTCTCGTTTAGCGTGGCAGACAGTAAATGGTGTGAGTAAAAGAAAAAGCACCGCTTGAGCGAAACTAAAAGTTGCAAGCCAAGATAAACGGATACACATGTGAAAAGAACATTTCAAGAATTTGCAGCGAAAGTCCCCGAAAGTTAAGGATGAACCCTTCACGAAAATCATTGATAATCAATGAGACATCAAACAAGGACAGTTTATGCAAGAAAAAATCGACGTAGTACCAACAAAAATTAAAAATAGGAAAGCTGCCTGTTTCAATAAAATACCTCCATAAGTATGGAAGACAAGGAAATTCGATCAAGTACTGCTCCGACACTGCAACGCCGTATACAACCAGAACACAATAGACAGATGGACAAAGGGCTTCATCCTTCCTTTCTCCAAGAAGGTTGACCTCAGAATAGCCAAGAACTACCGGGATATAACCCTAACTTCCATAGCTTTGCTACTCAACAACATTGAATCCAGAATTGAGAAAATTCTAAGGAAGAGCCGAAATGGCCTTCTTAAGAACCGGTCATCTATATCACAAATTCTGACAATCCATCGAATTTCAGGTTTTCGTGCAAAAGAAGAAAAGAGAGAAGATGGAGCAAATACTTTAAGCCATAATGATGCTCTATAAAAAAGTAAAAGTACGCTCACCAGATGGAGATACAAACTTCTTTGACATGGTCGCAGATGTGCCGTGAGAGGACACATTAGCACCATACCTGTCCAAAATCAGCCTAAACTACGTACCTCTTATTTCGATAGATTTGATGAAAGAAAATAGTCTTACACTGGAAAAGGCAAGAAGCAGACGATATTCTCCTCTAACTACTACAGATACGGACTACGTTGATGATATAGCACTTCTGGCAAATTCCCCCACCCTCGCCGAATACCTGCTGCTTAGTCTGGATCGGATAACAACATAGGCCTTTATGAGAAAGCAGACAAAACGGAGTATCAAAGTGGAGATATCTCCATACTAAATAGCTACTCGCTGAAATTGGTGGACAAGTTCACTTACTTTGGATGCAGCATCTGATCTACTGAAAATGACATCTATACGAGACTAGCGAAGGCATGAATAGCAATCGATAGGCTAATAGCCATATGGAAGTCATACCTATTCGATAAAATAAAATGCATTTTTTCAAGTAGTGATCGTGTCCATACTACTGCACGGATACACCACGTAGACGCTGACTAAGCGATTAGAAAAAAGCTTGACGGCAATTGCACCAAGATGCTACGAGCTATATTAAACAAATCCAGGAAGTAACATCTCACAAAACAGCTGCTGCACGGCCACCTTACTCCCACTACGAAGAACATCCAAATTAGAAGAACAAGACATACAGGACAATTCTGGAGGAGTAATGACGAACTCATAAGCGACATTCTCCAATAGGCCCCTTCACACGGACGCATAAGTGTGGGATGACCAGCTAGAACTTATCTACAACCGCTCAATATGGACACACGATGTAGCCTATCAGACCTGCCATACGTGATGAATGATAGAGACGAATGGCGAGAGAGGGAAATCCGAGCAAGCAGCATGGCATGTCTGCGGCTATCTTCTGCTTACATATTAGGAAAGCATGTATTTTGCACGGTTATTTTTAAATGTTTATGTAGATTACATTTTTTTAAATTCTTATCCAGTACAAGTAATTTGCAAACAGTTTAGATTTTACCTTTAAATGTGGTTTTAACATATGCAATAACTCTTGTTCAGAGTTTACAAGATTATGAAATGGTACTCCTGGCTCCCAAAAGCTTCGACAGTGAATTCTCACCACCATATCTAATTCAGAACACGCTTTATTGATACTTGACTGTAGAGGATATAGCGTATTGTAAACCTCACCGAACGACAGGTCAACTTACTTTCTTTAATACTTTTTCACTCTTGTTTGAGTTTTCTTTAATGGCATATCAATCGATGGGGTTGATTGAATTCTATAAATTCGTTTCCTCTCTTACGTGTGTTTTACTATTTTAAGTACGTGTTTTTTATGTCATTGGTTGGTTCTATTACGTCAGATTTTAGAGAAAAAAGGTTTATTTTATTACATTTTTTTTCCTTTTTTAAAACTCAGTCTTTCCTCTAGTTTGGAGGTTTTATAATATCCTTCAGGTTGTTTGGTAATATTTAAGGCGAGTCTGTTTGAAAACATCACCGTTTAAGAGAATTCGTTCTACTGTTAGGGGTACTCTGCACATTGTGCATACTGATGTCTCTTATCTTTTTAGGTGGTGTGAGTGGATGATGTGGGTGCGACTAATGGGAAGCCTGGAAAACATTTCAGTTTCTTCTATAACCTGCCAGCGACTCACGTATGGTGTGTTGTATACGGTAAAGATTTGATTTTTGATGGTCCCATTATTTTTGCCATGTATTAATATGCTAATGTGTTGTTTTACATTAATTTCTGAAACTTTTGTAAATTTTATGTCAGTCAAGAGTAATTTATTTCAGCTTTCTCTGATCTGAATACGAATGTTGAGAGGTATGCATGTAAGAATGATGCTATTATTTTGGAAAATAGTGTTCATTTTGTTTACGAGTTTTATTATGAGAGCAGTTCATGTATCTTTGTTCTGTGATGCTTGGAGGACAGATTTGGAGGATTTGTTGTCAGTTATAATTCTCATGGCTATGTCAATAGCAGCGAATTCAGCTCTTTTGGTGGATGTTTTATTTAGAAGAAGTTTTAGCAATTCTTGGTTTTGAAAGGTTACAGCACAACTAATTTTCATTCCTTTTTAGACTCATCTATATACGTGTGGTAATCTGGTAAGTTATTTTGGATTTTTTTGGCAAAGTGGTTGGGTGGGTTTGGGTTTTGGATTATTTGATTACTTCTAGTTTTACTATTGGTTGATATAAGGCCAATGATATTGTTCCTATTTACCAACCCCTCCGCTCGGGCAGGATATGACACAAGGTCAATTTTTAAGCGGAGTTTAACAGGTTTCAATTCAGAGTTTTCCTTCTCCTAGACTAGTTGCCTAACCAAGGCTGAAGAACCTAGTCTGTCCTACTATTTACCCATAGCTGGAGGGAGAATAACTGGATTCACACCTTTCCCAAGGGTATTAGTGCTATGTGAAACGCAATCAGTCTCGTCCAGGATTTGAACTCGTGTCGCCGTGTTCATTTCCTACGACGATAACAATTACTCCACGGGCACCTCCATAAATTGATATTGTTTTGAGGAGGATTTTATGTATTTTTTGGTGTTGATGTTTTCATTGAGGTGGTTTTAGCTTCTTAGGAGAATAGGTTTGATGGCCTTCCCTTTATTTTCAATTTTTTTTCGTATTTTATATCCATTATGCAGTTACAAGTAGGGTTTGTTGAGCCTGGGATGAGTTTGTTCTATTGAGTTCAAGTCCATGTCGTTTCAAGGAGAGAGATGTTAAATAATTTTCATGCATAAGATTTCTATTGGAGAAGTAATGAAGGTTTCTAGGACAACGTATTGTCTCTGGTCGTGGATGATTGCAAGCTCTCTGAGAAAGGACTTTCTGGCTAGTTTATACATGAAACAGCCATTAGCAATTTTTGATCGAATTAGGGATATAAAAAAATAATTAGGGCCTTTTTGTCAGCACCCTAATCTGTGTGGGCTATGGCTCTCAGGAGTTGGATTGTTGTGTTTCATTTGACCCTTAGTTGCGTGATATGAGGAATAAAAGAGAAATTTACTTTAATGGGTTTTGGATATTTCTGTACCATTTAATATTAAGGATCGGTGTTTGTGCATTATGTGGATTTGGTAATGGTGTGTACATTTGGTTTTGTTATTTGAGATTTTGAATCCGTTTTCTATGGTCTATTTTGAATTGTAGCCAACTTATTCTGTACCACTGTTAAGGCCTCAGCAGTGGATATCCTTATGAGCATGTTTATAAAATCTAGACTGCCCATCAGGTTGAAATAAATAGGAAAATTACTGAGCCGAACGCACAGGTATCTAAATAAATAATCTGATGGTAATGTTGACTTCCTCTGCGGAAACGACCTATTTTAGAATTGTTTGACTTTCACCGACAATAAGGAAGACTGGCAGTAGGACCATCGTTCTTCCATGCATTAGCCAATGCTTATATGGAATTCATTAAAGAAATTACATGAGAATCTACATTACTAAAATATCATTGTTGCTTAGATGTGTCAGGAAGATTTTTAAATACACGAAAGATTTTGTGTAAAATCATTGCTGAATATTCTGTTTTTTTTAATCCAAGTTCCAGTTGAACCATGAAAAACGAAGTAAAAGATTTTAATACTTTTGCAAACATTAGTGTTTGAAAACCTTAGAGTGAGAATAATTTAGGAATTTCGTGGTACATGATGAAAAAATAGTGGCAGGGAAGAGAGGGAATTAAATTGAATGAAGAAAAAGAAAGGAATGTGATAGAAAACATGTGTATATCTTTATAAACGAGGAAAGATTTAGAGCCCTAGTCCATCTTAGAATCCACTCGCATTAACGCAAGGAAGCTAAATGAAAGACCAAATCAATAAATACAACCAGTACTGATCAATTTGCGGGTTAGTTTTTCTGTCTTTTTACTCTACAGTCATCTTAAAATGCATGAAAAAATTTACGTGTAAAATCATTGCAGAATATTATCTGCCTTTTGAATGTTAAAGATTATTAATGTGGAGGTGCCGTAGTGCAATGGTTTTTTGTCGAAAGAAATGGACACGGTGACACGAGTTCAAATCCTGGACGAGACTGATTGAATTTCACATAGCACTAATACCCTTGGGAATGGTATGAATCCAATTATTCTCCCTCCAGCTATGGCTAAATTGTTAGGCAGACTAGTTTCTTAAGCCTTGGTGAGGCAACTAGTCTAGGAGAAGGAAAACTCTGAATTGAAACCTGTTAAACTCCGCTTAAAAATTGACCTTGTGTCATATCCTGCCCGAGCGGTGGGGTTGGTAAATATGGTTAAAGATTATTAATGTAAATCCAAGTACCAGTTGAACCATGAAAATCACTGTAAAAGATTTTAATAATTTTGAACATGTTATAGAGATTTTGAAAACCTAAGTTAGCGTAAAAATGGAATTGGCTTGAGGGTTGCAATGAACTATAAATAAGGACTCTCTGATGAATTAAAAAAAGTAATTCTGAACTTATTCTAAGTTAAAAGAGGAGGGAGAGAAAAAAGGAATTATTTTTTAAAGATATACCACGGACACCATGGGATGCAGCGTGGTGGACGTAATGGCGGAACAAACCAACGACAGGTCAACGGCACGCCTAACAAGATGCTGGTCGGAGGAATCCCGCGAAAATCATATAGTTCAATCAAGGAACTACTGCTACTCATCCAATAGGGTGGCTTCTGAGGATAAGAATAAAACATAGCCATCAAAATATTACCATGACTCATACTCTTACCACTTGTCCGAACCGCCTCGCCCTTCACGAGGGCAAAAAAGCGGCCTGTCCTTATAAGTTTAGAGTTCTGGTACCAGTGTTCGAAAAATCAGTGACAGAACTCAAACTAACACAAAAATTACTTGAATGTAAAAATCACAATACAAATAGCAATATTCAACGTTAGAACTTTAAATAGAATTGGCCAACTACCGGAGCTGACAGCTTCTGTGATTGATCATAACAGACATAGTATGTATCCAAGAACACAGATACCTACGTATCGAAGAAATAAAATACCACGATACCGGCAATGGATGGACATTTGCCTCGGCATCGGCTTGGAAAAACTGTCAACGCCACCTATTGTGGCGTTGGCATGCTTATCGGTCCACGAGCTCTATAATACCTAAATATCATCGAGGAAATACAACCGAGGATGATGGTACCTATGTTTAAACGCAACCCCTGCACAACAATCATCTCATGCCACATACCTACCAATGTTACTGAGGAAACAGACCTCATCGCCTTTTGTAACAAGCTATCAACCCTTGCGCGTAGCATCCCAAAACAACGTTCTCATCATTGGTAGAGACATGAATGCCCAAATAGGTAAAATTGTAAGTCACAGATTCAGCCTACACAACTCGTCAAACAGAAATATGGAAATCAAACAGATTTTACGCTGGAAAATAGATTAACACGCCTCAATACTGGATTTCAGAACAGAAAGAGAAACCTATGGCACTTAGACTACATCCGCACAGATAAGAAATCGAATAATAGGCATATTCCTCTTTCGAGGGTGTGTCCTTTAATCACCGAATTGTCACTAAAATCACCGAATTATTGCTAAAAGAACAAACAAATACATAAAAATCAGATCAATAAGATTACAGGCTCGGTTGAAGATTGGCAATTTAGGATAGAACAGAAGACAGTAAACGAAATGAGTAGAAGGAAGGGTAGTGTGAGAACTAAACTGAAAGCTGCCTGCAAAGAAGAACGAATACACCCGTGGAAATAACATTTCAAGAACTTACTCGGAAAACCTCCGAATCTTTACGGACAAACCAATTACAAAAATTATTAACAATCAACTTGACATCAAACTTGGACAGGTTATACATGAAGAACTTGACTCAGTTCAAAGAAAAATCGAAAACAGAAAAGCAGCAGGGATTGATAAAATAATTTCAGAAGTATAGACGACAAGGAAATTCGTCGACATACTGCTCTGATACTGTAACACGGTATATAGCCAGAACATAATAGACACATGGACAAAAGATTAGATCCTCCCTTTTCCCAAAAAGGGTGACCTTGGGTAGGCCAAGAACTACCACAGTATAATCCTTACATTCATAGCGGCCAACATCTACAATGCTCTACTACCCAACTGCATAGAACTCAAAATCGAGAAAATATTTGGAAGAACCAAAATGGCGTTCGGAGAAATCGATTCACGACATTACAAATCTCGATTTTCAGTCGAATACAAGAATGTGTACGTTCTAAATACCTTGAGGACACAGTTATTTGTCGATTTCTCCAAGGAATTTTACTCCATACACAGAGGGAAGATGAAGCAAATAATTCTCGCCTACGGCCTTCCCAAAGAAACCGCCGCAGCCATAATGATGGTATATTAAAAAAAACGAAATTGAAAGTCTGCTCACTAGATAGAGACGCAGGCTATTTGATATTGCAGCAGGTGTACTGCAAGATGTATAAACCCCGTACCTGTTTATTATCTGCCAAGACTATGTGCTTAGAACGTCTATAGACTTAATGAAAGAAAACGGTTTCAAGCTGCGTAAAGAAAGGAAGCAGAAAATACCCCGCAAAAACTATTACGTAAGCGGACTACGCCGATGACATGGCGCATCTGGCAATTTCCCCTACCCAAGCTGAATCCCTGCTACATGGCCTGAAGCGAGCAGTAAATGGCATAGACCTCCATATCAAAACAGAATACATGTGCTTTAATAAAAGGGGCGACATCTCCACTCTGGAACTAGTGGATAAGTTCACTACCTCAGAAACAGTGTCTCATCAACCGAGAATGGCATCCACACGCAACTTTGAAAGGCTATCAGTCATATTGAAGTCGGACCAATAAAATAAAACGCAATTTTTCCAAGCAATGATCATGTTGATACTGCTATAGGGATGCACCATAAGGACCCTAAGTGGAGGACCACGCGGAAGCGATAGACGATAGAAATGGGTGACGTGAGAGGGTCAGGGAGATCCGTGCTGGCATGAGGATAATGACTAGATCGTAGGAACTCAATCTGATAATCTATACCATTCACTCACCACATAAACATAAATAAGAGTACAAGTGTTTTCATCGAGAAGAAGCTATCTTCAGTCTAAGTGGCGGGCCTCTGAAATAAGTAGAGAAATGCAATGTCTCATTGATTGAAAGTGATAATGTACGCCTTCTAAAAGAGTTGATTGTTATCGATATGTTATCGATCATTTGAACGTCTGATGTATCCGATAAAATCAAACGGGATATTTTCCCTACGAAACCTGTGTCAATACTACTCTATAGACGCTAACAACATGCAAAGAGAAAAAGCTAGACAGGAACTACACAAGAATGTTACGAACTATTTTGATCAAATCTTGGCAGTAACGTCCGATGAAACAACTGCTGTACTGCCATTTACCTACCATCTTAAAAATCATACAAGTAAGACGACAAAGAGATATGAGACACAGCTAGAGAAGTAAGGATGAACTCATAAATGATGTTCTTCAATGAGCCCCTACACAATGACCAGTCAATGTCGGCCGACCAGCAAGTATTTATTTATATCAGTTCTGTGCAGACACAGGATGTACTTTGGAAGACCTGTCGGGAGCGATGAATGATATAGAAAGCCAACGTTCACCAGAGTGTAACTCACCTTCAATTCCCACCAATGTAATGTAAATAAATGGATTGTTTGTTGTCTACAGCATTGAGCAAAGGCCAATAACAGTGACACCGATGTATATAAAGAAAAAATGGGTAGATTAAGAGGCAACCACCATAACATCATTATCATTGGCCCGATGAAATCTCGATCAGATGACTGAGTACAATACTTGGAAAGTCATCGCAATGTTTGCTCAACGTCAAAAGATTTGCCTAAAATACTGAAAAATGTATAGTCCGTGAGATATGAAGACAATATTTAGAAGGGGTTCGACTCGTCAAAAATATTTCTATTGAGTCGACTCCACAAGTATTTTGAACGTTTCCAAGAATTACGTGTACTCCATCCCATGCAATTTTGGTAAAATATATGACGGTGAGACCTATCACCCACTAAACGTAAGTCTAGAAAAACTTAAAAAAGCAGTTGTACGCGGAGAATCAAAGTCAAATATGGCTGATCATATAAGGAAAGAAAAGGGAAATCATTGCCTTTTCTAGAATGAAGTTAAAATTGCAGAGAGAAAAATATGACGCAATGTTTGGTTCCTGTTTCACATTTTTAACGTCTTATTTGGTTTGGTTTTATGGCTCATCAACCATTGTAAGTTATTGATGTCAAATCTATTTTCATACATATAAACTCTTCTATTTGACACATAAATATGACCATATCAGGTGCTACACTCCGGTCCAGAGTGGACCTGGGAGCGGCTGCAGTGAAGGGGTATCCCCATTTTCCACAGCTCCAGCATTACTGGAACATCATCAGATTGTTTTATGACATATCTAGGACACTCGTTGGGTGGGGTCTTATCCCCTTACGAAAAAGAAGTCGGTGTGTTCTACCTCCCAACCCAACTAAGCAATTTTAACGTCTTATAAAATTCCCATATACACACATGCTATGTACACAGTATGTATATAAGGTTTGGCATTAAATAATTCACAAATATTTATATGCTATGAATGCAAAATAACCAAACCCAAAATATACATCAGGCAACTCACCATATGTCTATATTAGATCAAGGTAGCTGTTGTACGTGTTTACTCATCTGTCTTTCCCTATAGAACTGATACTTTAAAAGCTAAATTGATTCCTTATATTGAATTATATCGAATAAATGCTTTAACGTTATATGAGGTTTAAAACCTAAAAAATAAAAATCTTTTACACTTTCTTTTACCTATGATTTTCGTTAAGAAGTCAGCTTCTCTTTTCTAGGCCAACCATAGCATTCACTCTTCTGTAACAATGACTGTTCAGTAGATTAGTTAAAAAAAATATCATTTCAAACCAAAATATTCACATTAAATTCCAATTCATGATAAGATTTTGTGGGAGGAGCAATAGTTTCATTTTGAGAGACAAATTGGATTAAATAAGCTAATTGGTAAATAACTTAGTAACTTAGTGCAATCAGTCTGAGGGCAATTAGGACTGCTAGTTTGATAAAGCGTTTCTTTATCAAATTTGTTTTTATATCTTTCAGTTCAATGTCACCTGCGAAACAATGAGTGCACTTGACAACCTTTAGAGATTTTCTATTCATTCTTTTCATATTTCGAACACACTGCATGGAAGTTCAAAGTGGATCCGAAGGGAGATAACAAGGTTCGATGTTTGTATTAGATAACCGCTTATGTTATGGCCAACGATTTTATTTCCGGGTATGTAAGTTCCAAGCGGAGCACATTTTGTTTTCATTCAAAGGAGTGAAAAAAAAAAGTCTGGTTTTAATGTGATCTAATTAATGAAGCATTTCACCCAGAAGAATGCAATTTGCTTTTCGGTCACTGTGACTTATTGTATTTCTCCTTTTTGTAATTAAATAGATCAGGTGTTTTAAAATCATGGAATTCAATTTTAGAATTATCTTAACCGTTTTATAGAGTAATACTGCCATTTATATTTTAGCCTTAAATTATTAAATGTCGTCTCCGAGGGCTAAAAGCTTGACTTTTTTTCTACTTGTTTCAGAAAAAAATTAGAAAATTTATTTCGCAGTTTTGACGTCCAAGGATCAAAGAGAAATCTGGGCCACTGTGATGAAAGCAAAGATTTATAATCAGCAGTTGATTTAAATAGAAAATAACCACTCTAATATTCTATTAAAATATTTTGGCACTTTCTGTTTTAAAATGATGGAATAGAAAGAATAATTAATTTACATGTGTGCGTTATTTCGTTGTGGGTTTTGACGAAAAGTGGAGACAAAGAGGATATGTCGACGAGTTCCCATCCGGAAAAAAATGATAATATATTTGGACACAAAAAAATACGCCCCACTTTATTGCCTTTCTAACAATCTCAGAGACATCAAGTGGTATATTTAATTAATGATGGAATCACTAATTCTTTGCCATATATTGGGTGTTAGCAGTTTTGCAAAATCCAAAACTTAAGTCATTCCTTGTCCGCTGTTGGCACTTTTAAAACATCGCCAACATTTGTCTGACCGTTTCTCGCTGATAACGTGAGAGTTCTCATGTTTTTGCTAATTGTTTTCGGTCACCTAGCTGGGCACCAAATTCACTGGTGGCAGAAAGCTGACACTATATCACTGAATATCAAATATGTTTCCTTGGCATGAGGAAATGAGGCTCGATGATTCAAATGGCTTCAGTGCACATTAGGTATGATGAATTCTAAATCAAATTTTACATCTAAAGGTAATCGTCAGTGTGGCACTGATTTAAATATATAATTTCTAATTAAAACTTTGAGTCTGTCAATCAACATGTTAATTTGGAGCTGACTAACTAATAATTCGCATCTGTGAATAACCACTGCCAACAAGTAAAAGTGATAATAAATTGGAACAAATAATTTGACTGGCTTAAGCATAACAACGCTAGAACTCCTATTTTCCTTCCCCTACTCAACACAATTCTTGTCGGTAGATTAGTCAAGAAATGTAAATTTGTTTGATTTGCTCTTCTATAGCCTGACATGCAGAAATGAGTATTCCATTGCAAGAATTCAGGTCATTCAAGGATATACACCTGCAGGTAAGCTTACAAATACAATCCACTCAGGCTATTAGAGTCAAAGATTATAAACAATTTAATACGAATATTATTTAAACGTTTTTTCCTAGAATTTCATAACTGAAATTAATGTACTTACGATAAAGAAAATTTCAACATTAGATCATACAAAGTTACATTGGTATGAGACAAAGTTAATGATCCAACGCTTAGAGGTTTTTTTTTCATGAGAAAATATTTTAATGAAGTAATTCTATGGTTTCAACTAACAAAGGATAATAATTTGTAAATACTTATATCATTTAGTAACTATTCTTAAAACTAATAATGTGCACAGTTATATAGTTTCAAGTAACTATTTTGTTTAATCGTACTAATAGTTATAATTTGCACCCGTATATATGGTTTATTGTAACTCAAAATAATTATTGTAAATGATTACAAATTCAAATATCAAGTCATAATGCTAATTTCATTTGATAGTTGAGTGCTAATTAGTGTTAATCAAATTGACCTTGGAAGATAATCCTGCAATAAAAGTATATGTTACTTATACACACTGATGATAAGTCATATTTCGTCCATTATCCAAAGATAAGAAACAGTTAAGTTCATTTTATAAGGGAATTAAAAACATAGTCTAATAATGCATTAAAATTAGCAGAATCTATTTCGGTGTATTTAATATGAGAAGGCAAAATATAAAAGACAATAGGGGTAAGAATTGATCTAATAGTGCCGTATACTGGAGAATCCATCAATGTATTCCTTATAGAGAAGTACCCCTTTTCAAGTAATTTTACCAAACATCAAATTTACAACCTGTCAAAAGAGGATTAAACCAAAATAACATTTTTAAAAAGCATGATACAAAGAGGAATTCTTTGTTTTGTAAAACCAGATTTACTAAAAAGCAATATATTCATTTATAGTAAATGTACATTTTGAAAAAGTTTATATGACCATTATAGGGCATGGCACTAGGATATCGTTTGTAGATAGGGATCCACTTTTTATGAATTGACCTGTTTATGGTTATCTGTTTAAAGGCATTTATTTAATGACTATTATAGTACACGATACAAAATTCGTTATGATTGATAATGATATATTTTTAATGAAATGAAATGAAAATCCCAGTCGTTGCCTGAACTGATTAATGCGAGAGGTATCCAAGATTAAGGAGATTTGATAATTGATTGATTGCAAATAACACCATCAAATATTTACATACCAAAAATAATGATAAAAAAGCATTAGACCACAAATAGTGGTTTGGGACTATAAAAGAAAAAAAAACCTTCTAATTGATATATCAGTGCCAACAGATAACATTGCAATCAAAGTATATAAAACAACGATAGAAGTACCTGGAAAACAATAATATAAAAAATGTGGCACCTTAAAACTAAAACTGTGCCAGTAATATTGTGAGCTCTAGGTATGATCAAGAAAGGGGCCCATAAGCACATTGACAAATATCCAGCGTAAATGAAATACACAGAACTTCACATTGCGGAACTGCTCATTACCCTAGGGGAGTATTATCAATCTGACTGAAAAATATTTCCCAAAATAGGCAGGAAAAATGCATAAGTACAGAATGCATGGAATCACTACCTTCCGTCACCCAAGGTTTTGGGCAAAGACCTGTTGAAAGATTGTAAGAAACCAAAAAATAAAACTTAAAATGAAAATATGAATAAATAAAGAAATAAATGAAAAATAATACATGCACAAACCAGAAACTACACAAGGAAATGAGACGCATTAACTTCTATTGAATTTGTAAATACAAACGGATTACTCAATTCAAGCCAGAAGAGTGATTCTAGTTTTTATGATAAAAAAATAACTTGTAATGTACAGAATTTTGCTATGATAGCAGACCACAAAGGGAAAGAAGTAGAAAATCTAGGCAAATACCAATACCTTTCAAGGGAGAGTTCAAAGGCTAAGGAACGTGACGTTAATAATGATATTGATCGCATTTGGATCCTTTAGAAAAGTCACGAACGTGGATAAAAGCCTCAAAGGAATAGAGATTAGAGGTTTGGTTTGTTTTGGTTTTATGGAATATCAACCATTGAAGTTTATTTAATGCCAAATATATTTTATGCATATATACAATTCTATTTCAACCAATTCAGTTTAGCATAAGTACACAGTTTTGTTTCATTTCAAACATAGATAGGACTATCAGATGCTACCACTCCGGACCCGAGTGGACATGGGAGCGATTACAATGAAGGGGTACTCCTCATTCCCTAAAGATCCAGCATTACAGGAGCCACACCATCAGATTATTTAGTGCTATATACAGGACACTTGTTGGGGAGGATTTGAGGATTGAAACAATCGAGACCACAGCATACAAAAAAAAAAACTGTTAAAATACTGAGAAGAGTCTTCAACACCTGAGTGGACTTATTATTAAGACAGAAAAAAATCTACAGAAACTCTTATTATTTTTCTACTTGAGGTTTTATAAAGAGAATCAAGAAAGTGGTATCTTTGAAGAATAAGAACATTTCTTGAGCCAACCTTAACTGTGGAATTCTCGTCAGTTTCTTCGGTAATATACTTTGGACATTTCTTTCGATGGGCGAGATTGAGACTTTGTTTAAAGAGCTTTAGAACGAAGAAACTGATAACTCGCAAAAGGCTTTTCCTTCCAGAAATAACATATATTTTATAAATCAATAACTATATGAAATCACGTTTCTACAAAGGTTTATTAGACTGGTATCATTAAATCATAAGATAATGTTCAACTTAAACAGAACTGAACATATATTGTGTGTTGGGATGGTTATAGTGGTCGTTACTAAAGAAAATCGTTGTCTAAGTACGTTATTCGAATTCTACAAATAAATATTAATGGAACAGTGGATTTCAAAGATTTTGAGATGGTTTTATTTCAAGACCTCCCATCAAAACAATAAGAAAAAGTATCTTTACAGAGGAAATATATAATGTTTGCAAAATAAAATATAAAGAGCTAGAATTGAAACAAATATAAAAACAGTAGGTAAAAACTTTACAACCCAAGATTTCTCTAGAGAAAAATTGATTCATTTTGACATTCTGGAATTTAAAGAGTTGCATAAAAAAACATTGTATATTTAATGATATTTAACGTGTGTTGGCAGTCCTTCAGCTTCCACCTTTTTCCGCTAAAAAAATCGTCTCCATTTACTATTCAGTCAATTTTCTAAGGAGTAACATTAATAGAGCTTGGCTGGGCGCATCGTTTTCAATAAATCATAATTCATATCAAATTGATATCATAACGTATTTTATGCGAGGACAATTTCAATGGGCTCTTAGTTTAGGGCAGTATCAGCATGGCATTTCTCCAATGATGTCTTTTTGAGGAACGTCTTAGTTTTCAGTACGGAAAAAAAACAACATTTATATGTGGCTCGTCGTATTGAGTCACAATTTCGAGATCAGTAGCTTAAAGGGGTTTGATTAGATCTGACATTTGATAAAGTGTACTTAAAATCAATACAACTTATTTTAGGGTAATCATGAAGTACATTTGTAACTTGTTGAAAAAATTACTCATAAATTCTACGGAAACTTTCTAAAATAGTTCTTTATTCCGTTAATTGTATTTCGAAAGATTGCCATCGTCTGATTCCAAAATTATAGTCCAACGCTTAAGCAAAACACGTGTGTGCATATGTGAGTTCATCTGTGCGTTTGTCCGTGTGAAAGGAGTATGAGCGCGTTTCTGTCTAAATTATCGTAGATAGAAATAGGAAATATACTAATTTATATTGTCATATGTTTAGACTATGAGCGCAGAACTTGCAGTCTTAAATTTACAGGCAGCCTTCCAAATAATTGGAAACATTTTTGGTATTGTCAAAAGATAAATAAAAGAAAAGCAGGCCTCCTATTTTAACCATGATATGCCACTGTTCTCCATTAAAATTCTATTCACAAAATGTCGCTAAACGATTAATAAAGTCTACCATTTCTTTTAAATATTTGTATAAAAGGTGTTCCGAAAAGTGTTAACATTTCAGTTGGAGTTCCTTTATTATGATTTTAAAGACATCATCCCTGTTATCACATTAGAATCTTCCTAATATCTCCTTGATATCTGTCCTGGTTTTCTAATAAAGAAACTCAGAAATAATAACATTTTGATCCCTTGAGAGAGATTCCAAGAATGTGCTTACAGAGATAGTGAAAGTGTGGAGACATTGAAATAATGTCATTAGGGTTCTTCCAAAATGATGTTATAAAATTTCTTTAATCTTGCATCAATTAAATTTGGACTTGGTTCTCAACTATATATTTAATGGAGGAAGTTCCCCGGACGTAATAGTTAATATAGTTCACTACAGCGTCGAAGCTGGCAGGTTCAAACTCTAGTCGCACCATTAACTTTACTTTCGGACTAAGATCTTTGAGAAAGGTATAAAACCCCCAAATCCATTCAGCTATGGAGTAAATAGTACCCCGCTGTTCTACGAGAATGTACGTGATATTAAAAAAAAACCCTCACGAAACTTGATACGCCATTAGATAACCGAGTCAAAATTCTTTAGATACTGTTGTAAATATTCAATTTTTTTCATATGTAGTCATATTTGTCGACAATATATTCTAATGAAAGATTCATCCTATATCTGGTTTAGGCTCTTGCTTGCCATAATATAAATTTGGCACCCACTAACGGTTGCAAATTTTCGAAGTGTGGCAGGCATTTTCATAGAATGAAAACTGTTTTGGCTTAGCATTGTTTTTTTCTCGTTTATTAACAAAATTGCTTAATTTTTTTTCAGTCTACTTCTTTTTGACTAGTAATCTTGAATATTAAACAATTCACATGAGTTAGAGTAGATAGTCAAATGAAATAAGCCAATGAGTGTTCCAAATATTTCGATTAAACTAATTCGATGAAATTGAAGATAGAAACTAACACCTACATAAATATTTCAAGAGAAAAACATGTTTAACAAATAATAAAAAAGCATCATTATTTGTCCAAAGATGATTCTTATTCAGAAATATGCAAATGTATCCATAGTTTGCATGGCCTGTCAAGTTGGCCAATTTAAAGCATTTTCTTGTTCATAACAGATATCAGCAGTTAATTTAACGACTGTAATTTACGTAATATGTCTACTCACCAGTATATAACAATTTTATATAACATAAACGAAAGGTATATTTTGATAAATGTTTTTATTCTGTCGAAATCAATATTCAATGCAATGCAAAAAGGTCAGTCGATGATATTTTGCCATTTCAATCAATCACAAATTGTGAATGAAATTTGAATCAATTTAAAACTCAATTTTCCGCACACCTTCCATGCTCGAATGCAAGTTAATGAAGACGATCAATCAAATCTGGAAATAGTTATCGATTATTAATTAGAATCATTTCACCAAGTTTTCTTTTACTAAATGCAAATTAATATCCAAGTAAAAATTGTAACTATACTGTCAAATTTGAAGTTTTTAGATAACAGAAAAACTGGTAAAAACTTCAATTAAATCTTTTAATTATAAATTGAAAATTATGATTAAAATATAAGCTAAAAGTCTTTAGTCAGTAATTTTTTTTTACTGACTCAATGCACGAAAGGACAGAGTAACATCACAATATACTTAAAGTAGGAAATAAAAAGAGAAAACGCACAACTCAGAGTTTCATGTTTTTTTATGCTTAGAGGATATAGTAGTCAAGGTGGGTGGTGTTTTCAATTAAAAGTTGAACAAAAGAAATCTCAGGTTTATCAAGCAAATACATATATAACAGTAATGCAAGCGACCTTAGCCGAGGGTGACAGGAAGGCTCCGTTTTCAATAGCTACAACACCGAGGTATATATATTCAACAAACCCGCCGCTCGGGCAGGATATGACACAAGGTCAAACTTTTTAAGCGGGGTTTAACCGGTTTACATTCAGAGTTTTCCTTCTCCTAGACTAGTTGCATCACCAAGGCTGAAGAACCTAGTCTGCCCATAGCTGGAGGAAGATTAATTGGATTCATACCTTTCCCAAGGGTATTAGTGCTATGTGAAATGCTATCAGTCTCCTCTAGGATTTGAACTCGTGTCGCCGTGTCCATTTCCTACGACAATCACCATTACACCACGGGCACCTCCAACCGAGGTATAGGGGAGCGCACTACTCCATTTGCTGGATTGCTCTACCTTACCTTATAATGTGGAGTCTTATGCACGGCAGCATTATGTGCCATTTTTAGAGTCTTTGGTATAACTCGATCTGGAATTGAACCCCGGTCTCCCTGACAATTTATGAACACTCTACTCATTAAACCAGTGGCCCAGTAGAATAAGCCTTTAATGTTTATTAAGTCAGTCGTGTTGAATACAAGCTCAAAAAAGAAATGTCATGAGTTCTAATCCTGTTTTATATCTTTTTCATGCTTATATATATATATATATATAGTAGCATGTGTTAACTTATTGTATATAACAGGGAGATACAAACGATGTAGTATTGATTACCACGATAATTATTTTAGTAAGTAATAAAACTAATCTAATATTTTAAGGGCAGAATAGTATTAGCTTAAAAAACAATCGTAGACCCATATCCATGAAAAACAAATAAAATATATATTCGCAGTACATGATTATATCGCCACCTAAACTACATTAATTCCATATCTAACACCCGAGTACGTCGAATATGTACCATTGTCACAAACAAAACCACCGATAAACTCGGCTTGAGAAATTACGCGTAACCCTCCACCAGAATGTATATCCAACAACGCAAATAAGCGATAATGCTGCGTGCAATCCTGAACAAGTCCTGGCAGCAACACCCCACAAGACACCAACTGTACGGCCACCTGCCCCTTATCACGAAAACTATTCAAGTTAGGCGAACCAGACATGCAGGACATTGCTGGAGAAGCAGAGATGAACTCATAAGAGATGTACTCTTATGGATCCCCACACACGGCCGCGCAAAAGCAGGACGACCAGCACGAACGTACATTCAGCAGCTATGTGAGGATACAGGTTGTTGTCCTGGACACCTGCCTAGGGCGATGAACGATAGGGAGGAGTGGCGAGAGAGGGTCAGGGATATCCGTGCTGCCAGCACGATATGATGATGACTTCTAACTGCAAAAAAACTTAGCAATGAGGAACCCTTAGCATAGGTCTCAACATACAAAAAATGAATTTCTTCACAGAAATAAGATAAAAGAACTTAAAACAATGATATAATCAAAAATATAGTGGACAACAAAAATAATTGAAGCAAGCGAAAAAAAAAAAAAAAAAAAAGAACAACACACTAACCTCATCAGAATTTGGAAAATACACATGGCGTCACAAAATGTAAGCGTAAAAGATGTAAAGTATATAATAAAATCATAGGACAATCCTATATCTCCAAAACAGCATTCATAACGATTTAAGCTACAATCCAAAAAACAAATGTTACAACTGTCAAAAGATACACAAAGGGTCAACTCAAGCTCAGAACAATGGGATTTAGTTACATAAAAGCAACATTAAATTGCCAGAAAAGAGAAAACTGTCAAAAATAACTTTACAAATGCAATAAGGAAATACTTAGAATAAGGCAAATATATGAAACTGATGACTTCTTATGACTCCAAATATAAAAAAAAAATTACTTGATAAATTTTTTTCTGCATTAGTCAGAGCCTAATTTCACGCACACAAAACCACAAACAGGAACACACAAATTATCTTGAAATGTACGTATTAATAGGTTCTCACATATTCAACTCAAAGAGGAAAAGAGAAAAAAAAACAATTATATATATATATATATATATATATATATATATATATAAAGTTGACATCCTTACTCGAGGGTGACCCGAAGGCCCCCTTTTCAATAGGTACAACCCCGACGGTTAGGCGAGGGCGCTATTCGTTTCCCTGGATTACTTCACTTTACCCTTGATCCTTACCGTAAAATGCTGAGTTTTAAGCAAGGTGGCATCAAGTACCATTTTTGAGCTTTTGGTATGACTCGCCCTGGGATTGAACACCGGCCTCCCGGACCATTGGTGAACACTCCACTCATTAGGCCAATGGCCCGGTTTTTGAACATAGATATATACACACGCACAGGATATAATTCTTATGTAAATGAAAAATTAAATAGATAAAATTAAAACTAAAGTAAAATGAATAAATTTGAAGTAAAAAAGAATCACAACAATCAAAACAAACAATTTTAGTTTTCTGAAGAGGAACACGAAAACGGAAACACGTGTAGACCATATTTATAAGAAATAGAAATGTAGCGCATTCGAATTCATTTATGGATTTTATATATATATATATATATATATATATATATATATATATATATATATATATATATATGTGTGTGTGTGTGTATATATATATATCACGCATTCTCGTTTTTGCGTATTGTAAATTATGAAAAAATGAAATAAAAAATACATCAAGAAAATAAACATCAATACATCAAGAAAATAAACATCAATACTTGCCATTGTTACTAAATTAGAGCTTTGTCATTTATGATCAGTCTGAATATTAGACTTTATCAAAGTTAATATGTAAAAATCTCATTATGTGGAACTGGTATAAGGATAAATACATTTAAAAAATTTCAATAGTTCAAATTCTTCCTAAACAATTGGTTAAGAGTTCGTCAGGTAATAGTTTATATCGATAATTTTAGAGCTTTCTTTACATTTCTTGGATATATGAATAAGTCAAGATAAATTGGTTCATTTTTGTCGACAAAATGTTTCTATCCATTACATTGATATCTATAAATTTTACTTTAGGTTTCCATATGATTACACAAGTCACTAGATTCTTTATTATTGTTTGGACCGTTTACGCTAAAGAACTCGACTCGGTGCAAAGGAAAATTTAAAATAGAAAAGTAGCGGGGCTTGATGAAATATCCTCAGAAGTATGGAAGATCGTGAAATTCGACGACATTTTGCTCCGGCACTGTAATGCAGTATATAATTAAAACCCAATTGACAGATGGACAAATGGATGCACCCCTCACTTCACTAAAATATGCGAACTCAAATTAGCTAAGATCTACCGAGATATAACCCTTACATCAATAGCGGCCAAGATATACAATGCTTTCCTACGCAACCGCATAGAACCCAAAATTGAGAACATACTTAGGAAGAACCAAAATAGTTTCTGGAGAAATAGATTCATGGCGTCACAAATTTTGACTATCCATCGAATTCTTAAAGGTGTACGTGCCAAAAACCTAGAGACAACAATGTCAACTTTACCAAGGCCTTTGACTCCATACATAAAGGAAAGATGGTGCAAATACTACTCGCCTACGGCCTACCCAAAGAAACCCTCGCAGCCATAATGATGATAATGATGCTTTATAGAAATACCAAAGTAAAAGTCCGTTCCCCAGATGGAGACACAGACTTTTTCGATATTGTAGCAGGCGTACTGCAAAGAGACACATTATCCCATACCTGATTATCTTTTTAGACTACGTCTTTAGAACATCTATTGATAAAATCAAAGAAAACAGTTTCAAGCCAACAAAGGAAAGAAGCAGAAGGTTCCCCGCACAGAGATACCGACGCCGACTACGCCGATTACATAGCGTTTCTGGCAAATGCACCCGCACAAGCCGAAACCCAGTTACATAGCCTGGAAAGAGCAGCAGCAGGCATAGGCCTCCATGTTAATGCATACAAGGCGGAATATACTGCTTTAATCAAACAGTTGACATCTCACTAAACGTTAGTTCACTAAAGCTAGTAGACAAGTTAACCAACCAAGGAAGCAGTGCCTCATCAATCGACACAGACATCAACTCATGAGTAGCAAAAGCATTGACAGCTATGGATAGGTTATCGGTCATATGTTAGTCAGACCTGACCGATAAAACCATGCAGTTTCTTTCAAGCAGCGGTTGTATCGATACTGCTGTATGGATCCACTCCATGGACGCTAACTAACCTATTGGAGAAAAAGCTTGACAGAAACTACACAAGAATGCTGCGAGCAATACTGAAAAAGTCCTGAAGGCAGCGCCCCAGAAAGCAGCAGTTGTACGGCCACTTACCACCCATCACGAAAACTACCCAAGTTAGACGAACTAGACATGCGGTACACTGCTATAGAAGTAAGGACGAACTCATAAGTGACGTACTCCCGTGGACCCCTTCATATGGACGAGTAACTGCAGGACGACCAGCTAGAACCTACATACAACAGTTCTGTTGCGATACAGGATGTAGCCCTGATGACCTGCCGGAAACAATGGACGATAGATAAGAATGGCGTGACATTATGATGATTATGTGGAAAACAAAATTGAGGTAACTTCCTATCATTCATGATTAAATATCCTTATTCTTTATATGCATCTGTTTGTGATTTTTGAATTGCTTTGATTTTATATGTATTTAAAAGTTTACTCTTTCATTCCGATTGAAAACAATGATAGGTTTTGAATTCTTCAGACTTATCTAATATAAATTATGCCAAACAGTGATATCACTTCTATATATAATATTCCGATGTATGTTGATTTATGGTAAGTATTAAACTATTGACATAAGAACGTATCCTTTTAGAGAAATGATTAATATTTCGTGTATATGGTCCCAACAACAAAATATTAAAACAGTTATCAACGTATTTCTTAAAAATGCCTGGAACACGGTGTTTATCGATTTTCTTTTGTCAATTCAAATTGAAAACCGAGCAAAAGAGATCTCCATAGGATTAGGTATATAAATACGTATTTATCTTTCTTGAAGAGATGTATTTCGAAGTTTAAACTACTACATGTGTGTGTGCGTGTAACATTAGCAATACTATTGACTTTTTCAGATGCTCTGATGGTACTAAATTGTTGTACATGGACAGAGATTTTATTGTGAGCTATTACATGAGTCATAAACGCACTGAAGTTGGTCTCAGAATCTGTAAAGTAAAACAAAAGAAATAATATCTGATAGTTGAGACCAACTTTAATTCAGACGTCTATCGTGTAGTTGTTTATTGTTTGAAGTAAAGACCGTAAATGAAGGATCACTTGTAAATTGAAGGTTTTATAATGCAAAAGAGAAAATGAACTGACTACAACCATACGTAAATTTTGATCGGAGTTCTGACAATTGATATATATGAAGATGATTACGGAGACGTGTGAAAGTATATTTAAGCTGTGTATCCTTTGTAACTCACCATATATAAGAGAGAGAATGTTTGGAAATCATAAAATTTAAAAGCAACTCATTTGTTTTCCCTTGATATACATATTCAAGCATACGCACTAGGTCCTTTAAACCTCGGAACGTCGATAGAAATAAATTTTAAAAAGTTTCATGCACAAGCAATTTCCTTAGGTTTCTCTCAGATCCAGGTAATTTTCTTAATCATCTGAAAGTTGAATATGAGTCAGATCATATATATATATATATATATATATACACACACACAGGGTGACCCCCACAAAAAAATACCAGAACCCCTGATATTCATAAATTTAATTCTTGCTTTTTCTTTTAATCAGGATATGAAGTAGATTCTGTGCATGAAAAATAGGGACCATAGGATTCACCAACATGTCCTGAAGTTCGAGTGTATAAAATTAGGATTATTTTGCTTAATTTTGTAGAAGTAATAAAAAAAGTTAATGGGTTCTGTTTTTTATTTTGGTCACACTATATATCACTTATATGAAAAACTTTCATTTTCTGCCCCATAGAGAGGTTCTTTATGTTTTTAAAGGTTCCTGAAACATATCTATGAATAAATTGATAAAGAGAGAGCATTCTTACACATATAGAGACACTCTCACACACACACACAATATATATATATATATATATATATATATATATATATATATGAGAGAGAGAGAGAGAGAGAGATTCATACAAAAAGACATACATAGGTAAACATACGCAAGTTTATGATATTTGTATGTACAATTATAGTAATCGAAATTATACTGCAATGAATTTTAATTATAAAATATAGTATATTTTGTGAGGAAAGGTGTTGTTCGTCCTTTGTATGAACAAATAAAGAAACTCTTGATATATTAATATTTAGCGTAATCATCCACAAAATAAAAATTGTTCTTTAATCACAAAACGATAGAATTTTTAAGTTTATTTCATCCAAAACGAAAAAAGTTTTCTTGTAAAGATCCATCCACTGTTTTTGATGCTTAAAAATGAATCAATGAAACCTCTTGAAAGTTATGAATATTTACCCAAATTGACATGACTAACTTTGGCTTTGACACTTGAATAGAAACATTATTTTCTGTAATTACTTTATGTTCTGACCACGCCAATTCAAATGATTTTTATAACTCGTAGCCAGTTGCGTAACACCAACAATAGAGTGTCGTTTTCCAATCTCCGGTAAAGCTAAAATATTGTTTGCAAAAATCAATTTGAAGAGACTTGCTGATGTCATTGTAAAATGTAATTTGGATAAAAATGAAGGTTTAAAAATGATTAATTGATCGATTTATTTAAACTCATGTCAATTTACCTGGGTTTATTTTAGGCCTAGATATTATAGAATTGCGTACAGTGCGTTTTTATTTACATTTTTGAAGTAGTTATGTCTTAAATGTTTTTAGTGCACTCTTATTAAATACCAACAGTTTTCATATTTAAGCCATTAATTGAACCCTAACAGATAAAAACCATCCAGATTAGAATTGAATTGGGAGGAATTTTAATGAAGGAAAATCCTTATCCCCAGGACTAGAGTGTTTTCATACTCAGCACATTCATTTATTTTTGCAGAATTTCCAACGACGGTATCTATTGCACCTCCTCCACTTTATTATTTCTGATATAGTTGAGAGAAAGAGAGTAATCATATCCATAAAAAAAATGTAGATATGTTTTCTCTAATGCACGAAATATGATAGTTACTATAGCATTCATTGGATGTTCTCATTCAAAAGATTGTAAGCAATACAATTCCTTAAGTGTCATCAGCGGAAATGTGGTTAATTTTCTGTTCTGATAAAATTAAATGAAAAGAACAATTTACTGAATTTCATCTTAATATCTATAAGGGGTGAATCCGTTTTAGCTGGTGGCACTTGCCAAGAATCATGTCTTTGTAATAGATAATAAAGTTGCTTATTACTAACATTAATTTTGTCAGAGAATCAATTAAAAGGAGGGAGACTACTTCTGGCAACAACTCAAAACCTTAATAAAGTTCAATTACCCGAAGGGGTTAATGTATTTGGCGAAATTAGTCTTACAGTTACTATCCACGTTCTGAAACGTATTGATTTTGGCATTGATACTTTCAGATTGACTTTGGATTGCGGTTAATGAACATGATTAATTCTGGAGAGCTATTCAAAGAGACATGTATCAAATATTGGCAAATCTGTCATTACATTTATCTCGGGTTAAGAGCAGACGTCCACGGGTCCTTCGTTTCCGGTAGTTTATTTTAAAAAAATATTTTAAGCTTAAAACACAACTGGCTCAATTACTATTAATATCCTACATGAATATGAAGGAAAAACAACAGTTGTTAACTCGAATAATTTGTATTTAAGTCTAATAATGAATACATAAAATAAACGGTAGTTCAGTACTACGCGTTTGAGTTCGAATAAAGTCAGGTTCTAATAGGAGAAAGGGGAGACGATTTTTGTTTATTTTAGAATACACAAAGAATATTGATCAATCATACATAAACGCACGCACAGCTTCGCACAGCGTAAATGCAGAATAAAAGGTGTTTATTGACTGTCAGTTTCTCGCTCATGCTAAAGGTTGACAAAAGGCGACGGTCTGAATTATCGACGTGATGAGTGCCAGCCACTCACGGTTCCAGCAGTGAACTCCATACAGGCTCTGACCCACGATCAATTCCGCATCTTGCTTCACAGTAGTGAGCAATTTTTTTCATTTGCCACCACGACGCTTACTTCATCCCTGTGGTAGAATTGGATTGAGAGAGGAAAGCTCCCGGGCATCTATAGTGAGCATGACGAAGCCAGTGAGGACGTCTCGTGAAAAGAGCCTACCGGATAGAACCGAAATTATATCGTGCACCGACTGTAGAGTTCGATCTGAATTGATGTCAGTGAACATGAAGGATGCGGTATAAAGAATGGTGGTCAAAAACATCGTGTCGGCGTAAGTCCCCTACTCCTATTGGCCAGGTTTCGCTGTCGTAGAAGATGGTGGATCAGACAAGAGGTAGTTAATTTAGAATTTTAGTGCCTAGTTTGATTTTTTGTGTAGACCACAAAAAGTGAGTCCAGCTTTACCTATGTGGCCGTATATATCTTCCCCTCCTTGTCCCGTTGCAGTGTCTACTGATCATAATTACTTGAAAAGATCAACTTTTTAAAGAATTTCCCCGTTGGGGACAAATGGTTGCTTTACAGTGGGCTGGAATCTTGCCGTCAACAGCTTGTTTTCTGTGCATTCTCCATGCTGATTTCTGATGCAAAAAGTTTAATCTCATTAATTGCTGTCTGGACGTCAGCATTTCAGTGTGAAAATAATCCAAATTCGACACGGTGAAATTTTGACTCACCGTCATGGTGGAATAGCTGTCGAAGAGTATGACAGGCGATGCAATCAATATATTACAGCATGAATTCTTGTTGAAGGTTCAAGATGATATCAAAAAACTTCTTGACCGTAAGAATTCTTCCTGTACGATTCTTCAACAGGCTAAGAAGTTATGATGGCATTCTTTCTATAGGCATAACCCTCCAAGGAGCACCAGGATTGACTGATTCAAAAGCCGAGACAAAATCTATAATGCCAAATATATTTTCTGCTGGAAACAAAAGCGATGTTCAAGTAAATGTTTGAGCAGTAAATTCTCCACCAGAATAAAATCTGCACTGATATGTCCTCTTCAATGAGTCTCGTTGATTCTGAAATCATTTCAATTATATAATATCAATCAGGTGAATGTTACAACAGCAACGCTTATGGGCTTTCTTGAAAATAAAAGGAAAGCAGAACTGCGTTAATCCTATCTTGAGGGAGACATTTGGTTTCCAAAAAAATTTCTCGCTAATGCTGTCATCGGACGAAGTATTATTTATTAAAAAAAAAAAACAACTCTTTTTCTAATGATCACGTGGGTAGGAAAATAACAGTCACTAATCACTGTTGACTGAGGCCAAGCTATCTTACCTTATATATACATGCACTCTCTCTCTCTCTCTAGAGAGAGAGAGAGAGAGAGAAGAAAGAGTCATTCCAAAAAGGACTATGACCAAAAATGAGGTAACTGTGAAAAACAGATTGTGTGCCAAAACGGTTAATAAAAGATATTATGCTGTATGATATGACTACAGCCTCATCATATATATATATATATATATAGAAGTGAAATCTCAAAACATAGGGGTGTCAGCTCCTTTATTATAGAGTGAACAAATCGGACACTATAGTTTGAATTATAAGTTTTTATAAATTTAACACAATTTATGAAGATGGTGTAGAAAAATTGAACTCATGTGTAAGTATATTGACCTACATATACACATATACTCCTCAACACACATTCACACACATATATATGTATGTATTAGGAGAGAAATAGGCGCGCGCGCACAGTATATATATATAATTTTATGATGTCATTGATGAAAAATTGACGGTCACTAATCACCCGATGATATCAAACTGAGATAAAAACATTCTTCATAAATATAACAATTCCCACAGACGTTTGATCATTACATAACTTTCAGCATTTCCAATTAAGTTTCTCTTCATAGACAAAAGCTCTAAAAGGTTGTCAACATAATATTCAATAAATACATGCGAAGAGTCTTCAATTAAAAAAAAATTAACTTAAAATCAATATGATATATATACATTTTTACCATTTACTTTCCAGGATACAATAGGCTGAATGCTCAGAAGAAACCTTTTTTGTCTTTAAGGAAAACATGGTAAACTTTGTTTTTTACAAAACAGAAAAAAAATAAGAAGTTAGATATTAGTGCGTTTAGTGGGACAATCCATATGGATCATACCCAGTATATGAGTGGCAATGCAGTCGTAGATGCGTTGTTTATAAACAATTTACAACAAGTCATATACTTTCACCAATATATAATTCCTAACTAATTAAACAAATTATCATTCAAAAACCAATGGAAGATATAACCGGTTTATAAACAGAAAAAAAAGTGTTTTATAGCATTGTCATATTGTCCTGAATATTTTCCAATGTTTTCTTTAAAGGTCACTGGGATTCAGATTTATTTCTACGATTCTACAGTCTGGATTCGAACATTTCCAAATAAAATCAAAGATTTATGTGACTAGATACAGTAATACAGTGATAAAAGTTGGATTTGTTTTGGAACAAACTTTGGACTGGACGGCATGAAAGAAAATCAAAATAACTTAATTTTTGAATATCCGTTTAGCAGTATCCACCGTTTTCAAAGAGCCACTTTGTCTAGTGTAATGGTTAACTATTTCTGCCAGAAGTCTAATATCAATGAGCATAAATCTTAATAGGTATACCTAATCTTTTTATTTTATTTTATGCCAAAGTAAGCTTAGTGCACAAACGATTTACAATCAATTCTCGCTAAAAACCACTGGTTTCCCCTAGATATCTGGAGTTAACCAGCGAAATGTATTGAAATTAAGTGCAATTTAAGAAGAGCAGTTTGATGTTTCCGAATAATCTTTAGCCTGAATTTCACAGTAAGCAATTTTAGTACATGCTAGAAATAGTACGAAAAAGAAATTGGGATTTTTTAATAAAACGTGTCATGTTAAAAGAATATATGCGAAATGAAATTGGTCTCTATCTTTACAGACTACTATAAAAATATCGATGGTGAGCTATTCTAAATAACAACTTGAATTTATCTGTTTATGAAAATGTCAAGGCTGAAGAAATTAACGTGTTTTTGTTGTGTAAAATATTGTTTATACCATTGGAAGAGTATCTTATATACCTTTAAGATCGGTAAAACATATTTCTCAATGATTAAAGTCGTTTGCAAATCTGCTAAAAAACATCTTAATCAAAAGTAGATGTTAAATCAGAATCCATACAAAGAATCCACACAGATAAGAGAGAGGAGTCATATTGCTTATAACACACTTCCTATATTCTATATTATATACATGTGTTTGGAGTTGATTGCAATTCCTGAGAGACGAAAAAGATGAAAATCAAATAAACAATAAACATCGTGTTATCTTTGGAGATTTCCGCTTTGGATCACAAATCATTAACCTACATATATCAGAAGTTGATAAATATCGTGTTGTCGAACTGCAATGGGGAGATTTTCGTTTTTGTTTTACATATTTAAATGAATTAGCAAACCGTTTATTGCCACAGCGTCTCTTGGATTAGGCTGTGCTTAGCTTATAATTCCTTTCGTAGAAACATTCATAAATAAAACATTCGTACAGAGCTTTAAAATTTTTACGGTGTACCATCGCGCTATCTATCTATTTATCAATCTTGCATCTGATTGTATATTCAGTATACATTTTTTATGCCTGTGCATAATATACAGCTCACTGAAATATGGATGAAGAATTAACTTTTCGCATAAGTAATTTAATATATATATATGTGTGTGTGTGAGATCAACTTCTGCCACTTTTCTCTATTTATACACATACTGTTCACGTAAATACATATCCATATATATTAAAACCATTTTCATATTTACACATATACTGAGATATACGTGAGAGTACAGGTCCCTTCATAAAGATCTGCTATGGTGTAATTTAAAAGTAAATATGATATCCACAAATACAATATATACATATAAGAAATTAAATATATTGACACTAGAATAGTGTAGAATAGATGCTCTCAGATACTGAAAATTTACTGCGTAGCCATGTACCGGTCATTGACAACTTTTTATGTTTTTCTTCTGAAGTGACTCATGTAATCGTTTTCCTGACTTAATATTTCCCGTTATTCACCGTGACCTTGCATTTCTTTGATTGTTGTTATTCGATAATTAGTCCATCAAATATTTGATGGACCACGCTGTATTAGATGACTTTCTCGATTATTAAACATTATACGAGGGTAATTCGATGTATAAGAGTTTTTTTAGTAAAATACTTTTGGAATTTTTTTTCCATAAATGTAAAATCGGGGGGGGGGATTGGATTATAGTAAAAATTCTATATCTCAAATGTAATTATTTTGAAGCTACTCCAAATGACGTCAACACAGAGAGCTCTAAGTACAAACAACAATTCGGAGGAATATCATCACATTTTGGTGACAGAGACGTGTAATTCAATCGAAGTTTTCAGAAGAATTTCCACGGTCAAGCTACCTTTAGTAAAATATAAAAATCTTTACAAATGGGCTAAATCTGTGTTTACTAGTGCATGTCTGAATCTAAAAGAGAGTCAACGGAGGAGAACCCTCTGACTCTCCGAAATAGAAATGTTCCTGGCGCAGCAGTCAGAGAAGAAGGTCATCCTGACAGCATTCTGGAATATGAAAAAGACCCATTACTATTGACCTCTTAAAAGAAAGGCGCTAGTGGACACAACAGTTCATTGTTCACACACCTTTACAAATATCCTCCTTATTAATTGAACACCCTGAAGAATAGGAATCATTTTGAAATCACTGTGTCAGTTTATTTTATACACGAATATAAATTCCAGTTCCATAAAGATAGAATAATTCTGCTTTTGGGGAAGCGGTAAAAAAAAAAAAATTAAATATTTTTTCGTTTGACAATGATTTTTTTTTTCTGGTATGGCAGGATAATTATGATGATTGATGAGAGAAAAAACTGTTTTCTTATTTTTATCACTATCTATATAATTTACGTTTGGTTTGATTGACATTGGTAATTATGTACAAATGTTTTATGAAGACTCAATCAAAACCATATTAATCACGAGGTGTTAAAAGAATAATATTTGATGAAAAATTAACAATGATAAAGAAAAATATAGAGATCCAAATATAAAATGCAGAGAATATAGAGAAGACTGATTTTGCTAAAATGATTTGAACTCGATGACAATTTACCATAAACAGTTATATAACGATCAACACGGTTTGAAGTCTTCTTCGAATAGAAAAACAGCTTTCGGAATGTTTTTGGCATACGTTTCATTCTGTTACTATTCCATCCAAGTCACCATTTATTATTTGGCTTTGCTATTATGATAGTTTAAGTTTAAGATGTCGTTTGAATAAAATATCGATTTGTGTCAACCAGGCCAGTATTATTTTATAGCAAGATGTCAGGGAATTCTGACAATTTTACGTTTATATTTACATTGTTTTATTGTTTAGATGTTTTTATCCTGTTATATGATATCGAGTATCTCGTTCTAATACGAATGATTAGCAAATATATTTATTTGGCCCATAGATGAGACGCTGAAAAGTTCTATAACTCCGAGTGCGAGTTGATGAGGGAGTAATGACATTGAAAGTGTATAGAACAATCCGCTGATTTCTAGAATTTAAGCCTAACCACAATATAGCGATTCATGTCATTCATAGGAGAGCCCTAATTTTAGAGGGTGTTTTTCTCTCTCTACAAGAAAGACAGCATATTCTTAGTCCAAAGACAAGGTGTTTGAACGAAAGTAACATGTAATTAAGCAATATTATAAATATTTGACCCAAAAGATCAATGATAAGACCGTAAATATTTCTGTCCGAACCATTTGAGTGATTATTATGAAGTGGATGAATTTTGGTAAAATCAAAACACTCCATGAACTAGCCATCTACGGGAGGTTTCTTCTATAGAAACTTGGAAAAGACTTTAATCCTAAAAAATATCTAAGAGAAACACTAAATGATATCTATTACAGATTAAAAGTAAGTGTAACATTGATTACTAAAGCAACTCTTGACTAGCTAATCATCATCAAGGCGTTTGAACAGCACGGTGACTTACTCTCGTTAATCGAATATCATTCTAGAAAAGTCATCTAGACGGCACCCAGTGACTGCAAAAAGCTGATGAATGTATGTTTACTGGTCAGCCAATACTAGTGTTTCCATGTATACAAGTTCATGAGACAGCGTCACTTATGAGCGAGTCTTTATTTCTCGAGCAGTGGCCCCGTGACATAGCTGTATTAGTTGGAAGGTTTGCAGTATAGAAGCATGGGGGATCTTTGCTTAGTGTCTGGCTTGCTTTTTCTGCGAACGCTTCCTTACAGTCAAGGTGATGTAACTCACTCTTTCATAGATACACACCATGAAGCAACTGTTTGTTCAATAATGACATAGATCGAAACTCGATACCAATTTCATCACAATATTCAAATATTGACCGAGTCAGGCGATGCAATAATCGCTATATGCTTTCTTTCTCATCTCCCCATATTGATATTTGTATATAGAATTGATTCAATATACTTTATTATAATGTAGTTGCATGAATCTTTCGATGGAAACCAGCAACACAAATGTGATCAATTTATCAACGTAAATCAACTTTTTTTTGCATGTTAAAAACTCTAATGTCCTATATTAGAAACTATTTTTCTAATTTTTAGTTTTCACAATCAGTAAATTATTTAATGCAACATGAAACTCTTCAATGTTTCAACGTTTATATTCAGAATAAATGGGAATTTTATTCATTTGGTAATGCTTCTATGGAAAGAGTAGGAGCATGAATTTTTTTGATTCAGGAATCTATAATTCAAGTTAATTGAAATTTTTCCATCTTTACGTAGACACTGGGTTCTAAAACAGTTATTTATATTAAGAAAAAGTATTGACAAATAAATTTAAAAGAAATTGCATCTATTGCAATATCTAATCTACTAAAAATGATTTCATTATACACATCGGTACAGTGTCGTGCTGGTAGCACGGATATCCCTGACCCTCACTCGCCACTTTTCCTTATCGTTCATCGCCTCTGGCAGGTCTACTGGACTACATCCCGTATCCTCACACAAGAATGCTGCGAGCAGTCTTGAACAAGTCCTGGCGGCAACACCCCACAAGACACCAACTGTACGGCCACATTTTTTCCACATGTACAGTACGGAAAAAAAAAAAAAAAGAAAAAGAAAAAAAAAAGAATATTTCTTATGCTTATTTGATGCTTTTGAAGTATTTTACCAAACCAATAAAATCAAATCATTTAACAACTCCCAAGGGAATTACAACCATTTATAATTGAGATACTTCCTAGATTATGAATATTTATTCCACAAAGGAAAAATGTATGAATTGCGACTTCATTTATAAAGTCTAATTGCATTGCAGAATTAAAACAGCAACGAAAGAAATTTTAGCTTAATACATGTATTAATTTGTTAAATAGTTCAAACACACATAGATAAAGACAAACAACATTTAAATTCCTAAATACTCAATATCAATGCGATGGTCAAATATACGAACCTATTACTCTCAATATTTATCGATACGAATACACAGGCAGACAACATAAATACACACATATATATATATATATATATATATATATATATATATATATATCATCATGTCGTGCTGGTAGTACGGATATCCCTGACCCTCTCTCGCCACTTTTCCCTATCGTTCATCGCCTCTGGCAGGTCTTCTGGACTACATCCCGTATCCTCACACAAGAATGCTGCGAGCAATCTTGAACAAGTCCTGGCGGCAACACCCCACAAGACATCAACTGTACGGCCACCTGCCTCCTATCACGAAAACCATTCAAGTTAGACGAACTAGACATGTAGGACACTGCTGGAGAAGAAGGGACGAGCTCATAAGTGATGTACTCTTATGGACCCCCACATATTACCGAGCAAAAGCAGGACGACCAAAACGGACATACATTCGGCAACTATGTGAGGATGATTACATATAAATAAAGGCGATAGAGATATTATATATAAATGCAAACACACAAAGATATACATATATACCTGGGGAAGATGGATATAAATACGACATAATTAAAATGCATACTGATAAAAAAAATTCTGCGACTTCAGTGGATGATTATATTTGAAGAAATAATTTCCAATGTTTAGTTTTACGCACGGCAAAATCAAGTTTTAAAAATCTAAATGTTAAGTGTGGGTAAAAAAAAATCCATTAATACAATCATTCTGGAAACGGCTTGTCTTTTTTAAATCTGTTGGTTTGTATATAGACATACACCTAAAGATTTGTAAAAAACACCAGATGTTTTCTGGATTTTGTTTATAGAATTTTTTGTCATTTTGATAGACATATTGTTTTTTTTTTAATGATATATATTTTCCGATACTAATAAAATCACAGAAAGTTAAAACAGAACCCTACCAACGGAAGTAAAATGCTTAAATAAGTTTTCATCTTTCTTCGTTTCATCCAATATCTCATACACTCTGAATAAGGTATCATCACCATCATCATGTCGTGCCACTAGCACAGATATCCCTGACCCTCTCTCGCCACTTCACCCTATCATTCATCGTCTCTGGCAGGTCTTCAGGGCTACATCCCGTATCCTCACATAGCTGCTGTATGTATGTTCGAGCTGGTCGTCCTGCTTTTGCTCGGCCATATGCGGGGGGTCCATAGGAGTACATCACTTATGAGCTCGTCCTTGCTTCTCTGGTTCGTCTAATTTGGATAGTTTTCGTGATGGGAGGCAGGTGGCCGTATAGTTAATGCCTTGTAGGGTGTTGCCGCCAGGACTTGTTCAATATTGCTTGCAACATTCTTGTGTAGTTGCCGTCCAACTTCTTCTCCAGCCTTTTAGTTAGTGTCCAAGTAGTGCATTCTTACAGTAGTAGCGATACTACCGCTGCCTGGAAGAAACTGCGTTTCATTTTATCGGTCAGGTCTGGTTTTATCGTATGATCTAAAACCTATCGATAGCTGTCCGTGCCTTTGTTAGCCACGTGTCGATGTCTTTTTTGGTTGATGAGACGCTGCTTCCTAGGTAGGTGAATTTGTCTAGCTGTTTCTGAGAGGTTCCGTCTAGCATGGAAATGTCACCTGTTTTATTATAGTACATATATTCAATTTTGTGTGCACTGACATGGAGTCCAATGCCTGCAGCGGCTCGTTCCAAACTATGCAGTAGTGTTTTGGCTTGGTTGGGTGTATTCGCCTGTAACGCCTTGTCATCAGCAATAATGTTTAAAAACAAACCAATAAGCCATTCGACTTTGGCTAAAAATTCAATTGATAAAATCATCCTCCGAAGACTTTTTGTTTTATATATTGTGTGTTATTTATCATAAATGTGTGTGTATGTAAAGGAAATAAAAATTAATGTCTATATAATAAAAAAGTTATATATATATATATATATATTATATATATATATATATATATATATATATATATATAAGGAAATTTGCGTTTTCTAATGCGTGAAGCCTTTTTACTCTATGATATCTTGGTTCCTGAATTATGTAAGATATTCATGTGCAATCTTGATGTAACCAAAATAAATTTTAATCAATTTGAAATGACAGACACGGCGTCTTTTTTACATTCATTTAGTATTGTGTAACTCATACGAAAGCTCAGATTGCTCATGGTTAAATTCTTCTAACAGATGCCTGTAGAGTCATTTGAATTGCAAATGGTTTCTGGAAACATGATTTTCTTAAAACTGAAATTATCGAAAGAATTATCAATAACAAACTGAATTTAAATTCAAATGTTTTAGTACATTTTAGGTATTTATCATATTTGCTCATTGTTTAAGTCAACAACTGTGAACTTGTCATAAAGAATTTCACATTTTTTTTAATATCTTATGCTCCTTAGACATTGCACGTGAAATGTTTGACGCCTAAATAAGCCTTTTATTTCATTACTGTAAATTTTAACAACAGACTTTGTTTTTGCGATCAAAGGACCTCGCAGCCGTTTCTCACTTGATGTAGACCCGATGTTGTCTCTTGGGTTGAATAAGAGACGCGTGTGACATTGCCTGCTTACAGCAGAAAGTTTCCAAAAAATGATGAAGATGTCAACTTGTCTGCTTTTGTTTAAAGGTTTTATCTTCTCAATATTGGCTATTCGATTCTTTCTTAAAACACTATATTCACAAAAACGTAATCTGTTTTCTTAGCAGCTGTAGCAGATCAATGTCAGAAGATAAAGTCTTTGTTCAGGAGTTTTTCAATTAATGTAAGTATAGTTGGCGACCGAAGTCGTTTGTGACCTGAAGAGTACCTTTTCAATAGATACTACACCGAGGTGAAGTGGGGGGGCGCTACTCCTTCCCCTGGATTTCTTCTTGAAACGTACCTTATAATACTGAGTGTTAAGCAAGGTGGTATCAAGTACAATTTTTTTAAGTCTTTGGTATGACTCGACCAGGGAGTGAACCCTGGTCTCTCAGACCATTGGCGAACACTCTACCCATTAGGCGAATCTGATCCGATTGATTTATTTTAACGACATGTCAAATGTTATTTTATTCAAAATAGTGAGAGAATCATGTTCAGTGTACTTTAATATGTACACTTTTGAATAATCGTCTATTTTTTGTGGGGGGCATTGTCTTATCAAATATGAATATTTTAAACTAGTTTATTTAATTCATATATGGGATCTTAACAGTTAAAACCACTTCAAGGACCAGGGATTAATGGCAATAATATGATTCATAATACTTTCCAGATCTTCAGAACAAGAACCTCACCATCAGATACAGTTTAGTATGATTCCCATGAAACACTGGGGGGTATCCTCTGCAGGGAACACGGTCAGCATATTGTACGCTAACAATTCCTTCAACAAGTGGAGGATAATAGCCTCTAATAATCAACCGGAATTTTCATATAAATCGGAAAAAAATGAAGCTAGCATCTCCCACACAATGTAATATTTTCTATGATTTTTTTTCCTTAAGTTTCCTTCATGCCATTTCACAAATTTAATACTGTGTATCTAAAAATGAAATAAAATTATGATCATTAGATATCAAATTTCAGTCTAAATCACTGAAATAAATAATCCTTATATTATTATCGTTATATTTCAGTCGTAATCTTCGGTTCTCTTCAGGTGTCTAATATAGTAACATTCTAAGAATTTCAAATAAACTAATCTTGAAGCTTTAAACGTAATTTCATTTCGTCGGTCACTTAAATCAAACTAAATTGTATTTTCCGTACAATTTATATTGTAATCATGATTTTCTAGTCTTCGGTCTGTTTTCTTTTGAAGTTACTTGAAGATAAAATTGTCGAAACGCTGTTAGTGTAATTACCATTTCCTAGCACATCAGTGAATAATATCTATATTCATATATATGATATAATTATCAATTTAACATTATAACACTATATGCTATAGTTTTAACAATATAGGCCATTATATTCTCAAAGTTTCAGAAGGTATATCATCCGTTCTAGTCGAAAGAGGGAAATTGCTAACTTTTTGGGAAACAACAAATCCCTGCGAATAAATGAGCCGGAGATTACCACACTAAAATTTGTCCAAGAAAGGAAGTTGAAGAGAAAAGCCGAAAATTGATTTGGCAATAAAAAGATGGAAAATTCCAATGTATTTTAAAATATTCGAAAATAAACGATGATTACAAAATGAGTAAAGAACAGTAAAAATAATTTATGACCTGTTTTTTTTTTTGTGTCTTCCTGTTTGATGGAGAGGAACAGCAAAGTACTGGAGGTTGCCGAGTGTCACATCAAGGTAAATTTAATCTTAAGCTTGCCCTAATTGAAGAAACTTGTCCAAATTATCCGTTCGATCGTCGTCAATGAATTTTACGTACTATTTTTCCGCTACGAAACCACTGGGCGAATGTTAGGTGAAATCTTCCGGTGGAATGACATCGTTGGTAACCATCAGTAATTTCAAACCAAACCATTTATTCAATTCGTGATTGTAGATTATAATCTCTTCACTAAGTATGCTACGTCATATCTGGAATCAGTAAAATCGTCTTATTTCTCGCTTCTTATATATATATGTTCTTTCCGCATAGCTCAAGACTTAAACTCACAAGTTTCTTGGGGAATTCAACCAGAAGCTTTAATCCATTTTTATAAGTCATTTGTATCAATTCAGAGAATGTTACATTCACAATGTTTAAGAATCGGAGAAACTATCAAAATGAGGCATTTGACTGTAGATCTGAAAATATTGAAAATAATTTCAGCTTTTCATAAAAAAAAAAAAAAGTTGACATATCAACCAGAGATATTTTGAATTAAAGGATTAAGGAAACCAATAGTTTGACATTTTACCTGCGTAACAAAAGAACAGATTATCAGGTTGTTACGAAAATTCTTTGACATTTTTTTTTAATTTCAGGTGTTACTTCTTCAAACCAGATAGAATAAATAAGTGGAGTGGTTTTGTTAGTTGATGGAAGAAAAAAGTATCTCCTTGAGAAATCTTCGGTTCGAGGTTTGACGAGGTTCATGATATACTTTTTAACTCTTCGTGTCTCTGGATGACTATCAACTTTTGAATCCCCAAAATATTGTACAATACTTGGAGATTTTATGAGTTAGACCTACTTCTGTAGTATATGTCCAAAATGTTCGAACATTGATTTTAATATGTCAACTTGTCTAAGGTTAGTTTATATAGAGAGTAGGAGTCACCAAATGTCCAACGTTTTCAAAAATTTCAAAAGATTAATTTGTCTTCGATTTAGTTTTATTTCATTTGAATGAATAGGCTTTCATGCAACAAACTGGAATTTGCTTATTTTAGTATGGTCACCTTGTTATTTTATACTTATTATATCATGCCATATATAATTTTTGTCATATTTCGGCGGATAAAAGAAAAACTAAATAGAAATTTGTAATTGGTTAGTTTTATGACTTTTTAGATAGATTTACCATTGCTGTATTAAAGACACTTTTTTCGAGACAGTTGTGACCCTGCCGTGATAATATATTGACAAGCGTGAAAACGCAAAGGTTTATTTAGCACTAGGTAGCAAGCAATCGCCGGAGGAAGGAAATACAGTATAGATACTTAGACAACGGCGTCAACTAGACAAAAATAAGCAATATATCATGGTGGGAAAGGGGAAGCAGATACAGACCTTGAATTTTTTTCCTGGTTCTAGCATGATTGTCCACAGGATCTAGCATCCTTTGTAGCGCCCCCAGAATTTGTGGTTCGTAAACTTTGTCTCCGTACAACTTCGTCGCTGGGGTTCAATTGACGTCTTTACCTTATCACTTCCCAACGAAAAGGAAACTCGTCCCCTCAGTTCCGCCTGTCATGTCGGGCAGTAACATTCACTTCCGCTCGCTCCGTGCATGCACAAATGATCCTTGGACCTCCAGTCCTCCCTAGTTATTTTTAATTACCACGAACGCCTCGGCCTAGCTATTCAGAGACTGTCTGCTTAACTTATTTATTTTTTCAATTTTCTCTGCTCTTTTCACAATTATGTTACATAGATACATACACGTAGTTTACAAGCCTGTTTCAAAATTAATGAATAGTTGATGTTCTATAATTTTAAATGTAATGAAAAAATAATTTCTAATTTTTTTAGAGTTCTTGATACATAGTCATATGATATCAAGTATCCTTGTCTAATACATATTATTTTATAGTTTAAAGAATTCCTATTCATTAAATCATTTGTTTAAACCCAGTGAATCTTAATCATTACAAGTAAATAATATAAACCGTAGTGAACAATAATCAATTTAAATAACTATTCTTTAAACAAATTAATGGCAGTTGTATGGCATCGGCTATTCCTGTTAATAGGAATACTTTTTAAACATGTTTGATCCAAATATTGTTCTCTGACAGCAACTTCACTTCCAGGTAAGAGTTTCCCTATGTTTCATGGTAATGAAGGGTTATTTACAACCACCAAAGCTCCAAAATAAGAGCCTCACTCCCAATGCGGCGTACCCGAAACAACCCTTTTTTTATTGAGGTCTTACCCCACAGTAGGTGATCCAATGGATGTATTCTAAAACCTGATGGCTGGGTGGCTGGGCACGGAATTTGTTCGTGGTAATGGTGGATATCACATTTGAATGGGCTTAATGATTTATTCCCATAAAGTTTAAGGGAATTATTCTATTTTAGGGGACCTGGGTGATTCCATTTTTTTTCTTATTAGAATTATCTAAAAGAAATATGCCTGTAGGCGAAAAGTATTTAATTTTAATGAAACCAGTTGCAGCATTAGATTTTACAACCTTGCTTGATATCAGTACTTCGCAAAAAAATCGTTTTTTTTTATTACTTGAAGCTGTAAATAATATTAGCGGATTCTCGTGTGATTCCTTCAAGTCAGTTCCATCAGCATTTGACACCTCTGATCGTCGGATGGAGTTCGATGCGTGATTCTGAGAGGAGAAGAGAAACAGGATAGAAAAGCTAATGATTCATTTAGCTTATCAGCAATTCTTCCTTCACAACTTAAAAGATATGATGATAACAGGAACTAATCAAATCAAAAAAGAGTTTATGTTTGTGCTACTTTTATTCATATAACTTTAAATTAAAACATCTCAGTTCGAATCAATTAAATGTGTAAATTCAATTAGAATGTGCTCCTGCAGACAATTAACACAATTTCCTGCATAACACACGCGCGTGTGTATATATATATATATATATATATGAGAGAGAGAGAGAGAGAAGCGTAACCATTTACTTTGGATCGGCTTTCAATTACTGGTTCGGAAGTTTAATTTGAGGCAACTTACATCCTCCACTGGCTCATGGAAATCTGGTCAAAAGCTAACCATGTTTCGGATGAATTATTAGCTCATCAGCCAATCTTTATATAATTACTTAACCACTACTCAACCAGAAGCAAAAGGTTAACGACACAAGCCATAAACACATAATATAAATCCATTTCGGACTAATCAATATTTTTTATTCTGTCAACTCGAATCAGCCTTACAAACATGGGTCACCCTGCAGTGCATTTCATTTTATTAAATATCAGAATTATTATCTATTATGGAAAGGGACTCCCATATAGAGTGTGGGGAACATTCACACCAGGTCATTTGAGCCGTGTCTACCCATCGAAGTTACTACGTCCCGAATGAAAGCCAAACAAAGCGTGTGTGTGTGTGTGTGTGTGTGTGTGTGTGTGTGTGTGTGAGTGTAACGGTGTATCCGTGTTTATCTTAGATTGAGTGAGATTGTGATTCAGGAAGCTATTCCTTTCATCACCTTTCACATTATGTCCAAGTTCGGTTAATATAAAAAAATATAATGTTAGTCACAATCCCCGACATGGTATTTTTTGACAATATTTTTATAGTTTTATTCATCTTGTCTTACAAGGTTTTTTTCGCCATTGTTCCAGTTTTGTATGAAAATTATTCGAAAATGATCTTTCTGGACGCTTCCGTTGTCATTACTTATTTTCAAGAGAATAATCATAATATCATTGATCCTTGAAAATCCTGTGATTATATATATATATATATATATAGGTGCGTGTGTGTGGAGAGAGAGAAAGTGAGAGAAAAAGATGGAGAGCCATGCTTAGTGTATGGTTTTCGTTGGAGATGGAATTGACGATTCGAGTTCAAAATATCGGAGAGGTTCTTGGGTTTCACTTTGCACTAATGTTCTAATGAAAAGCATTAAATTCTTCCTCACCCAGATATTGGGACATAGTTGGGTAGAATGAATTTTTTAGCGTTGGTAAATCAACTAGTATAAAATTTGAAAAACAATGAATTCAAAACACCTCTACTTCATTCAAAGTTGCTCTGTCACATCCAGCCCGAGGCGGAGGTTTTGGATAGACACACACGTGTGTGTGTGTGTGTGTGTGTATTTAACAGAAATACCCTTTCAAGTTCTCTACTGTACATATTTAATTTATATAAATGATCATTCATAAATATCTGTATAACATTTCCTAAAGTTACGCAGAATATCATTACCAAAGTTTTACTGTATTTTGTGTATTTATCGTTTTTATCACATGAAATATATATATATTACATGAACTTGTTTTGTTATCTATACTATCTGAACTCATAAACCCGAAAATATATTTACTTCATTAAATTACGGATTTAAATATGTGTGTGTAACTTAAAATATTTCTCGGACTGATATACTATACTTTAACGAGCACACTACTCGGGTAAATGTCCCTTTCACTCACGACAACATGAGAACTTTTCGTGTAATTAACATCACGAAAGACGAGAATCGAATTAGCAATAGGGATAGAGCTATTTCTATGATTCTTATCTTTCTTTGTACATTTAGATGCGCAAATAGGCTTTCTGAAAATTCTTTATCTTCGTTTTCTCACAAATACGACATCAATAATTAAATAATTCTGCATTAAATTAGTTTTACAGCCATAAAAATTATGGTGATTACCTTAAATTAAAAGCGAACAAAAAAAATTACAAATCGCCTTCAGCGAGGAAGTAAAAAAAAGTGTATATAACTGAAGTGTTGGGCGCGTCTGTGGACAATTTTCTAAAAAGTCTATTTCGAATTTCGTAATGCAATATTCACGTTTTAATGAAGCGAAAGCAAACTTTACAGCCACGTCCTGTTAAACGAGCATATACTTGCGCAAAACACTTTTATACACAAATGCGTGTGTATAATGATAATTGGACTCTTTGCTCCTCGTATTATGTTCTCAAGTCATGCAAAAAAAAAAAAAAAAAAAAAAAAAAAATGGCAATTACATCGGTTTTGAGGATCAACTTTTTTTTCTTTTTAATTTTAGTGAGACCAGGGACATATGATACGTGCAGGTTGCGATTCCATGGGTTTCAAATATTAAAGATAGTGTATCAACATATGATTTTTTTTTTTACTAATGAGTAAAGAAAAATTAAAAATAAGAAAGCTGCAGGGCTTGACAAGATTCCTCCAGAAGTATGGAAGGCCAGACAATTCGACGACATACTGCCCCGACACTGCGACGCAGTCTATAATCAAAATCCGATAGACGGATGAAAAAAGGGATGCCTCCTCCCCTTCCCTAAAAAGGGCGACCACAGATTAGCCAAGAACTACAGAGGTATAACACTTACGTAGCAGCCAAAATTTAAAATGCCCAACTACACAACCGCATAGAACCCAAAATTGACAACATCCTTAGGAAAAACCAAAATGGCTTCCGAAAAAATAGATCCACAACCTCGTAAATATTGACCATCCGTAGAATCCTTGAAGGTGTACGAACAAAAAAAAAATGCAGAAGACATTACTATTTGTCGACTTTACCAAGGCCTTCGATTCTATTCACAGAGGGAAAATGGAACAAATTCTACTAGCATACGGTCTACCCAAAGAAACCGAAGCAGCAATAACGATTCTCTACAAAAACACCAAAGTGAAAGTACGTTCACCGGATGGAGACACAGAATACTTCGACATTGTAGCAGGAGTACAACAAGGGGACACGCTACCTCCATACCTCTTTATCATCTGTCTAGACTACGTGCTTAGAACATCGATTGATAAAATCAGAGAAAACCGCTTCTAGCTGACAAAGAAAAGAAACAGAAGGTACCCCGTAAAAACAATTACCGACGCTGACAAGGCAGATGACACAGCGATACTTGCGAATACACCCAACCAGGCCGAAACCCTACTACATAGAAAGTTGCAGGCATTGGCCTCCATGTCAGTGCACACAAAACTGAATATATGTGCTATAATAAAACAGGCGACTTTTCCACATTAGACGGAACCTCTTTGAAATTGGTAGACAAGTTCACCTATCTAGAGAGCAGTGTCTCATCAACTGAAAAAAGACATCGACACGCGGCTAACGAAGGCATGGACAGCTAACGATAGACTCTCGATCATATGGAGATCTGACCTAACCGATAAAATGAAACGCAGTTTCTTCCAGGCAGCGGTCGTATCGATACTGCTGTAAGAATGCACTACTTGGACGCTAACTAAAAGGCTGGAGAAGAAGTTGGACGGCAACTACACAAGAATGTTGCGAGCAATATTGAACAAGTCCTGGCGGCAACACCCTACAAGGCACCAACTACACGGCCACCTGCATCCCATCACGAAAACTATCCAAGTTAGACGAACCAGACATGCAGGACACTGCTGGAGAATCGGGGACGAACTCGTAAGCGATGTACTCCTATGGACCCCCACATATAGCCGAGCAAAAGCAGGACGACCAGCTCGAACATACATACAGCTGTTATGTGAGGATACGGGATGTAGCCCTGAAGACCTGCCACAGGCGATGAACGATGGGGAGAAGTGGCAAGAGAGGGTCAGGTATATCTGTGCTGGCGGCACGACATAATGATGATGAAACGCTCTAACGGATAAAAATTGGAGTATTTTGTTTTCCGTTTTCATTGAATATCGATTGTATTTATTGTAGTGTGATATCAAGTTGCATGATTAAAGGTTTTATTGGTCCGCAAAATTCTATCAGTAAGTTAAGTTTATAACGTAAATTTTACGAGACATAAAAACGTACAATGAACAGCCAGTCGATTGATTGACTGTCAACCAGTCTGGGGTTTGTATGTCTGGAGGTAATGAAATGTCATTTAGTGTCCGTTTAAATTTATTTTCTTTTTTTATCTAGCAGTATTAAATATTGTTTACAGTTATTTGAGATCAGGTATTGTTATATAATACAAACAAATAAAACAGTTTTATGGTTCCAAGTAATAATAATCGTTATCAAGCAATTATATGGCATCGAATATTTCATCATATGCAAGTATTTTTCAAACAGTTCTATTTGACGCATAGATGTGAAATTAACAGGCACTACCACTCCAAGTCGGAGTGAAATCGGGAATAATGAGCAGAATCAGATACTTGAAAACTGGAGCCCTAATCGACCGCGTATTCTCTTGTCAAATTTCTAAACAATCTCTTTTTGATGTGGTAGGGTAATATCAGGTTTCATTTTTAAGAGATTGATTTACTTACAGTATTGTCTCACGAATTTTAGTGGTACAACGTAGAATTTAAAAGACAGCAAAAGTTACTACGGTCAATCGGTCGGATATTTTTTCTTGATTTCCCAAAAAGTATAGTTTAAATTTGCTAGCAAAATACCTTTGTTGGAATTACAGGAAATGATACACACATCCAAAAGATCAGGAGCTGTGCATCATAAAGAAAAGCAGCATCACACCACTTAAAACAAACGTACTTGTCTTTATTCATGTGACGCTTGCATTCCAGCTTCTATCCACATTCTAATTATTTCTATAATCAATAAGAATTGACGCACGATTAGATTAATGGGAAAAATTTGACTTTTTTTACGACTTGACTTTCGTAGTCAAGTTTGGTTTGGGCAAAAGACTGTTCAAAATATATAAGATTTTTATAAAAATATGCTCATTTTTCTTATAAAGTCAAACCTTTTTTTTAAGCAAGATACTTGTTTAGAATAACCAATTAACCTGGATACTTTGTTAGAAATGTATTATATTCACAATCCAAATAAGAATAAGTTTCTCTCATTGATTTGTTAATAATTTTTTGTAGTTTTTTTCCTGTACATTAACAAAATATTGATTTATAAATTTGGGATTATGTAGCCTTTCGGTAAATCAAAACCAATATATACTAACAAACATAAAATAAATCTTAGAAAATGTTATAAAGGCACTCGTGGTGTAATGAGAACTGTCATGAGAAATAGAATTAGTGACCTGAGTTTAAATTCTGGACGAGGCTATTTGGATTTCACATAACACGGATACTCTTGGGAAAGGTATGAATGTAACTGTTCTTCTTCCAGCTACAATTAAATAGTAAGGTAGACTGGTCTCTTTAATCTTGGTATGGCTACCTTTATAGTAGAAGGAAACACACACAATGCAAACCTTTTAAAAAACGGCATTAACACATTACATTGTGTCACATCCTGCACTCGCAGAAGGATTGGATAAATATATATTTATTTGTCTAAGGACAACATAATCTTACACCCCTCAGCTATATTTTTATTTTTGAATTATGAATTCGTGTAAGAATAAATAGGGGTTACCAATTTCTAAGAAAAAAAATCACTTTTCTGCAAACATTTTAATAGATTTAGGAGAGGAAATAGCAAGGTAAATCAATACAAATGCCTTTTAAGATTGAATATAATTCATATTTTGAATGCGTAAAAGTTCAATAATAAAAACACTGTACTTTTCTTCAGTGTCGGGAATACAAATGCTACATCCCTATACATTTAAAAAAAAGATTTCGATAACCATTTTTCTATTTAGTCTGAAGAAATTGTTACGATGGCCAGAGATCAGATCCTGGTTGGAGTTTTTTTACATTACACATAGCGCTAGAACCCTTGAGAAAAATGAATGTATGCAACTATTCTCCCTTCAACAATGGATAAATTGTTTGGGAAGACTGGGTTACTTAACTTTGCTATGGCAACGAATCTAGGAGAATAAAAATTCAAGATGCATCCTGTTTGGTTCTGCTTAAACATTGACCTTATGTCATATTTTAGTTCAAATTCATACCGTAACAGTAAAATTCGCATACAGTTGTCGGTCAGATCAATAAATGGATAGCCCATCCCTAGAAAGTTAGAATCTGAATCATTGCCAGTATTTGAAATTGAAATAATATATGATTTGTCACACTGCTGACTGAATTAATCTGTGACTAAGTTTTCTTGTTCTTTACTTATTTTATATGTATTTTTGTTAGGACTATTTTTTTTACTTATGGGAGGATTGTTTTCTATCTGAATTTTACACAAAATTCAACGAACGCCACCACTTTTCATTCTTGATGCAGCAATTTAATTTATTGCATTTAACGGCAACAACTTCAAATCCTGGAATTAAATCCTTACTTTTTTATACAACATTCTTTAAAATCGATGTTTTTTTTTTTTTTTTTTTTTTTTACCTTTCCTGCTTTGAAATCTGTTTCAAAGAGAGTATCATAGTATTATTTCTCTTCAGGGTTTTGAGAAGATTTGCCTTCTTAAAAATCTTTTGAAAATCCATCAATGAAACTTTTAGTAAAAAAGCCGGCGTGATCATATGAGAACATTTTAGTTTTTATCCTGCTCATTGTCAAGTATTTCATTAATTTCTTAATAAGTATATGTTTATTCACACACACATACACATATTTTCATTCTTGAGAAGTTAAACTATTTTCTTATGATGATCACTCGGTAAAGATTCACATCTGGAACAGTGGACTGATCATAAAAAATGTCCATACATCTCAGGAAACAAGAGACGTTTTCCGAGCCAGATATTTTCAATGAGTATATAAAAAAAAGATAAAGGATTAAGAAAAGGTTTAGAGTGTAATTAACTGATCGACGATGAATGTAGAAGAGTAAGAAGGATTAGGGGATTTTTACTTTGGTGATTGATGAACCTTCACTATCAATTAACTGATATAGAAGCCAGAAATCGGGAAGCCCCGAAATATTTACTGAGATAACGTAATTTCAAGACTAATTCTCTTAAGAATTCCTAATTTCCTAGAGATAATTTCATCATTGATAAAATAGCTAAATACTCCCCCTTGGGATAATGGTAAGACGACCTTAAACCAATGACAATGCAGGGCTGCAGAATTTTTGACTGAACAAAAAGCGGACCAATCTTAATTTGGTATTGTGTGGGAAGTGATTGATTCTGATATAATCAGGGCGATTTTAAACATCAGTGAGCACGGACATATCCCGACATACAAAAGAAGCAGATCCCCTTGCGCTTGACAAACAAAAGCCCAGTCAAGAAAAAATTCGATTTTTTTCACAATAATCCGGTCAGCTATAATTTCTTAAAGATTATGGTTACAAATAAAAGAGTTAACGCTGATCTTTAATACCGACCTGAATGAAATTAGCAGTTGTTATGAAGGATTTCCGCCTTCTTGGCTGGGTTCAAAATACGTCGACTATATCCTATACAGAATGGTAAGACCCCCAAATTAAATGTTAGAAGTCAATCTAGGAATCAAATTCATCTGTTTGAAAATCATCCGTATCCAATAGGGATATTTGATGCCATATATCAGTAAATTATTCATGTTAAGAACAATTGGTTTTTGACGCTTTGCTTTTAGTGGGCAAATAGTCATTCTTTCATAGCTAGCTTTGTCGTCTACCATTTTGTCATTTATGGATTTAAATAGAATTTGAGTAGGCCTACTACTTAGTAGGGGGGGGGTAGAGTCGTCACTTCACTATTTGTTTCATTTTTGTTTTTGGCATGGGTGACTTTCTTTACTTAGGCTGTATATTTTAAACTACTATGGTGATCTGTAGGAATTCTAAAGTTTTATCAAAGAGTTTCATGTACCGAACGTGTTAGCCACTTTGACTAGGTTCAAATATTAAATTTGGATTTACGGTAAAATTGCCTTTAGATTGAAAACACAGATAGTGTACAAGCGTCATTTTACAAACAAAAGAGCATACACTTTTTGTATAATTTTCTGTCATTTTAAGTTAAGACATAAATACAATATTATACTAACAATATTATACAAGAACAGAGATAAACGCACGAAAAGGATATCAAATATTACGATACTGCAATGAATGGGCTCTAGACACTGCATTAGAATGGAAAAAACTCTGTCAATACCACAGTAAGAGGTGTAGGAATACATATAGGACCAAGAGCGTTAAAATCCCTTAATAGCATAGAGAGAATACAACCTAGGATGATGGTAGCTATTTTTAATGGCGTCCCCAGTGCAACAATGTCAGTGAAGAAAGTGAACTCATCGCCTTCTACGATGAGTTGTCCTCTCTAGTGCGTAGCACCCTGAAACACAACGTTATAGTCATTGGCGAGACATAAATGCCCAAATCGGGAAAAACGGAAACAAGAAATACAGCCTACACAACACGTTTAACAGGAATAGACAAGTTCTAACAGATTTCATGTTAGAAAATAGATTAACATGCCTCAATACAAACTTTCAAAAGAGGAAGGGAAATTATGGACTTACACATTCGCAAGAAATGATATAGTACAGGTAGACTACGTCTTTATAAACAAGAAATGGAAAAATAGCGCAATGAATTGCGTGGCATACACCTCTTTTGAGGGTGTGTCCTTCGATTACCGAATAGTCACGGCAAAACTACTACAGAATGCATACAAAATCAGATAGATAAGATAGACACTCTAGGATAGCGTGACAAACGATAAACGAAGTGAGCAGAAGGTAGAGCACAGCCAAAGCTGAATTGAAAGCTACAAACCAACAAGAAAGTATAAAACTATGGAAAGAGCATTTCGAGAATCTACTAGGAAACCCACCAGAAGTTACACATGAACCAATCAACAGAATTATTAGATAGCATTTAGATATTAAAAAAGGACAGTTTACTCAAGAAGAAATCGATTCAGTACACAGAAAAAAATAGGAAAGCCGCAGGGCTTGATGAAATCCCCCTAGAAGTATGGAACACCAGACAATTCTATGACATACGGCTCCGACACTGTGATGCTGTTTATAACCAAAATCCGATCGACAGACGGATGAAGGGATGCATCCTCCGTTTCCCTTAAAAGGGTGACCTCGGATGAGCCAAGAACTACCGAGGTTTAAACAATTACATCCATAGGAGCCAAAATATAAAATGCCCTACTACACAACCACATAGAACCCCAAATTGACAACATTCTTAGGAAAAAACAAAATGTCTTTTGAAAAAATACATCAACGACCTCACAAATGTTGACTACCCGTAGAATCCTTGAAGGCGTAAGAGCAAAAAGCCTACAGGCGACAACACTATTTGTCGACTTTATCAAGTCTTTTGATCCCATTCACAAAGGGAAGATGGAACAAATACTACTAGCATACGGCATAGCAGAAGAGACCGTCGCGCAAAAATGATTCTTTATAGAAACACTGAAAGTGCGTTCTCCGGGTGTAGACACAGAATGCTTCGACATTGTAGCAGGAGTACTTCAAGGGGACACACTAACCCCATACCTCTTTATCATCTGTCTAGACTACGTGCTTAGAACATCGATTGATAAAATCAAAGAAACGGCTTCGAGCTGACAAAGAAAAGAAGCAGAAGGTACACTGCAAAAACAATTACCAACGCCGACGACATAGCGATTTTAGCAAATACACCCGCTCAAGCAGAAACTGCATACTCTGGAACGAGTCACCGTAGGTATTGACCTCCATGTCAATGCACACTCAAACAGGAGACATTTCCACATTAGACAGTAGCTCACTGATTCTAGGAGAAAAGTTCACCTACCTAGGAAGCAGTGTCTCATCAACCGAAAAGGACATCGACACGCGGCTAACGAAGGCATGGACAGCAATCGATAAGCTATCGGTCATATGGAAGTCATATCGAAGTCAGACCTGACCGATAAAATGAAACGCAGTTTCTTCCAAGCAGCGGTCGTCTCAATACTGCTATGTAGATGCACTACATGGAAGCTAACTAAACAGCTGGAGAAAAAGCTACACAAGAATGTTGCAAGCAATTTTGAAGAAGTCCTGAAAGCAACATTCCAAAAAAGCACCAACTGTATGGCCACCAACCTCCCATCATGAAAACTATCCAAGTTAGACGAACCAGACATACAGGACTCTACTGGAGAAGCAGAGACGAGTTCATAAGTGATGTACTCCTATGGACCCTCTCATATGGCCGAGCCAAAGCAGTACGACTAGCTCGAACCTACATACAGCAGCTATGTGAGGATACGTGATGAAGCCCTGAGGACCCGCCAGATGCGATGAACGATAGGGACAAGTGGCGAGAGAGGGTCAGGTATATCCGTGCCGGCGGCACGGCATGATGAACAATTATTCAATGCTATGCCTGTTTACTGAGAATTATTATTTTCTTGAATCCATACAACTCATAAAGGTTTATCTCATTAAACAAAGAACAAAAAGCAAACGATATAACTGTGTTCAAACAAATGAATATTGTTAAATAGAAACACTTACTGAACACCATAAAATTAATTGATTTACAAGAGAATAACTGAAACCATAAAACTGCATGCAAATTATTTGTTTTTGATAGATATAATTGGTACCATATACCAGTCTAATGTACACTTTAAAAAATAACTACTCAACTGTGAATACACAATTAACCGGATTCCTTAATATCTAAGACTGAAAATAACCCAAAACGAGTAGACATGGCGTTAAAATCAATAAAAGATAATTAGTCATCCAAGCACTACTCATGATTCTTATCTAACGATGACGATTCGACCAACTTTACTTAGAGACATCTCCAGATCTAAAAATATTTCTCAAAAAATGGGTGAAAAGGATTATTGATGTTATTAGAAATAAATTACAATAAATAATGAATGAACTCACCTTCAATGAGATCTATTCTAATTCGAGATTCAATTATTAGATGCTGACCCTACATTACATACATTTTCTTTTAGATCTTTAATTTAATGTGAGGTATATTATCACGTTTAATATTTACATCCACGTGTATTTATAAATTGGACATTTTTCAGTAAAGTGCATGCTAGTATGAGCGGAACGTTTGTTATCGTAGCCCAGATAATATGCGTCAGGTTGCCGAATATTTCACATCAGAGAGAAAAAAGTGGATTATCACGCTGATAGAGACTTAAGGAAATTCAGCAGTTAAAATGATTTAAGTAAACTAGGACTTATAGATTAGAAAAAGTTTCTCTCAGAAACTGAAATCCTTTTCATTTTAGATATTGACTATGTTTGAATTGCAAACTGCAGCTAATTGAAGAGCTGACAGCGTATATATATATATATATATATATATATATATATATATATATATATTAGCGTACAAGTCAATATTTTATGCAAAGAGAGTCAAATTATACAACTGTGCTAAAATCAAAAGTGGTCAACCAGTGGAGTAATAGTCGTAACAATTGACATACACCACCAGACTGCAACAAATATTTTTGATTTATATATGTTCACTAAACATGAATTTAACAATTTAAATCAGAGTCTAATTTAAAACTGTAATACAAATTAAGTATTACACTAACGCTATATTACGCACCGTTTCCAACTGTTGATTAACTAGCAGTTAGCAGTAAAGGTCGCTGCACCCAGAAGGTCAGTATAGACCCAATTTCAGGATAGCGCAACAGATTGTAAATTCACATGAAAATAAGCCCTTATGAGTGGATATGCATGTTTCAAATATCCTATCAGTAGCTTACAGCATGTACTTAAAAACGAGCAGCATAAGATTCGAGGTCAATTTTTAAGCGACTAAGGACATGGTTGAATTCGGAGTTTTTCTTTTCCTAGATCAGTTACCATACCAATTGTAAGTTAAAGATCCAAGTCTGGAGAGTGTGTATTTGGATTTGTACTTTTTCCCTAGGGGTGCTCAGATCGACGTATCCATTTCTAACGACTATTATCACTTTATTCGGAGTCTTTTCTTCAATGTTATATTCACAACAGTTCAGTCGATGCGTCTTTCAGCCTCATTCAGCTGTTTCATGTAGAACTTCGGAGTCCACACGAAACCTAACCTAACTCTTATAATTCAGTTAACCATGAACGAGTAAAAGTTAGAAGCAATAGTAGGTAATGCTTGTTATTTACCTGGAGTTGGGATTGAATCTGCAACCTCCAAATGATTTAATTTTGAAGCACTTTTGACCAAACATACGTTGTTCCATGTGCTCTGTTGGACTATTCAGAATGAATTATTGGGACTTATAAACTTAATGTATTCATCAACCAAAAAATACAACTTATTACTCCCATCTGTGATTTTTAGATTAACTCGTATTGCATTTTTTCATCTAGCTTTTTGCTTATGAGTCCCATATCGTATTAAGATCTGTATTTGGTCTGATCAGGAAGTCAATTTCGCCCAACTTACGCGCAGTTTCTTTAAGATGTGATATTCTCGGGGTTCTTCCCTATCGATTATTTTGACTTCATCTCACTTGAACTTATAGACCGTGTGGATTTCCTTCTTAGACTATGAGACACCGAAAGAAGACTCAACGATGCATCTGAAACGTTATAAATATTATGATAAAAAAGGAAGACTAAATTTCGAATATTCTCATTCATAAAAATTATCAAGTTTCCTGTCAGAAATTTAAACTATTTCCAATAACGATTACAATTACACCACTGATACCTCAACACCAGTAGCTTACTGTATGTTGGGGGAGGGTTAACCAATTCTGTACGTTTGAGAGCGGCTTACCCAATATTGCATGTTTGGGGGTGAGGGTCAATAATACTGTATGTTTGGGAGGGGGAGGGTCAACCAATACTGTATGTTTGGAGGGGGAGGGTCAACCAATACTGCAAGTTTAGGTCTAATAGAGTTTTTTGTTAAAAATCTTGAGAACGACTAGTAAGTCACAGTTTACGCTGTGTGTGTGTGTGTGTATATATATATATATATATATATCCCATTCTGATAATTGTATGCTCCAAGAGAGCAAGAATTCCCCTAATTTAGTGTTTTCAATTAAGCGTAACCTTATAGGGATGTTTTTAAACAACTTTGAGAAATGTTAGATTTTTATTTCAGATAGTTTAAATAGGTTTTCTTCCTGGACTGCCCTTTTTTGTTATGATCAAATTTATAATGGATATATTATATTAATCACTTCAGAATACACAATTCTGGCGTATCATTTGGTAAAAATTCTATGAAATCTCTTATTCTAATTAAAGTGATGTGATAAGCCGTTTTTGTTGGATAACAACAAACCAACAATGATTTTAGTAATACACAGGTATTTCATAGACTTTTTAAAGTTCTATTTTCAAGAAATACAACCTTGGATTCTTTTTAAATTTTAAATTGTAAATACTGAGCCAATGAATGTAATTTCTGAAGTGCTGCAAATTATAACAATCTATGGTCACTTGAACAATACAAGGAACATTTCAATTATTGAAATTACCTTGCAGTTAGCGAAGGGACTTTTTAAGTATATACGCCTTTGTAGACGAGGTTTTGAACAAGATATTTTAGCAAGAGAAATGACACAACGTAACGATTGCTCATCTGATGATTAACCATAAGCCACAAATCAGTAAAAGTAGCAATTTGCAGAAGAGGATTACATTTAGTTAATCTATAAACTTTCATCGCTTACTGATTTATTAGATTGAGTGATATCTAAACTAAGTGATTTGCCATTTTTATTAAAGACCTAAAATGATATTAAAGAAATTAAGATATTCACTATATATATATATATATATATATATATATATATATATATATATATATATATATAAAATTTGCTTATATGTATAGGTGTAACATACCCATGATACGGATATGTAAAATGATCATAGAATGTTTATAAAATATATACATAGAACATAGGAATCACGAAAAACACTTACGACTTCTTAGCCCAGGTACGAAACTTTTTATTACCTTTGAGTTAAAAGGTTTTTCGACATAAAGAGAGAGATACCATCTTTCTATACTGACTTTTCCATCTGCCCCCCCAACACGTGCGACACCTGCCGCAAAGCCTCGGTGAGCAAGCGAAAGTCAACCGTCTTTTTCCGAGGCAAAACTCAACTGACTTTTCTCAAATCCACCAGAATCCTCCGCGCACGCTTCCGGTGCATGACATCATTCACATCCAAAGTCACACTTTCTATCTGGGATTTTTATTTTGACATCTGTGAACAACACGTCAACACCTGCGCTCAAGTTTGCACCTAACTAACCCATGCGCTAAGCGAAAGGTTCTCAGCCTAACTAAAGCCAAAGGCAGGATATATAAAACGAAATCCCGCGGCCATTATATTACATAGGGGCCGAGGTTGTAATCATTACTGTTGTACGAAACGGACACTGCAACATGAATTCAAATCCTGTAGTAAGTTGATTGCATTTCACATAGCACTAATACTCTTAAAAAAGTTATGAATACAATTATTCTCCCTCCAGCTATAGGTAAATTGTAGGGTATTCAGGGTTTTTAGCCTTGGTTAGGAAACTAGTTTAAGTGAAGGGACACTGAATTCAAGCCTTTTAAACTTCACTTCGAAATTGATCCTTTGTCATACATACAAATATGGTGGCACCATATAACTCACCTCTTTGAACGTTTTTATTTTTTAAAGAAGGACACCGGTTTTGGTTTATGTTCAGAACAGAAAAGGATAAAAGAAAACGTATCCAATAGTATAAAATCCTCGGTGGATGTGCGTGTGACACGTTACTCTTCAGCCAAAATCAAGTAGATCCTAACTATACCATTAAAGAAGAAGATAAAGCTTATTAGCTGGATAGTTTTTTGGTTTTTTTTTTTTTTGGTGGGTGTTTCAGACTGTCTTTCGGTGGATCACTGCTGCTCTCTCAACTTGAGCTCTAATACAATATTTCAGTTTGGAATGCCTGCCCCCTATCTTCGAGTGTTCATATTCTCTTTCCTGTTTTTTTTCCTTTTCCCATCGTCCCCTACAGAGTAGACACGAAATGACCCTTTTGGATATATAGGTTTTTGACTTCCGGGGAACAAAACCGCTTTTTCCGGTTTCAAACCTTTAACAACTAAACCATAAATTAAACAAAAAACCTGTTTGCTTTACCTGAGCCTATCAGCGATGATGTGTTTTGTTTACTGTGGATATCACAAAAACATTTAATTCCATCGAGAAATCTTTCCTTTTCTATCATTTAAAAACTACCGAAATCGATAACTTTTTAATGAACCGCATTTAAAAACCCTATAGATCCAGGTTCATACACATGTATAATCTACACTGCTGCCTACACATCCTCTATTACTGATAGGCTTTCACAAAAATACATTTATATGTTTATACGCGTACACATAGAAACACATCTACACGCATATGCATTATAGCGTCAAAATTGACACCTCTAAAGGCAAGTGAATTTTGTATCACATAAAATGAATTACAACAAACCCAAATCATTTCAATTAAAAATAGCACACGCACTTTCAGTATGTGTGTGTGTGACAATGACACAATTGGCATTTTTACAAGATTAATGGACTTAGCACTTTTCACTTAAATTAGTAACTGGATTATAATATTACGTAATATTCCTGTTTTGGGCACCATTTTAATAATCTGAATTTTAGATATAACGACAATAAATATGAACTTTGAATTGAAATACTTGAATTTTTCCTTAACAGAAGTACTCATTTCATTATGGGCCATTGTTACAACGAGTTCACGAGTCATCTAATATAGATCATCATCATCATATCGCGCTGGTAGCACGGATATCCCTGACCCTCTCTGGCCACTCCTCCCTATCGTTCATCGCCCCAGGTAGGTCTTCAGGACAACATCCTGTATCCTCACATAGCTGCTGAATGTATGTTCGTGATGGTCGTCCTGCTTTTGCGCGGCCATGTGTGGGGATCCATAAGAGTACATCTCTTATGAGTTCATCTCTGCTTCTCCAGCAGTGTCCTGCATGTCTGGTTCTTCTAACCTGAATAGTTTTCGTGATAGGGGGCAGGTGGCCGTACAGTTGGTGTCTTGTGGGGTGTTGCTGCCAGGACTTGTTCAGGATTTCACGCAGCATTCTTGTGTAATTGCCATCTAGCTTCTTCTCCAACCGTTTTGTTAGCGTCCATGTAGTGCAGCCATATAGCAGTATCGATGTGACCGCTGCCTGGAAGAAACTGCGTTTCATTTTATCGGTTAGGTCTGATTTCCATATAATTGATAGCCTATTGATAGCTATCCATGCTTTCGTTAACCTCGTTTCGATGTTCTTTTCGGTTGATTCGACGCTGCTTCCTATGTAAGTGAATTTGTCTACTAGTTTAAGAGGGGTTCCTTCTAGAGTGGAGATGTCCCCCGTTTGTTTATAGCACATATATTCTGTTTTCTGTGCATTAACATAGAGGCCTATGCTTGCTGCTGCTCGTTCCAAACTATGCAGTAGTGTTTCGGTTTGGTCAGGTGTATTTGCCAGTATTGCTATGTCATCGGCGTAGTCGGCGTCGGTAATTGTTGTTGCGGGGTACCTTTTGCTTCTTTTCTTCGTCAGTTCGAAGCCATTCTCTTTGATTTTGTCAATCAATGTTCTAAGTACGTAGTCTAGACAAATGATAAAGAGGTACGGAGCCAGCGTGTCCCCTTGTAGTACTCCTGCTACAATGTCAAAGTATTCTGTGTCTCCATCTGGTGATCGTACTTTTACTATAGTGTTTCTATAGAGAATCGTTATTGCCGCTATGGTTTCCTTAGGTATGCCGTACGCTAGTTGGATTTGTTCCATCTTTCCTCTGTGAATGGAATCGAAAGCCTTGGTAAAGTCGACAAATATTAATGTCGCTTATAGGTTTTTTGCCCGTACACCTTCAAGGATTCTACGGATGGTTAATATTTGTGAGGTCGTGGATCTATTTCTTCGGAAGCCATTTTGGTTTTTTCTAAGTATGTTGTCGATTTTGGGTTCTATGCGGTTTCGTAGTTGGGCATTGTAGATTTTGGCTGCTATGGATGTAAGTGTTATGCCTCGGTATTTTTTTGCTAATCCGAGGTCCCCCTTAAAATCCTAGAAATTGTGACTGAACATGAAAGGTAATTTTTGTCGATATTCTTATGTTCAATAGTAGACTACACCAGATAACCACGATTTCCTCATCCGTACCCCTTCTAATAATTGCCTACCATTTATTAACTGTTTACTTCCCGTCTGTCAGCTTAGCTATTCCCTGACTTACAAATAACAATTTATTAATAGTACAGACGTTAACTGCAGATGTATGAGAAGAATCAAATCCTACAAACTTACTTCTACAATCCTACATTGTGATTTTGATTTGATTCATTTACTTACACGATTCAAAATGTGTATGTAATTATCACCAATATTTTGAGACGTGTATTAGATTACACTGCTGCAGAAAATTTAAAACCCAGAAAAGTTTTTACCTAATAAAGGTTAGACAATATACCAAACCAGACTGATTATGATTAACTATTGTGATTGTAGCTTGACCTAGAGGTTTGATACGTTTGGATAGTTACTTAGATTTGATAAATATTGGGCGCCAACTAACAACGAACGCTGATATCTGTTCGGTTTGTAATAATAGCCATATCTCATGTCAATCACTGGGGAAACAATTTATTGGTTGTAAATCAGGTTTTTGAGTTTTGACACATACGTAAAAAATTATGATCTGTGATATATAATAATCCAATGAGACGAACATCAATATGACAGCGCATGTTGTTTTGAGGCCCATTTCTTTATGAAATTCACTAATAAAATAGGCCTATTCACACTTTGATCAAATTCTTTGTAGGAAACCGGGATAAAGAGAGAAAGATACTAGAGAAAATATCCACTATATTCTCTTAACAATAATCATTATGTAGAGCTTAGAATACACTAACTGATAAAACTCCTGAAACAGAGACATGTTTTTGTCATGTGACTATACTATCTGATGATGAAGCCCAATTCTGGTGATATTGGCTGTGTGGAGTACCCATTCGTTGCTATTATATCTACGTCCACTTAGCCAGATCGATACTACATTTATTCGTATTCGAAAGATAAGTGTAAATCTATAAAGAAATAATGGTACAAATAATGTAAATATACATTTTTACTAACCCCTCCGCTTGGTCAGGATATGACACAAGGTCAATTTTTAAGCAAAGTTTGACAGGTTTGAATTCAAAGTTTTCCTTCTCGACCAGTTGCCTCACCAAGGCTGAAGAACTTAGTTTGACCTACTTTTTACCCATAGCTGGAGGGAGATTATTTGGAGTCATACTTTTCCCTAAATAAAGTAAATATAAATGTTCAATGAATACACTTCCCTAACTTTTGACTTGAAATTATCGGTAGATATATTGTCAATCATATTTGGCAAACAAAGAGTCTACCCTGAGAGGTTGCTGCTGACTGAAAATAAATAGTATTTGTGATTTATGTTTCACTTTTATAACAGAAAGAGGAGTCCCTGAGGCGTAAGGGGTAAAGTGGTGGACTGCAGAATCGTTATGAGTGAGTTCAATTTCCAGTCACGATATTGCATTTATATTAAAATTAGTACCCTTGCCAGGGGTATCAACCCCTTATCCTTCCAGCAATTGGTAAAATAGTACAACTACTAGCCTTCTACAAGGATTGGTTTGCTAATAAATAAACCACGTAGGTTTATATGCCATTAAACAAAGAAACTAAATCTAACAAAAAATGTTAAGTGTAAAGTAAGAAGTTATTTAAAATTTAACCATTTTCTAAAACAGCAATTTAGTTTAACAATAAATCTCTATAAACTATTGTATCTATAGTACATTACTTGATAGTAATAAAAATGAGAAACACTAAACTGAAGATAGTGCTAATTTAACATTATCCTTTTCATACGAGCTTCAATAAATGTAGCACTGAGTTCCAGAACAAATAGGTAAAATACATAGAAAAAAGTTTTAAAACATTGTAATATTTTTTTTATTTCATATCAAATGAGTGAAGAAAAGATAACAAATGCAGCCACTAAACAAAAATAATTATCAAATAAAACTGAACTAATAGATACTTCACTTTATCCCCAAATGTAACCAATATAATTGAGAATACTTAAACAAATCTAGGCATTAGTACACTTTCACTCCTTGTGAGTTCTTTATACTAGCGTTAGCTTGTGGTATTTCACATGACTGACAGAAAGTCTTCTCTTGTCTTCTGAACTCTTCTCAGTAATCAAGCCAATCTTAAAAATGCTGCAGTATGGATAGTCTCGATTCGTCCTCCGATTATCAAATTTTCCTGTCCCCTTTTCCTAACCATTTGGGACTGTTCCAAGTGCCTTAATCACAATTGGTATCACAGTCACTTTCATGTTACAAAACTTCCTTAGTTCTCACAAGGTCTACGTACTTCTTTCTTTTAGCTTTCTTTGATTTTCACTGTGATCAGCTGAGACGGCAAAATCCACTATAATTTTTTTCAAATATTTTTATTGGTTAATTATCACTGGGTCTGGTCTTCTGGCCGGGATGCGGTGATATTTTTGTATCTCAAAATCTGAATTTTATGCGTTTCATGCTCAAATTTTTATTGCTTTCACAATTCCCAGTGGATCACCTTACCCTCTCAGTCGAGCTTAGTCTTATACTCATTTTACGCTTGTTTGCTTCATGCGCTTATTATGCGATTAATAGTTTTGTCTTTGTAATCACCAAATGTACACTTGTTATTCTGTTGTGCATTATCGATTTTCAATTAAACATAATTGATCCTTATGGCGTTATTTGTGCTGCCTTCAGAGAAAACTCAGTTTGTCTATTTATGTTTCCCTTTCGTAGCTATTTTCAGGTTTTCTCGTGTGAGATTTCACCAGCTGTCGGCTTGAAACATTAATTACATCGTGCTTTTCCTCCATTTGTTTCTTATTTTTTATTGCTTTTCTCTTTTACCATATATTTTCAATGCTGTTAATGGCCTTTGTAGTTAGTCTTTGTTCAACATTATTATCTAGTCTTCGTACTGATGCATAAAGTCCTCTTCCTCTCCTTTCCTTGGCACATAGACCGACTATGTCATCTCTCTAATGTAAGGCCTATACCTTTTCATAAAGTTTCTTGTCCGCTAATCAATTTTGCTGAATTCCTCTTTTATCCATTTTAAGAATCGTCCAGAGTATCTTACAAAGGGGTTGGCGCAAATGTTTATCTCTTTGATTAGATTTCTACAACAGAACCTTGATTCGGAAATTTTTCTCGTTCGTCTGAGATACTCAGATGTTTTCTTTCATCGCCTCCTGTTTCATGATGTTCTCCTTCAATAATCGTAGGAGTTATAATTTTCCTTTTACATAAGTTTCTTGATAATTTCTTGGTTTGGCAGTTCTATTCTTCCCGTTATTTGTCTTGTCCCACTTTTCATTAATAGCATGGCACATATTTCCAATACAAATTCCATCCCTATATCCTGACTGTTTATTCTTATTGGTTTTATCAGAATCTCCAGTTTCCTCACGTTTTTTTTTTTTTTTTTTTTGCAAATAGTTTGATGCTATCCTTGTGTCATCCAGCCGCTCACTCAACCAACAACGTCTAATCTTCCTAGATGGGAGATCAAATCACAGCCGGACCAGCTGTCTGCCCATGTTGTGAATTTTAAGATCCAGACAGCTTAATGCAAAATTTTCGCTGAAAGCCGAAATAACCGAACTGGCTGATCATTTGATTACAAAAAAAAAAAAAAAAAAAAAAAAAAAGATAAAATAAAATAAAAGAAATAAATGTTGAAGTTTACACAATGACATACATAGAGTTGAATAATGAAATAATATTTTTAAGCAAGAAAGGAACAATTACCAGGTTTTAAAAAAAATGTTATTTCGATCTTCTATTCCCCGTAAATACGAAGCAGAATGTCTCGGAATCTCGAAGCGGTCAGCCCAAGTCCACGGTCACCCTTCCTCACTTAGACCCACTAAGTATTCTCAATACGTTATGTTAATTCTTATCTTCAGCTTGTTGGAACCACACAGATGTGACGGGATCTGGTTAGCTCCGAATCTGGTGCAAGGCTCTTTTACAGGAGCCCCTTCCTCCCTTGATCTTAACTCCACAACGATTCTGTCGCTTTTCTGCAAAACCTGTGTTTATATAACTGTTTCTCTTATTTCCGGGTGGGCGTATCTGATCAACGGTCTTCTCCTTAATCTTCAACAACTAATTCCACTCACTGTTGCTCTCCGCTACCCCAACAGTGAATCCTTGTACCTGCCATCAAAGAGGGAGGTTGGTTGCCTTCAAGCAAATTCTGCAACAATGGAGTATTGCCTTCCCCTCCTACCATTATGTCTCTCTCAGTGCCCTTCTCTCAGCAAGAATGTCCTCTTTCAACACGTGATTCATACGTCATATCCAGTGGATTACTCACTTCCAAAAATTTTTTAAAAATTCCATTTCACCAAGTTTGATTTTTTTTCATGAACAATTGTCCTGGATTTGGCTGACCCCTTTCGTAACCCTATATCCTGTTTTGCCATTGTTTTGCCCAGTCAGATAGGGCTGTAGAATACACCGAATGCACCTCTACGGTATGATAAGAATCCTTAACACTAAAGAATCTGATGCTGATGTTCCATTAATGCTGGAGCCTAGGGGAATGCGGAGTACCCCTTCATTGCTATCGCTCCCAGGTCAAATCTGGTCCGGAGTGGTAGCACCTGATAGGATCAAAAAGAACTAAACCATGTACTTATACCAAACTGAATTACTTGATATATAACTGTTTTGATATTTAACTGTGTGGACAAAAACTGCACTGATACTAAATGGAATTGTTCGAATTAGAACTGTTTGGCTTAACTGAATAGCTTGAAATAGAAATGCTTTTGACAGTTAAACTGCGTACTCATGTTATCTTGACTTGTTTGAAAGAGAACTTATTTGTAGGTTATTTAACGCCAAATGCATTTTCTTACAAAGGTTGATATGCCATAAAACCAAACAACCAACCAATCTGTCATTGTTTTGACGAGCTGTCTTTCCGATTTTAGTTTTTCTTTCATTCTGTGGTTATAAAAATCAATTTCCAATTTTTTTGCATTTTTTTCTGTAAGCCGAAAATTAAATACTTCTCGTTTCTTTCTCATTTTGAATATATATTGTATCACTACTCATAGGAAAAAACCGAAAAAACAAACAAACAATGCACTGATCCTATTCTTCTAAAATCCGCGCTAATATCTGTTCCTTTCTTTAGAAACATAAAACATTTCTGGCCTTTTAGAAAATCATTCTGCTTTTCGTATTTTCTATTCATTTCGAATAAACAAAATCATTTATTCTCGGTTTGTCAGCTTATTGCTCCAATCTTCTAAAATCTACGCCGAATATTTCTTTTTATTAGGCCAAACTCCGTAGCCTAATTCTGCTCTGTTATACTTGAACAGGGAGATTATTTTTTTCTCGTGATTTTGTAAATGTGTAGCCCTCTGTACCTTTTCTAAAAATAAAATTAAGCGGCATTATTGCTTTTGCAAACATTAGTGAGAAAAGTGCGCCTCAAATAAAGATTTCTCTCAGGATTTTTCACTCCGCTAAAGTTTTTTTTTTTTTCCGCCCGCCTTTAATTCTACTTTTTCATGGCCTCCATGATGAAGTCTATAACTCCATCGGATATTGTGTACATTTTCAGACATATTATTAGTGAGGTTTGCATGACCACATACGTCTTTTTGTAGTCGACCCAAGTCATGGCTACATTTTCCGCCCTGTTTTGCTCTTCTTGATGTGCTGATCAACGTACAGTAATTCATCTGTTCCTCCAGTTACTCGTGGTATCCGTCCTGTTCTTCCAGAAACAGTCGACAGCATAATTATTTCACTGCTGTCCACTTTTCTAAACCTTTTTAAGTAGTCCGAGCGAAACAAACATGCTTGGAATTTTAGCTGCACTTAATGCTGTCGTCTGGATGGTCACGATTCTTCCTCTTCTTTCAGATTCCTCTATTCTCCCTTTACAAGCAAGCTTTTAAGGCCCGTTCCGATCGAATTAACTACAATTGGTTTCACCGTCACTTTAATGTTTCACATTTTTTTTAAACTCTCTGGAAAGATCCAAGTATTTGTATATCTTCTCATTTTTTTTTTTTTCGCTGAGGTCCAACATTTACTTCTGTTTTGTTTGGTTTCTTTGTTTAATGGACAATCAATTTTATCTAATGACAAAGCCATCCTTGTAAATGGAATGTGGTGGTACTTAACCCACAGTTGGAGGATGAAAGGGGTTAACACTATTTTTCCTAATGTATTAGTCTGAAAGTGTTGAAATAGCTCGAGTTAGAACTCCCTTATTTCGAGGTCACAGTCCTGCATGGTATTTACTATTCCTCTGGGATCACATTATTCGATGTCTCCTCGTAATAATACTGAAAATAAATAAGATACTATCTATGTTTATACTGAACAATCAGTGTCTTAATACAATTTCATATACTTTACTCCTACCTTGCTAATTTCAGAATCAGCTCATATTGATCAGATAAGACAATAATTCATGAGGCTTGCGGGATAAAAAATACGCATCTGAATTTCTTCAAATTCCTTCTAATCTACTCGTCAACATCGGTTTTAAATGACATTGATAAAAATAGCTCGGTAGAAATGTGCATCAAATGAATTAAAGTTGACTCGTGTTGTAATTTCTACTTACATTACTAAAGAATTAATTGACAAAGAATTAAATGTTTACTTACCATATGCTGTAGATAATTTGAATACATGTTTTAACAACCGGATTTAATAAATTATTCTATTTCAAATGTCATTGTTTTATTGTCAAGCGTATTGAGAAGCAAGATTATATATAATTTTATATATTTATGAAAATATAATTTATATCGATGTATGCGTTCTATTTTCGTTTGGTTTGCCTTTCTAATTGAATAAAATACTTTAAAACATTAAAATGTAAATGAGCAGACTTGGACGGTGCATATTTTCGTTAGTATGCATATTTATAGAATCAACCCAAACATTTTTGTTATTTTTCTCCTTAACCAAAACGTAACAAAATTTCATGCGTTCTGAATAACAATGGGTTCATTCTTTGGTTACATATATTGAATGGTGTAAAATTTGATAAAAACATTCTCCAATAAAAATGGTAAAACCTTGGTAAATTTGGATAAGCAAAAAAGAAATCAATTGGTAATAAAATTGATAGATGTACTTATGAGCAATTCTGTGCATACAAATGATGTGTTTTTGCTTGGACCACTATGATATTCTTTCAAATAATATAACACATATGTGTGTGTGTGAGTGAGAGAGAGGGGACCGGCCTATTAGCATGGGGGTAGAATGTTCAGCAATTATCTGGGAGAACGGGATTCAATCCGAAGTCAAATCCTACCAGGGCGAGCTCTTGGCTTTTAGCTTTTTGCGAAGCCCCGGAGCCTGTTCTGGACTTCGGTCCAGAGCGTGTCTCTGCAAAAGGAACAATGGCAGACTTGGGGCCTTTAATTAGGCACCTAGTTTCGACTAGGCTACCTTCGGGTGGGCGAGCTGCACTTTTGTCTCCTTTGTCACCCATGTACGGCACTAGACCAAGCGTCTAGTTTAAGCCGTAAACTGGCATACGTGCCCGGACCCACATTTGGGTTCGTGAAACTGCTTGCCTCATCAGGCTCACATTGCACTAAGTGAGCCGATGAGCAGCATTGACCAGCAGGGTTCGAGTCTCGGCTCGTTCCCGACCTCCCCTCCCCTTTATCCCCACTTTAATCGGCCTTCGGGCTTTTGACCTTGTGTCAAGTCGTGTCTGGTGGGAGGCAGCGACAAATAAACGAAGTCAAATCCTACCAAAGACTCATAAATGGTACTTGATGTTTTCTTTCTTTGCACTCAGGAGAAGGTACGGATCAAGGTAAAAGGAGCAATCTATAGAAAGAAGTATCACGAGAAGACACGCAGAAGAATATATATACCATACACACGGGTATAAAAATTATCACAGAACAGTGTTATTAATCGGACGATGTCTGAATAATGCAAAATAATGTTCTCTTTATTTCATTTTTCTTGAATCTTACAAATCCTGAATAAAACTGAAATGCTTATTAGAATTCTTCACAAGTTGGAGAATCAGAATCTTCATTGTAAAACAAGAGGATGTTTAATCTTTCTCAACCTTACTCCCCATTTTGGTGTTTAATGAGAAAAAAAAAGAATATAAGCCACAGTTTCAATACAAAGCCGAAGAACATCAGGTAAACGACCTGAATGGGGGAGGGGGGCGATGGAAAATGAATAGTTATTATTAACTTTAAAAAAAGTAAGAATGTTATAATTATCACAGAAACTCAGTGACTATTGATAGCTAATTTCAAAAGCCTGGACGAAAAGATACCTTTTCATATATACACTGAAAGGCGTCAATAATTTTAAGAGTACACACCATACACCATTGTAGGGCATATTTCAACCACCTAAATTGCAAAACTCAAGTTTCCATGAGAGAATATGATCATTTTTATAAACTTTTTTTTCATATCTTGAACCTTTTGAATATTATATGACCATAAAAATCTGTGCTGTTTAAAGGTTGTAGAACACCCCCCCCAAAAAAAAAAACAGATATGAAATAATAGAAAAGTAAAAAAATATTACGAAATATTTTTTTTCATTTAATTTTGTAAAAATAAAGATAAGCCTCGATTTCCCAGCAAGACCATATTTATTCCATATTCAAATCAACTGACGAATCTTTTAAGAAAATTCAAACTTGGGTAAAATGCTTTTTGCAGATTTTATATTTTCTTTTAGATATCTACCCAACCAAATTTTGGTTTTACTTTTTCATGTAACAGACGAATAATGTGTATAAAATAGAAAATGGTAGTGTTTTCAATAATTCCTCCTTATTTCCTCTGAAAAACGCCAGAAACATGGGATATGAACAAAAACAATTAGAGGAATTTAAAATTAAGGGGTATGCTGGGATGAGAATTGTGTGGAAAATCTGAGAATTGCTCTTTTTCAATCTCCACTAATTAGTACCATGAAACTGACGCGAACATACGAGGGCTTTAATTCTTAATATTTGTTATTTTACTTCGTGTGTGTGTGTATGTGTGTGTGTGTGCACCTGCGTTGGCTAGTGCTCTTTCATTGGGGTCTGAAAGACACCCAGTCCCCTCAGATCACAAAGAGTCCTCTCAGTACCATAGTCAATTTTAATGCTGTTGTCTCGATGACCTTGATTCTTCCTCTGATTTCAAATTCTTTAAGTATTTTTCTTTGTTTCTTGAGGTCGTTCTAAGTATACCAACGATGATCGGTATCACCATTATGTTTCATCGTTTTTCGTATTTGTTTCCGGTCAATGTCCAAGTATTTGTCTAGTTTTTTACTTTCTTTTGTTAGCGTTCTGTTGTCTGCAGGCAAAGCAAAATCCATTAGAAAACAAGTTATTCTTTTATTGTCAATCAACACTATATCTGGTCGTTTGACTGAGATTAGGTGTTCTGTTTGCATCAAAATGTTAGTGAATTCTAAGCGTCTCCTCATTTATAACCGAATCTGGGTAGTGCCTATACCGTTTACTTGTACGGTAGAATTTTATTATTATTTCTACTTATAAGATAATTCACACACCAGTATTTACTTATGGGCGGGGGTCCTCGTGGTGTAATGGTTAAAGTGATGGCTTGCAGAATCGTAATAAGCGAGTTCTTTCTCCAGTCGTGCTATTACATTCACGTTTGGGCAAATACCCTTGGGAAAGGTATGGACCCACTTATTCCCCCAGCTATAGGTTAAATAGTACCACTACTGTTCTTCTAGGAGAACGGCTTTGGCATTAAATAACCTAAAAAGGTTGACATGACATTAAATCAAACCAACAAACTATTATGGCCTTCATTGCAGTTCAAACTCGCTCAAGTCTTTAACAGGAAACTCTTCAGTATTATAACTCTGGTCTGAAATCTCGATACTCCCCCTGGATTTTTAAACTGTCTATTTTCCATGTTCTTCGATGTGGTTCAATGAGTTAAAACTAGGATTCGTATCACTAATCCTTTTCTACAGTTATTTTTTTTTTGTATTCCATAGCAATGCCAACGTATTTTTTAAAGCTTTAGATTCTCTTTAATTTTGCTGTATAGAATGCATGGACTTCAAAATACAGAAGCTAGTTTTGTTTTAATCTTTAACAATTATCTTTTTGTCTCTCAAATACCAAACATTGAGTGTCCATTTATCCGCGATACATTCATATTTGTGTACATAATTAGTCTCTATTGTCAAAATTAAACGGATTGAACAGTTACCATTGGATCACATTCCAGACACGTAATTTTAAAAAAAAATTCTTTTTACCATTCATGCACCAAATTGGTTTGCTTTTTAGATATTTTGAGAATCCGTACATTCCATAGCATGTTCAGTGTTTGATAGTGTTAGATATCATATCAAACTTTGAAGTTCTTTTAATGGATTATTATTTTTATTGATAACTATAAATGCATAATTTTTTTGTAAACGAACAATTCCTATGTAACATTTGTTAACACACAGATAAATAGTTTCAAGTATTTCTGTTTCGTAATTCTTTCTAATGTTAATAATTATTCCTTGTAAAGTATTAAAATGTTCTATTAAGCCGTAAATCAAACCCTAACAACTACTGCCGCTATAGATCATAGATGTTTACTGGATAAGAGTGTAACGGTAATGAAAGGATACTCCACATTATCCAACCTCTAGGACTGGGGCCTCACCATCAAATGCAGCTCTAATGACGTGCCCAGGACTCTAAGTTGTTTTACGTATTGCTATCGAACTCTAGTCAACATAATTCATTCATGTTGACATATTTAATTGGTTTCAAGCATTTCTACATAATACTTAGAATTGAATTAAACGTTTTTTTTACTACGCACAGCTAATTTGTTTCATGTATACTAAGTGATTAAATAACTAACTTTATTCCTAGATGTGACCCTAGCAAGTATTGCCACCCGAAGAATTAGTGATATCATCGCAGAAAAAATAAATAAATAGAGGAGAACATGAGTCATTTTTTATTTTATTTTGACCTCTACTGTGTTGCATATCTTCGCTTAGATCAAATCTCTTTATTTCAATTATGATTGCAATGAAGATTAATACTTTGTTAGGTAGAATGTCTAAAATATGTATAATCTATTATCTATGATTGTAGGGTCATGCTGTAAGATATACTGAAGTTTCTGTGTCATGTCTATATTTTCCTTCCCTTGTTTTACATCACGATTGTTATAACGATGCCAGCTTTCCAAACCGAATTTGAATAGGGCTCTTTCACTGTTGTCTGCATGAAAACTTGTCTCGTTTCCAGAAATCTAAGTATTCTAGTTGTCATGGTTATTCTCGATTCCTACTCTGATCAGCAAAGTTCACAATCTATTCCAGGTCTTGGGGGTCCTTTCTAAGGTACGGACTACTATTGCTATCACCGTCACGTGCATGTCCCACAACATTTCAGTTCTCTAGCAAGATCCAAATTTTTGTTTATTTTTCGTTAGTTTTCTTTGTCACTCTAGCGAGCAGTGGCAAGAAAAATCTATTAGATGATGAGTTATTTTCTTGTTAATATTATTTCTGGTCTTTTGACCACGACTGGTTAATCTATTTCGAAAAACTAGATTATTTCATGCATCTCATTTTTGTATTGCTGCTTTGATTTTTATGAAATATCAAAGTGCCAATGTCCTTATGCAATAACCGTAAGAATAGTATTTAACACATAACTGAGGGATATGTCCATACCTTTCCTAAGATTATTAGTCCAAAAGTGAACGAAGTTCGAAATCGCCAACTATGATATCACAGTCCAGCAGACAAGCCATAATGCCAAACAGAACTTCCTGAGACAATCTAGTTTGCATATAATATTCTTCTGTTTTGGCAATTCTTGATATTTCTCAGTTTGATTATATTTTCCACACAGTTGTACCTAGCTATATTGCCTTTTATTATTAACTGTTCATATATCTTCATATATAACATGTTTGCTATTCTTTAACGTATTATCAATTTCTGCTTTGATGATTATTAGTATTACCAATGAAAGAAAAAATATGTTTCATGTCAGTAAAATGGAAAATTTAATTTCGCACTTTGTACCATTCTCCTTCACATGGAAACAGACATATGTGTTGACAAGTTCAATGGCTAGTTCTCGTCAATACCTGCTTTGATTTTTTCTTTGCACTAAAAATTTGTCGCAAAAAAATTAAATTGATTTTTGAAACCGCATATGGGGATGAGTAATTAACTAGCAACTTATTTTACGCATGAAAAAAATATATGTCTGCAGATAAAAATGATTCTATTTTTTTAGTAATTTCATGTGTTGTAGCCTAAATGATGAAGAACAAGCTCATTGATCTTTTACACTAATATTCTGTTGAGTATTCCAAGGTCAAAGGACAGCAAAAATTATCATTATATCCACTGTGGACTAGTTTTCTAGGGCTTTAGTAAAGCTATTACCTATAAGATAGGTAAATTTCAAGCAGCTATAACGCGTTCGTAAAGCGCTTTCAGTTTTCAATGTCAAAAAGGAGAGTAATGCATAGAGACATAATTTCACTTATACTAATCTATTTCCTCAAAATTTAAGTAACTAATCATAATATAAATGTCTTAAAATCTTCATGAAGCATCGGTAGTAAAAGATTTTTTGATATTATCATTATTTACAAGTGCTTAGTGTTAATGTCTGCCTAGATGTTAGGGAAATGAGTAAATTGTGTGTGCATATATATATATATATATACATATATACATACACAATGTCACACGTTCATGTTTGGTTGTTTAAGGTTTGGTTTGTTTTGGCTTTATGGCATATCAACCTTTGTAGGTTATTCAATGCCAAATCCATTTTTATACGAATAAAAAGTTCTATTTCAAACAAGTCAATTTAGCCTTAATACATAGAAATGATTTTAACAATTAAGCTATTTCAAACAATTAATTTTAGTCAAACAGGTCTCATTCAAACAATTCACTTTACTATAAATATATTTTTTGTCCACACACAAATGTAAAAAACTGTTTTATTTCAAACAAATCAGTTTAGCATAAGTAAACAGTTTAAATGTCAACACAGGTATATTTCAAGTAATTCAGTTTAGTATAAGTACGCATTTTTGTTCTATTTGACCAATAGATAGGACACTATCAGGTGCTACCACTGCAGGGCAGAGTTAACCTGGGAGTGATGGCAATGAAGGCGTACTCCGCATTCCCCAAAGCTCCAGCATCAGATTGTTTAGTGTCATATTTTTACCCCACTGCAAAAGTGCAGTCGGTGTATTCTAGAGCCCCAGCCGATTTGGCAATGTAGTTAAAGAGTTTATTTGAACACAGATTTATTATATCCAGCATTCTAATCAAATGCATATAATCTCTACACAATTGTGTCAGAAATAAAGAAAATATATTTTAATCTTAATACGACCGATAGAGAGGCTGGATTATTAACTTCCTATAAAATCTGATATAAAATGTAACAAAATTTTTAACACTTAAAATTTTCTAACATCTTTTTTTTTTTTGCATCCGGGCCAATTTTTATATCAGCCATGTCTTGATCTAATTCAGTCGAGATAAGTCGCTGCATTCATTACGCCATTTATGACGACATTTAACTGTCTTAATACTTTTTTCTCGATAGTAACGGTTTAATATTCTATCTTACACTGTCAATCTCAGGTTTGATATATTTTGTTCAGTTGCAATTGCTCTGGGTTATTTTCAGTAGGAGCACTTTTTCTTTTCTAATGTCATCCATAGACATGATTCTATCTACAAGTCTTTAAGGTTCCCACCTCAAAATATTTTTCTTCTGATTGGTCCGCTTCGTTTTAGCTTTTCTAGTCAAATATGAATCCGCTGGTCGATTCTGCTGCAATATTAGTTCAGACGTTGTTCAACTTTGATAATTGCTCGAGTTCTTGGATAAGGAAGTCGATGCCGTCATCAAAGTAATCATGTTTTTGTTTTCCCACCCTATCATCTTTATTGTTTCTTCATTTTATAGTTTTTATTATTAGCTTTCCTGATTCTGGACCTTTTTTTAAAATTAATTTGACAAATATTTGCCCCTATATCATACTTATTTCGTCCCTTGGCAGAATTATTTTCCTCTATCCCAGTATCTAGTATTTCATAGCTATTAGAATTTTATAGATTTTAATTTCGGTTGCTTCAGATCAAATTTCCGTCGTGTTTTTAGAAAATTAACTAAATTAAATGATTCTAGAATAAAATAGATGCGTTCGGCGGAGGTGGTTTATGTTTAACTATAGGATTCATTGTGAGTGAATAAAAAATGCAAGCAAACTGTACTGTTCCCTTGGAAATGAATAAACGATTTACAAGGACAAAAAGATGCATAGAAACTAGTATGGAAATGAGTAGCGCAAGAGAAACTTCAATTAAAAATAGTCCAGTATTTTAGCTTTTCGTAAGTCTCATTAGGCCCAAATCGTTTGCTATGCAAACAACTAAAATCGATTTTTAAAAATGGCAAAACACAAAGAAAAATTCACACATAATATGAGCATTTTTAAACAATATTTAAAAAAGCAGTGTAAAAAAGGAGATTAATGTATAAAAATACAATTCTAACTGCTATTTCCAAGAAGCCAAATTAACTGAAAATAAGATGAATGTCTTGAGATATTCATAAAGCATAATTTAGTAAAAGATTACTATTAACGGCATGTACACGAATGTAGTGTTAAAATAGTCCTAGATATTTAGGAATTGCGTCTATTGTACATATAATTTACATTTTTTATGTAGGAGTTTAAGTATTTTCCGCATATAGGTAGATGATATCAAGTGTTCCCATTAAACAATGTATTCACAGTTACTTTGTTTAAAGTATTAATATCTAATTCTAATAAATGTATCGTTTTAAATAACTACCTTATTTAATGATAATTATCTGTTTGCATAAAGTTTTTTGGATAGTTAGATGTTTTGTTTTACGGCGTATCAACTCTTTTTGAGTCATTTAACGTCGACATAGTTATATGATTTCATGAAACAAATAATAAGCCAAAACAAACAATTATACCTTTATGTATCTATTCTTGATACATATAATTTAGTTAGATCATATCACGCACGTAATAAATGCAATTAATTCTTATACATTTCTATTTTATCAAGCTACTCAGTGTAACATGTAGTACCGCTTTGAGTCAGAGTGGACCTGGAAGTATTGTTAATGAAATGCTTCTCCACCCACCCTAGATCTCCAGAACTTGAGCTCTACTATCAGATGAAGTTTAGAGTCATACTTAGGACATCCCTATTTAAAGATGTTTCTCATCTGTATGGGACACAACGGCATATTCTAATCCTCACCGAAAAAGACCCCTACATCATAATGTCTGTTACAAAATGTCAATTTCGCTAAAAACTGTTATAAGTTGACTGAAAGTATGGGGATTCATTGGCTGAATATTATTTTATTTCAAGCAAGGTAAATGTATTAAACATTTTAAACTCAAAAACTCATATAGAATGTAATTTTTTGGCCTGGGCCCCAGAGTCTAAACATAGAAACTGGAGTGTAATATTAAATTTGGAGATTGACAAAAACAATAAAAAGATTACATTTACAGGTAGAGATTGGAGAAATTAGAATAAACTTATAAACTAGAAAGAAAACGAGAGCTCATCTAATTTAACCTTAATAATGGAGGAAATTTTTTAAAAATCATTCCTCCTTTAAAGTCATTTTACTTTCAATAATGAATTCAAAGACTAAGTCTGATTTAAAAAAAATTTTTTTTTGCTTATAGAGAACAAAAAATTGAAACAAAAGTCTAATTTGATCAAAAACAGTAATCCTGTAAAAAAAAAAAAAAAAATTATATTATATATATATATATATATCATCATATCGCGCTGGTAGCACGGATATCCCTGACCCTCTCTCGCCACTCCTCCCTATCGTTCATCGCCCTAGGTAGGTCTTCAGGACAATATCCTGTATCCTCACATAGCTGCTGAATGTACGTTCGAGCTGGTCGTCCTGCTTTTGCGCGGCCATGTGTGGGGATCCATGAGAGTACATCTCTTATGAGTTCACCTCTGCTTCTCCAGCAGTGTCCTGCATGTCTGGTTCGTCTAACTTGAATAGTTTTCGTGATAGGGGGCAGGTGGCCGTACAGTTGGTGTCTTGTGGGGTGTTGCTGCCAGGACTTGTTCAGGATTGCACGCAGCATTCTTGTGTGTATATATATATATATATATATATATATATATATATATAATTTTATAAATAATGGTAAATTAAGAAATGATTTAAGAATGTATTTTGGGAAATTATTTATTTAATTTCTCCTCAGAATTTGACCTCTAAAGTGTATCAATAGTGCATATATCCTGTGCGAAGAGATTTTTTTTTTCTTTTAAGAATGATGGGAAGATATTAAAAAGAAGATATGCATAAAAAGGCATATCAAACAAAAAAATGAAAATTTACAAACGATTCATTTCGTCTTCATGTTTTGTGTTATTTTACTTAAGCTACATCTGAAATAACATGAAAGTTAAATCACTACGATTCTTGTATTTCTTGTTTTAGTTTCACCCGTTTTAATGCTTTATTTGCGTTGTCCATTGTTTCTTTTCTGGGAGTAAGAAAATTTAATCTAATCATAGTTTCTCCTGCTTTGTAGATGTGGTTCATTTCAGTGATATTGACTGAATTATTTTGTTGCTCTAGAGTATCAAGTAAGCTGAAACATCAAATTTCACTTCATTCCATAAGCCTGGAAGATATATATGTTCATAAGATAGAATTGTAGTGGATCTGACAATATGATAGAAATATGCAGAAAGTTGGATAAATCAAACATTTATCCAACTTTCCACATATTTCCATTATATATATGATGAAAGTAAATGATAGAAATGAATCAGAAAATGTGGAGAAAATTGAAAAGAAGCAATTCAAAGTGAAGAATAAAATGTTTTAACGTTTCGGTTTCAATAAACCATAATCAGAACTTAGAAAATATATTATCAATCGTTTGATCTAAGTCCTGATGATTTATTAAAACCGAAACGTTACAACGTCAACCTTTCTTCATATCAAATTCTTCACTTTTGATTACTTAATCACTTTTTCTCCACACACACACACACGTATATATATATATATATATATATATATATATATATATATATATATATATATATCCACATTATACTATTGCCATTCCTCCTCATGCTGAAATCGAAATTAGTTTTAGTCGCAGCCACTAAGTGTGGCTATTACTGTACTCTAATAAATATTCTCCTTACTTAAAATCAACTGGTTTCAGCGACTGAAATTAACCAAAGCTCAATCTATTAAACTTGTAGTAACTGCCCAATTTTTACCAAATGTTTTATCCTATGTCACATGATTTAAAGAAATCTCAAACTCAGTTACATAGATAATACACCGTGTTACATTTCCCTGTTTTTCAGTCTGTTAAGTGGGTAGAGTGTTCGCCAGTGGTCCAGGGTTCAATCCTAGGTGGAGTCATACCAAGAAAATTAAAAAGAAAATAGTACTTGATACCTCCTAACTCAACACTCAGCATTATAAGGTACGTATCAAGGGTAAAGTGGAGCAATTAAGGGAAAATAGTAGCGCCCTTCCCTACATCTTGGTGTAGTAGCTATTGAAAAGGGAGCCTTCGGGTCGCCCTCGACTAAAGGGAGACAACTTTACTAACTTACTTTACACTTATGCATGTAAGAGAGAGTGATATCTTTGCATTTAATCCAGTTTAAAATAATGTGCAAATGGCTGTAGGCTTGCAGTAAATAAATGACCCACAGGTCAAACACTTTCAGAAAGGATGATAGACATTTGGATGCCATAGGTGAGAAGGTTCAGAGGAAGTATCAAACATATGTATTAATCCAACTTCACTGCCAGAAGCATGAGATCAGTATGTCAGTGGAGTAGAAGAGTACAGCTGAATTGAATACATATTTTCTTTCTTGACTGGTTCCCAAAAGAAGGCTGAAGAAACAGTCTACCCTACCATATACCCAGAACTTGGAAAGTAGAGACGAATTCCTGCCTTTCATCTGGGATTGGGATATTGATTTGGTTTTATGGCATATCAACCGTTGTTGGTTATTGTGTGCCAAATTATGTTTTACATATATATTGAATATATGATTTGTAAACATATTTTGAAGATACAGTTCCATTTCTAAAAATTCAATTTAGCATGAATTAAAAAATGGTTCCAAGTATTGCTATGCATCACCAACAATTCAATTAAACAGTCATTTTTATACACAAATAATGAATGTTTTATTTCTAATAATTGAATTTAGCAAAAGTCATTTCTTTGCATTTAATTTAAATGTCAAACAGTTCTCCTTGACCCCTAGATAGGACCCTATCAGGTGTATCCACTCCAGGCTAGAGTGGATTTGGGTGTGATGGAAAGAAAGGGGTACATCTTATTCTCCAAAACTCCAAGATTTCTTTACCCTTACCATCAGATTGTTTATTGTTATATCAAGGACCCTCGTTGGAAGGTTTTACTGTAGCACCACGGCACCAAATACACGTAGTCACACATTACTGTTCTAAATAGTCTACGGGTGTAACACTACCCCGTAAGATGATGTCTAACCTCATGGTAATAAAAGTCACAAACACAAAACGCCGTTTGTTGGTTCTCTTGATACGAACATTTATTTACTACAACGCTTTCATAGTAGTCACAGCACATATAGAAACAGTGTATGAAATGCTTTACCTGCTCTAGACTGGCAAAGAGAAATAATCCCTTGCAAGACGAGAGGCAGAAAGTAGCCTTGTTATTATATTTTCCGCCCCGGTTGCTTTCTGTCGTAGTTCTCCAGAGTGCTCAAGTGTGTTGTTTTGCCTTCCTCGTATTTTTAAAAGGAATGCCTGTCGTCCATTCGTTCCTTTTGCACTAAGTCTTCTTCGCAACCTCGTGGCTTACTGTGCTAAGGTAGGTTCACTTCTTCGTGGAGCTCATCCAAAACTGGTGCCGACTTTTCGGTCCGTTTTCAAATCAACGTGGCTCATCTGGTAATCTTTTTCTTTTCTATTGCGTGCCCACAAACGACTTTTCGTTTGAGTTTCTTTCAATCAATTATCTCCCGTAGGCAGGTTGCTACTGATACATCCTATTTTAAGCTAAGACGCTCTGCGTGCTTCTACCATGACATGGATTACGGGATTACGTCCATTCACCATCCAATTCGTTTCTCGCCTATTGTTCTTATAATCAGTCTGTGTCTGTGACCTTCATCATTGTGCCTCTTCCTCCCTCTCCAATGTCTCAAGTCCAAAGACGTGCGAGAAAGAGTCTATTACTATAATAACCGAACCAAATCCCTTATTAAATTGCATGACCCCTATGCAGAGATATTGTCGGTGTATTCTACAGCCCAAGCCAACTGGAATGGATCTGTGTAACGTTACATGATACCAAATAGAAGTTTCTAACTGTAAGGTCTTAAAACAGATGCTTGTTTCACGACAGTTCTTGGTAGACCCTTGTCACCATGCGTCTTAGTGTCTGTGGGACTCCTGCTGTAACCTTCACCGTGAGAAAAGATAAACAGCATATGAAAAATGAGTCGACCTCTTTAGCTACACAGAGATAAAGCGTCATGAGAAGAGAGCAGTCATAGACGTTGATATTAACTTTCTCGTTTTCTTTTCTAGTTCTCGTACGTGCTTGTCACTAGTTTTATCTTCACAGCGTCGCCACGGGAGTGAGACCCCCCTTTTTGAAGTTCACTCAAAATAGGCACTGGAAATTCCTTCATATCGTCGTGGCTCGTATTCACTTAGCGTCTTTACATCGTCACGTCTCGTAATCAACTATTTTCCTGTTTTCGATTCCGCGCCCACGTTTTATGGCTTTTCAATTTGAGTCTCGTCCAGGCAATAAGAGCCTGTGGCTGTTATCCATCGATGTGTTTTTATTTTTAACTTGGGCCCCTGTTGCTATGATGATCTGGATTTCGGGAACATTCCTTTCTCGGTTCCATTTGTTTCTTCTTTTTCACATATGTTCCTTTCTTTTCCTCCCTTTCGTGGTGGACCAGTAAATCGTGCTAGAAAACAACTCAAACAATTACTGTCCCTAATCACTTTTTATTTGAACTCTGGTCATCAATTCCATTTCCAACAACACAAAGCATGCCTAGGAATATATATAATCGGGTTTTCCAAGAAAGCAGCCTATTAGATGGCATATATCACGTGATAAAAGATTTAGGATCAAACCCGGAGCAAAATAGTCGTATAAATGAGGTATAGCATTTACATATCCCAGAGGCTACTGTGATATGATTTTTTAAGGACGTTCTCTACTTTGTCAGAGGCAACCTCTTAATCTACACCATAATAAAGAATCTATTGTAAACTTCTGCCGATCAACCAAATATTAAATGACCATCGATTGCTTTCGTATTAGTATGGGCATTAAGAGGCAACTTTTTGAGGCACATCTATATTATACCACAAACACGTTTCTTTTCGTGATATTATGACTAGAATTGCAACAGTGACACTAAATGTGAAAATTAATTATATATATAAAAACAAATGAAACTTAGAAAATATCTCTACATTAATAGGAAAGGGAGTCTCCCTGATGTAGTAGCTTTACTTTCTAGACTGCTACATCGTTATAGGCAAATTCACATTTGGATTAACTCTTTTGAAAAAATGAACGCCCTAATCCCTCCAGGTATGTGTTAGATTGAGTAGCACTGTTTTCCTAAATGGATGGCTTTGGTGTTCCATAACCCACAAGGGTGGATAGGTCATTCAAACATAAAAGGACCCCTATATCAATGTACTTTTTTCTTTAAAAAAGCAATTAAATATTTACTCTTCAAAAGAAATGTTTTCATCTGTTTTTTTTTTTTGTTTTTGTTTTTTTTTGTTTTTTTATCTGGTGGTTTGAAAAATAATTCAGTATTTTCTACAAATAAAGTTACTAAAATATCACATGGATTTAACAAATTTAATTCTATACATTGTTAATTTATGATCGGGCTCTACCCTCAAAATATGCTTCCTGTCTACATCACCTGGATCATGAATTTTCAGACTACTCAACACCTGTGATAACATTGTATTGAGGTGCTGATTTGAGATCAGAAATCAATGTAACTGCTTCATCTGTTCTTGCTAGAAAACGAGAATTTCGCTGAACATATACTACACTCATATCCTAGTTAGAAGTGCGGTGTTGTTTTGCGTCTAAATTATCTTTTTAAGAGATATTACAGACATAGTATTCCATATTAATCTTTACACTTTCTGAGCATAAATCAACATCATATAAGATTTCATAATCTGATAAATATTTAAATACATGCTACACATTAGAAAAATAAAATACTTCAGCTTTTGACATATGTCTAATTCTTAGAGAACGTTTTCTTTATAATACCATATAGTATTTACGTCAAGATTGCAATATTCTATTGGACATATCACCAAATTCCTATTCATTCAATTAAGCGATATGCATCCAACTAATCCACAATGCGATAAAGTTTAATCTTTCAATAAATTAAAAATTATCGGTTTCTGTTTAATTGGATTCATAGCTTGACTGCGTCTTTGTCTCAATTACGAAAATATTCTACACGTTTTTACAGTATGCTGCCTACACAATATTTTACTGAAATTCTCAATAAAACCAGACATTCTAGAACCCTTTTTGCAAAATCATTAGCCGAAATTGAAATTTGATTGAAAAGTATTTCTAAAAAAAAAAAATTAAATAGAAGTAGGGGCGAGCTCATGAGTGATTTACTCCTGTGGATCCCTTCACATGGCCGAGCAAAGGCCAGACGACCTGCTCGAATCTACATACAGCAGATATGTGTAGATACGGGATGTAGCCCTGAAAACCTGCCCGGAGCAATGGACGGTAGGGAGGGTGGCGAGAGAGGGTCAAGGATATCCGTGCGAATGGTGCGACATGATGATGATGATATACTGTAGCCTAACAGCGTGTCTATTATATAAAGTGTATTTGCTTGTGAGGATAGGTGTACAATTGATACAACTGAAAAAAAGTATTTCGAGTATCGTATGTAAATAAAATTAGTATCTCAAATTAACCGGTGTCTAGCTAATGCAAATAGCCTGTCAACAACCGTCAGATATAGAGATAAAACCGTTGATAAGAAAAACAAAGAGTCTGATTACAGTAGCCAGCAAAAGCAATAAAAGGAAACAATGTGTGGGAAAACAGAAAAGTACAATCATAAAATCTTGACAAGAATTATAGGAAGAAAACTATATGGATTCTTTAAGGGATAAGATAAGGAAATTACATACAAGATGAATTGGGCATGGCTAAGAAGAAGAAACCTGAAAAGAGAAAACCTCTTAATGGCAGAGTAAAATTATTCCACAAAGACTTGTTATATTGAAGCAAAAATTGATGATACATTGGAGAATACAATGTCTAGGTTAAGTAACGATGTAAAGATGAAAAGTTAATTACTTAAACAAATGCAGTCTTAGAAAAAGAAATACTAAATTTTTGAGGACATGTAAAGACATTATCACTCAAAATTCAGAGAAAATAAAAGTAGGCTTGATCCTATTTACCAACCCGTCCGCTCGGGCAGGATATGACACAAGGTCAATTTTTAAACGGAGTTTAACAGGTTTCAATTCAGAGTTTTCCTTTTACTAGACTAGTTGCCTCACCAAGGCTAAAGAACCTAGTCTGTCCTACTATTTACCCATAGCTGGAGGGAGAATAATTGGATTCATACCTTTCCCAAGGGTATTAGCTATGTGAAATGCAATCAGCCTCGTCCAGGATTTGAACTCGTATCGCCGTGTTCATTTCCTACGACGATAACCATTACATCACGGGCACCTCCCATAAAAGTAGGCTTGATAATACAGAAAATAACAAATGATTTTGAAATTAGAATTTTAAACGTTAAAAACAAGTGTTCAGCATCTTTTTATCCAAAAATTAAAGTCAAACAATTTCTTAGAATATTTTAGGAAAAACGGAACCTGAAGAGATAGAACATATCCAAGAATAAAGTTAATTCAACTTCATTAAGATTAGTACAAATATTGTTAACGAGAAATTGTATAGCTATATTCTAGATAACTGCCTTCTCTCTCGATGACATATGTAGAGCTACGATCGATTGTATGCCCCAAATCAAAAATTATTTATTCATACTGACGTTTATCCGAACAATATTGGTCTTCAGTGAATCTACGGTATTGCTATGATGATTGTTGGCGTAACTCTCAATTACTATTCACACTTGGTAGTCCACAGGAAGTTAAATCTGGAGAGTTAGCAGCCCAAATATTAGGTGTCAAATCATCATGATAATTCTCCTTTCAATGTTTACAGGAGAAAAAAACAGAATCTTACTAAAACATGTCTAATTCAATTTGGAGCTTAACAGTTGTTTTCGCCACCTAGTATAAACAAAATCATTGATTCTATGCTCCTCTGGGAAGAGGTAAAGTGGTATATTTTCGTTATTCGAGACTTCTAAAACCTTTATAGATATGGGAATCTTAGTGTAAAGTCAATGAGATCTGTCTTTGGCTAATTGTTATTACTCTTATTTATTTTTGGGCCTACTTGATTTTTTTTTTATCTTGGCTGAGAAAAAGCAATACTTGAAGTGTTCTTTGAGGGTATTTATCGCACTAATTACCCACAATCAGTGGATTTATAGGTTCACTGTGTCTTATACTTTAGCCAATTACTCTTAATTACATAAGATTTGCATCGGATTTTCTGGCGCAACAATGTCCTACTGGCCTTCATAGACTTACTGGGGTCATTATAAATTACATTGTGAACCTGCTGTGGGAACTCACCAGCTGTAATAATGTCCGAACATTGTTAACCCTTTCTTTTTCGTTTGGCAGCAGGAAAACCTTTCTGCTATTTTTAATATTATAACCACATGAACTGGCAAATTTCAAGAAAGATTTATTAAAATCCAAAAAACAGGAGTAATAATTTTTACTTCATGTTTTATTACTTTCTTTCAAACTATTTCAGTTATGAGATAATCATCTGGAGAATGTAATTTTAAAAAGACAGTTTCTAACAATTTGATACCCCACCCAAAAAAAGGACCGAAAACTTACCAAACAATTAGTGTAATCTATGGATACTGCAATCATAAGACACGATACATAAATGCTCTCAGAAAACTATATTCGACGCAGTAGTTTAGTTGCAATAAAATCTGAAGAGTTACATATATATTTACCAGACATTTTTTTTATTCGAGTGGCCTACCTTGCCACTCTATGAAAAAACGTGTTTTGACAGCGTATCAGTACAGTTAAAATCATTTTATGTTTGTAGTTAAGGGCACTGGATTCGTTGTATGATGATATTTTCATATCTTATGTAGTTTTTTAAGGATTTATTTTTTCAAACAGCCCTATTAATTGTGAATAATCGTTAAAAAATATACTTGACCCATAGATAAAACCCTAACAGGTACCACCCCCCACCTCAGATTGAACCAAGAAACTATGGCAAAGAAAAGAGTATTCTGCTCCCATAAGATTTTGAGTGTCACCATCAGATGGTATCAGTGTCCTTCTCAGGCACTTCATATTTATTTTGGAAGGATAGGTTTTATACTCCACTGATTGGATTACAGTTGGGGTATTCTAACTCCTCTCAACGGAGCTGTTGTGTTAGTTTAGTTTGCTATTAAAGACATTAGAATACATGGTTATGAGACATCAAATTCGAGAAGCATTCTTCGGCTTCCTGCAATCTTTGGATTATTATTCAGATCAGTTTTTAGGCAATATTTTGTATAATGTCTTTTAAGTCATGCCCTGCTAAGCAAAAATATTTTGTAGGAATGAATTTATTGTAATTTATAAGGTTGCCTGTGTCCATGAATTTTACTCTATAATTTCATGTCCATTTTAACATAATATTTCGTTTAAACAACGTATGCATTCTCAGAGGTACATAATTTGTTTGCTTTTGTAACAAGGTAAATTTTTCTGAAAAGTTGTGGTAAAGTTTCAAATTTCTTAGCGAAAAAGTCGGTAAATTCTTAGGCAGTTGTATAAAAATTTATTTCTAAGAAAAAAATCAAGCCGACCACGTGCAGTACTTGATTTGACCAGTGGGGAAAAAGGGAGAAGGAATCCTAGACAACACGGCACCCAAAAGCTACCTCCTCTTTTTGTCGAGAACTACTACTGGGGCCCTCAGTACGAATTTGGGGACCAAACTGTGGGCAGGAAAAATAGCCAGCAATTTGTTTTCGTAACTCAATTCTTGAATTGCCGATAAGAAAGAAGCTTCCCAAGAAATAAAAACAAAATTAAACGAAAGTCGACTCCTGAAATTCTACCAAGTTAAACAAATGAAAGAAAATTTAAACGAGATTTCTGCTGAAAAGAACTTTGAAGAAGACTAGAAATTAAATGAACACTGAAACATTTCGACAAAACTAAAAAGGAAAAGAACAATACTCAAATTCAAAGAACTTTGTTTCTCGGACACTCTCTCCGATAAGGTCCCGCAAATTGTACTAAAATTTTCAACACTATTTTTCAATCTTTTTTTTTTTTTTTGTATGAAATTCCCTTTTAAAAACTTTATTGTCAGTGTTATCTTTTCGAATCGGTATCCGAACTAGAAAGCTGCGGAACTTACTGTTTGAACTTACTTTTTAAAATTACGTACTAAAGCCCCCTAAAAACATTACCCACTTAAATACTAAACTTAGCTTAAGTGTCATTTCCTTCATATGAAATTGTATCCTTCCAATTTTCTTTATATTGCAAAATTTAAGTTGTACCATAGATTCGTTCCAATTTTAACTAAGTAAAAATGGACAGAGAATAAACAAAGAAATTACGTAGACATGCTTGTAACATGAAGAAAAAGAATGTGATGTACTCAGTATTATCTATATGCAACGTAAAGATTTTTAAAGTCTTTCTGAATAATTAAGATAAATTGGTACTAATAAATTGAAACCATTCAGATGCTTGTATTACTAAAATTGGCTGTAATACAAACAAATGTGTTGAAGTATTGATGAGAATTAGTCATGAATCATTGGATATCTCTGGAATGAAAAGGCAATGATTGCAGTATAATAAAAACTATGGAGAAAAATAAAATCTTATAAACTGTAAAATACGTACTGAATAGATTATAGAACGAGGTTAAATTTATGTTGACAAAGAAGATTTAACCAGTCACCATAAAATTTCGATTATGAAGTTGATGATTGCTATCATTATAAGGGGTATTCGTCGTTGTAGATAACGAGCTGGACTGCCTTCTAATACACGTGTTCGAACTCCAGTTGAACTATTGCGTTCACTTTCGAAATAATATCGAGTAAATGATTGGTTTGATTTTATGGCGTTCCAACCATTGTAGGTTATTGAATGCCAAACCCTTATTGTATATGTTATTAATATTCTTAAACGAAACTGAGCTTCTTTTTTCATACAGCTAAATGATTTCATTTATTTCTCTCTAATACGAATACACACTTAAATGTAAGCTGTCCTTTTTGAAACAATTCAGTTTAGCACAAGTACACATTTTTCTGTTTACACACTGTTAAAGGATCAATAGTTTAGTATAAGTACCAAGTATTTCTATGTATCACTAACAATTCGATTAAACATCAATAAATTGTTTACACAAAGTTAAATGATCAAACAGTTCTATTTCAAATAATTCAGCTTAGCATTTGTACAGTTTCTTTTTTTTTTTTGTTTACACAGTTATATTTTAACAGTTCTTTGCCTGCTTCATTTGTAAGACCACTATTATATAAATTATATATCTATTTCATATTCTTATATATTCCTACATTAGCACTGTCAGAGAATTACGTATTTCATATTTTTACATTATCACTGTGGTAGCTATATAACCAGATTCATATATCTCGTAATAAATATTTCCGTGTAGTTGAGCATCCATGAATACCAGTGGATTTACTTTTCTTTCAATATATATATATATATATATATATATAAACTGTCGGAGCATTACGTTAACGAATTGAAAGACAAAAATAATTAACATATTCAAACAAATTTATTTTCGTAGCGCAAAGCTTATCTTCGTCGGAAGGGGACTGTTACTCGAGTTCACATTCTGAACAAGGCTGTTTGCTTTTTATATAGTTATCCTACCCTTGGGAAATATATGAATTTAACTATTCTCCTCCAACTATTGGTAAATATTAGCACAGATTGCGCTCTTTCACCTTAGTAATGTAGCCAGTCTGGGAGAACAAAAGTTAAACCAAAATTAAACCTGGACAGGGACAGGTTCGACCTGATTATTCCAGCCCATGACACGCTAGGTAAGCGACGGCCAAACTACCAAAAGTTATGGAAAAAGTGATGTATATTTATATTTGAACTCTTAAGATGCAGAGTGTAAAAATTAATCTACAGGTCTTCGTCATTTCTCTTTCTGATATCAGCCTCTTGTAAAGTTGTTGTATCTATTTAATCTGGCACAGTGACAAAGTATATACAGATAGAATAAACCAATTGTGTCTAAATTGCCACTTAAATTACGAATCAATTGCCTCATATCTTTCTGACTTGTGATTAATTCATTTATTTATACTTTCATTTCAATTCATATCTTAATCTAGTAGATTATTTTCCAATTTGATATCGCTTTTTTCCTTATCCCACCAAATCCGGCGTCTGACCTATAAACCTGGTTCCAGTAAAAACGTGAAGTTTGGTCACGATAACCCAGTTTATACCACTTTATTGTGAAGCCACTCGCACGATTCAAGCCAACCAATCAGCATTAAGCTTGATTTCATAAGACGATGAAGAGGGTGTGAGGGTGAATTCTTCATCTGAATCATCACATCCAATTATATTTCGTTTAAAAACAAAACTATTTTCAATTTATATTTTTCAATAATATCGCTTTGTAAAATACTGTTTTGTATTTAAAAAGTCACTTTTCCGTCGATATTTGCCGTTAGTTATCACTAGTATAATGAAATAACGGATATTTTCTCCAATATAACGTTACATTTCTTGACAGGATTTTTCTAATTAATCCACGGGCGTAAGTCTTCATATGACTAAAGTTGGGATAAAAAAATAAAATAATTGCTCGATTTGTCTAGACGAAAACTGAAATCGAAATGATTATTTCACCATTCTCAAAAAAATATCGTGATGAACTCGTTCCTGCTTAAATAAAACAGTCATTTATAGCGGAAAAGCATTTGAAAAGCATCCAACAAAGATTCGATTGTAGAATCTTGTTTTTATTTTAAATATGAATTTCTTTTCCTTTAGGATTAAGTGATGCAAAATAGTCTCCATGACTATGTCTTAGTCAACCATATGGTTGATTAATTATTTGTATTACACACATTATATATATATATATATATATACACACATGTGGGATTTACTAAGTTTTTCTTTGCATACGGTTATATTATATCATTTATTCCTATTAAAGAAAATGATTTGAACATAGTTGTAAGAATATTTATCGGTGCCTCCCACCATGCAGGATTTGACGCAAGATCTTTTAAAAGTGAGGACTCAGAGGAAGGGATGGTTTGGCATGGGCCTGAACTCGCGCTGTGCAAGTCATAGCATCATTGGGTGCAATATGAACTATGCTGGCCTTTGCTGAATCCCATCACGTATGTCAAGTGACCTTGCTGGTCATAGATTCAACGGTCCCGGAGGTACAGGGCAAAGTGAATCTGTACTTGTCATTGATACTCCACTTGATATGTATGTCAGGTGGCCCAGCCGAGGCTAGGAACTTTAGGCGGAAGCTTCTAGTCCAGTTAAGAAATGAACATTGTAAGGTTTCGAGTATCTAATATTAGTAATTGTTTGGTTTCAAATAATTATTTCTATTTGATAATTGTCATTTGTTTTCCTAGTTATAGGGTTTCAAGAGCAATCATATCTTTATTTTCATTAATTATTTTTAATAAAATTGATTTATTCCTAATTTGCAAACTCAACTATTTAAACAAAATATATGTTCCTAACAGTACTTACTCACAGTACCAGAGAACTCAACACTTCCCATACCTCCAGAACTGGCAGATGCAGCTTATTTTCAAATCCAGGGTGCGTACTTTTGGAGTCAGCGTATTCTAAGACTTGTTGACAGTGCTGTCAAACACATGATCAAGCGTAAGAGGAAATAACACAGGAATGTGGTTTTACGGTAATCTCACAAGATCAAATATATTGCACACACCAGCATATAAATACAGACAACGTACACAGGTACATAATATAGGAGAGTAATTATTTTGAATCCGTAACAATATTAACTAATCTGACGTTAAGAAGTTATTATTTGTTAATTCAGATAATCTTTATTGTATTTTAACACACTTTCTTAGAATTTATAACTAATAGCATATGAATTTTAAGTTGCAAATCACGAAGACTTATTCTATTTCAATTAAGTTTCAAGAATATTCTTAACAATAACTTGGGATAGTTTTGTGCGAAGACCTTTGTAAAATATTGAAAAGAATACAGCTTCTTTGCGGTTGTTAACAAAAGTGTAATTCGCCCTGTCAGCTGGGTCTGTAGAATTCACCGACTCCACCTCTGCAGAAGGGTAAGACCCCTCCCTAACGAGTGTCCTGTATATGACACTAAACAATCTGATCGTGATGTTCCAGTAATGCTGGAGCTTTGGAGAATCAGGAGTACCCCTTCATTGCCATCGCCCCCAAGTACACTATGACCCGGAGCAATGGCATTTTATATGGACCCATTAATCAGTTTAATAGAACTGCGTGCTTATGCTAAACTGAATTGTTTGAATTAGAATTGTGTGACCAAATTGAAAAGCTTGAAATAGAAATGTTCTTCACAATTAAACTCTGTACTTACATTTAAACTTCGTACTCATGCTAAACTGAATTGTTTAAATGGAACTGTTTTTGACATTGAAACTGTACTTATCCTAAACTGAATTGTTTAATATAGCACTGTTTTCACATTTATGTGCGAGTAAATAAAATCTAAACTTATACTACTACTGTTCTTCTAGGAGAATGGCTTTGGCATTATATAACCTAAAAAGAGTTGATATACCGTTAAACAAAGAAACCAATAAACTTATACTAAACTGAATAGTTTGAATTAGAAATGTTTGACTAAACTGAATAGTTTGAAGTAGAAATTGTTTTTAACAACTAAACTGTGTACTCATGTTTGAAATAGAACTGATTAGTTGTATAAAAGTGGATTTAGCATTAAATAACCTACAAAGTTGATTTGCTATAAACCCGAACAACTAACCATCCATAAGTTTAATCACCAAACACTCCACATTAGTAGGATGTGGTAGACGGTTATTTTAAAGCAGAGATTTGAGAGGTTGGAATTTAGTGTTAGACTGGTTATTATACCAAGATTAAGGAGCCCAGTTTGCCCCAATATTTACCTTAAGATTATGGAAGATTAGATGGATGTGTACCTTTTTCAGGGGATGTAGCATTCAGTCTAACGCAAACATCTTAGTCAAGCATTGAACTCCGGTCACCGTGCCCATTTTTAACGACTATAACCATTAGCGTCTCTGCATATATATTCATATGCTTTTTGGATGCTTGCTTAGAGTTACGACAGTCTGTGTAAGAAATGGAATCGGTAACTTCAGTTCCAAATCTAAACGAGGGTATCTTGATATAATTTAGCGCTGACTTTTTTGAGAAAGGCATGATTCGATTTCCTCCCAGAGCTGTGGCTAAATGATAGAGCTGACTAGGTTCTTCAGCCTTTGTTAGGCACTGAGATTTGAAGAAAAAACTCCCAATTCAGACTATCTGCGCTCCACTTTACAATTGATCTTGTTCATATCCTACTCCTAGGCGAGGGTTGAGTTGATAAGAAAGTTATAGAGGATTATGAAGGTTCCTAGGTGTCAGTTGATTTAAAAAAAAAAATCAAAGACAATATTCTATTTGATACCAGCAAATTTTCCTAGAAAGCACTATCTGGTGTTTTTCAATGAAGAGCAAAAACAACGAGGCAAATGTTACAGATGTGGACACATTCATAACAAAAATTAATTTAGGGTACAGTGAATATGAACTGCACCTGCTGGAGTCTGAACTCGAATGTCTCATTCATGCCGTTTTGCTTCCTTGTCATAGTTAAACTTAATTTTTCCCTATCATCATTAGCTGACTGTATTTTATTGGTATTAAAGACTACAGTAGAGCTCTCTTCAATCAATATTAAAATAACTTGTTCGCAGAGGAAAACTTCATTTTATCAGACTGCCAGTGTTAAAAAGGTATAAAGTATTTATCTTTTTGGTTTAAGCCGTTGATTAGTTGAGTTTCCTCATGGACACAGATATTTGGTACCTGTGTATTTGTAACATGCTATGGTGAAATATTACGATAATGAAAATAATTTCTAAATAAAGTGAGAAAGAGAGAAATAGAAGAAAAACATAAGAAAAAACGGCAGACAGAGTCTATGGGGCGGGGAGTTGACCTCTGAATGACTTAAGTTAAAGCAGCTGTGAATCAGCCGGTCAGGTGGGAATGACTGCGTAAGTGGAAGATGACTAGAGAAAACTGGAGGTCCAAAGATCTTGTACGCATGTGTGGAATCAATGGAAGCAGATTTAACTCCTGCCGATACCAGGTTGAAGTGATCGGATGACTCGTGTTTTGGGAGAATTGTTGGCATGACGTTACGAGGTAAAGATACGCATTTGAACTCAAGCCGCAAAGATGTGAGGAGGCGAACGTTTACGGACCCCATTTTTAGGGTTGGGCTCCAAAAGGTTCTTTACACACTGAAAGCGACCCAGGATTTTTGAAATACAACAGAAAACCAGGAAGAACATTAAAGATCTGTGCTTGCTTGCTCTCTTTTTCTCAACGTAGGTTGCTTCTGTTTGCCTTGATAATGCGGTCAACTCAGGTTCCATACTCTCTTTCCGGTGACAACTTACAAAATGTCGTAGTAACTAAACCTTTGGGTAGTTATACAGAGTTTCTTGCGTTCGTCAACTTATACCACAGCTGGTTCACAACAGTGTCGTAGAGGTACTTACTTATGTTTGAATGTTTTTATACGAATTCAGTTGTATATATATATATATATATATATATATATCCGCTTACAATGATTCTCATACGTCTATATACGCCGATGAATGGGTTGCCATAATATGTATGCCCATGTGTATTTCTATATATCTACGTATAGGGAAAATGTAAACTAATGTACACATGTCTACGAATGATTTTTAGTCGAAAGGTTTCTTGTTTTAACAGCATATCAATCTTTGAAGGTTACTTAATACCAAAAAAAATCCTTATTGAAGAACAGCAGTGATACTATTCAACCAAAAGCCTTTGACGTAGAGGGGTTCATGCCTTTCCTGCAGGTGTAAGTGCGAAAGTGAATGTAATTACGCGACTGGAGTTCGATCTCGCTTACTTCATGACCGCAGTCCTGGCCTTTAGCCATTACAGCAGAGGGATTCACAATTGTTTTGTTTCTTGTCTTAATATGCATATATATGTCCACATGGTAGTGTATATTAATTGTCTTCCTCACAAAGTAGAACTACATACCCCATGTATTTTCTGCTAGAATATTTCATTTTCTTTTACTGTGCTTTGAACAGTACACTATAAATCATTGGGATTTTTTTTTTACATCGTGAACAATTTAATCACAATTCCTTATAATAATCGACCTTTTGCTAATGAATCTAAGCAACAATTAGTATAATTCATTTCTAGTTTTCAATGGAGATTCCTACAGTAATGATTGTTAAAATGCTATAAGAAATCCGACTTGATTCCCTTTACAGTTCTCAAACATCCTATTATCAAGAAATTAAGCAGATGTAATGACATAGTTCCTAATTCTGTAAAATGATTCCAATTTCGATTTGAAAAAGCTCACTTAAATCGCCACAATAAAACTAACTCAAATAACCATAAAATTGAAATATGATGACAATGTCAAGATTCTGGAGGCAATGAATTTGATTTTAATAACTGAAATAAAATGAGTAGAAGATTCTCTTAAAACCCGATTATCAAACCCACTGTGGCTTTCTTTTTTAATAATTCAATATAGTTTCATTTTAACGTAGTTACCGTTTTCGTGCCAACAAATTCGTACAGATTTAGTTTAATATATATTTACCCAGCGTTCATGAGTCAGTCAAATTCCACTCGGAATGAAATGGCTGATATGTAGACTATGTAGTAAGGCAGCACTAGCCATATAGTTTCCCTTTTTTACCAAGTTTAACTATCATCCATAAATAATGGTGGTAATCAAAACAAAAACGAAGAAAAAAAGCAATTAAGATATCGTTTTCATCCACATTATCCCATTTATATATGCATCCCCATTTTATAGCTACACATACTTTCATTATTCATTTGATTTGAAATGTAAAATCACGCTTGAATGTGAAGTTGCTTCATTCGAAAGGAAACTATAACAACACTTACAGTTTAGCATTTATATGCCCTCTGAACCGATGTAAAGTAAAGTTGGAGACCTTTGTCGAGGGTGACTCGATGGCTCTCTATTCAAAAGCTACATCAAGGTGTAGAGGAGAGTGCCACTCAATTCCCTGGATTGCTCCCCTTTAGCCTTGATCCTTACCTTATAGTAGTGAGTTTTTTTTGGGGGGTGTCCTCGTGGTGTAATGGTTAAAGCGATGAACTGCGGAATCGTAGTACGCGAGTTCGTACTCCAGTCGCGCTATTACGTTCACTTTCGGGCAAATACCCTTGGGAAAGGTATGAACCCCCTTATTCTCCCTCCAGCTATTGGTAAATAGTAGGACGGACTAGGTTCTTCAGCCTTGGTGAGGCAACTAGTCTAGGAGAAGGAAAACTCTGAATTAAAACCTGTTAAACTCCGCTTAAAAATTGACCTTGTGTCATATCCTGCCCGAGCGGAGGGGTTGGTAAATAGTACCTTATAGTAGTGAGTACTAAGCAAGTTTGCATCAAGTACCATTTGTTGAATCTTTGATATGACTAGACCTGGGTTTGAACCCCAGTCTCCCGGAACATTGGCGAAGACTCTACTCATTAGTTCAATTCTTTTTATAAGAAATATCTAATGTTATTTCTATGTTCAACATTGCGACTGTATTAAATCATTTAAATAATTGAATTCACACATATGTGTATGTGTGCGCACAAAATACATATAAGTAAGCAGACCGTTGGCGAGGGCGACCGGAAGGTTCCCTTTTCAATTGCTACTACACCGAATAGTAGGAAGGGCGATACTCCTTTGCATGAAGTTTCTCCATTTACCCTTGATATATACTTTATATTGCAGAGTATTATGCAAGGAGGCATCAAGTACCAATTTTGAATCTTTGGTATGATTCGACTTAGGATTGACCCCGGGTATCCTGAAACTTTAGCGAATACTCTAACCATTATGCCAATGGGCCAGTTATGTTTTAGAGGATAAAGTGACATTTTAATCCCAAGTTTATTTGAATTATTTTCCGCAAAAGTAGTGGAAAAACTGTCAGGTAAAATAATGTGTTTATGGGTAAGTTATCGATTTTTATTATGAATTTTATGGGCTTTGGATTTAGCAAAATGTAAAGAAGGTTTAGAAAGGAATTTTTGATATCATTGAATTCTTCATCAGAATATTTCAGGGAGCAAATATGGAGGTTGGGATATTTCTTTCTTTAGGAATTATGCAAGAGATTTTCATTTCACCATACTAACAAAAGGTAATGGACAAACAAAATTCTATCCATGAAAACATTAAAGATTCCGAGATGGAAACGGATAATGCAAACTAGGTTCAAATGTATGACAGTTTTAAATAAAAAAACACTTGTCAACTAGTGGATATTGCTGTTTTATAAGATCAGATTCAAAATAAAATGAAAGTAAAAACCGGAAAAAAATAGATCTTCCCAGAGAACTGAAAAGTTATAGATCGTGATACCAAACGTAACTGGAGTACTAAGAACAAACTGTAAGAACCTGGAAAATATACCAGAGGAAGAATTAAGATCATCCAGGCCATGGCAGTGCTTTAATCATCAAGAATGTTTATAAAAGTTCAAGATATCTAAGGGGGTTTGCTCTCACTCAAATCAGTGGAAAACCATCTGTTAGAACTGGCGTAAAACGTTCGCACACATGAAAATAAGTCAACATAAAATTAATAACTGGTCTAAGAAATTTGCCTGATAAAATGAAAAATGCACGCATATTTATTTTGTTGTGTTTCATTTGAATATTGTTTCGAAAAATATTTCTGATAAGTAGTTGATTTATGAAAAATTGCTTCATTTCCCAAATGCTCTTCCTCTTACAGAATCATTGAAATTAAATATTTCATGTAATCTTCTTGATTTTATCTTAGAAATACTTGTAGCGATTAGGTGAAATAGGCTGATATCGTTTTCATTACTTCTACTTGCATGTAATTGATTTTGAAATAGCGTACCTGCTGTTCATCTCGCACAAAGATGGAGAATCTCGTGAATATTGATGGTTTTCCGATATGCACTTCCTGCTTAGATAAAATGATTTTCACTTAGTCATTATGCGTACCGAAAAGCCGATTAAAGAAAGACGACGTTACAAAAAACAAACATTTTACACAATGGAATACTACATAGGATGCATTTCAGTTTGCAATGATCAGAAAGCTAGTTTTGCAACACTTTTTTTTACTAGAAAGAAATTGATTTTCTTAAAGTATCCATAATTAGGAACAGTAGGTAAAGTAAAATAATCAAAGATTTTATTGATTCATCGTTACGGCAACTCAAACCGACATTTTTTTTCCGAGAGATTAGGGAATCGCGTTTCGCGTTCATGCTTACATTTTGTGAATAGCCGTTTAAGTACTTTTATTTTCTACTCAGTCCTATCGAATATGAATTATTTTAAAAATTATCAACTTGACTCATAGAAAGAACCTTAAATTCTACTCTTCCTGATCCGAATGGACATAAGACTGATGGTAATGAAAGAAGACTCCACAATTCCCAGATGTCAAGAACCAGACAATTTAGTTTCGTATATAGGATACTACTTTGGGAAAGTCTTTCCCATCTTCAGTTAAAGCAGTCGATGAATTCTAAACCCATTTGATATGGTAAATATCTATCAAGGTAATCATTATATCTTGATACTATTTACCAACCCCTCCGCTCGGGCAGGATATGACACAAGGTCAATTTTTAAGCGGAGTTTATCAGGTTTGAATTCAGACTTTTCCTTCTCCTAGACTAGTTGCCTCACCAAGACTGAAGAACCTAGTCTGTCCTACTATTTACCCATAGCTGGAGGGAGAATAATTGGATTCATACCTTCCCCAAGGGTATTAGTGCTAAGAGAAATACAATCGGTCTCGTCCAGGATTTGAACTCGTGTCGCCGTGTCCATTTCCTACGATGATAACGACTACACCACGGGCACCTCATATCTTGATAAAACGAAAAAGAATTCCTCTCTGTATGAGTGCAGCATTCAAACCAAGAAAAACAGAAGAACAAAATCTTCAATGGAATAAAATAAATTTTGAAAATTTAAGAAATGTAATCATTAATGTAAGGCCATAGAATACAACGACTGCATCTCTGCAGAGGGGTAAGCCATCCCTCCACAACGAGTGCCCTGCATATGACACTAAACATTCCCACCCTCCGTGGGCCACTCTGGACGGAGTGGTAATACTTGATAGGGTCCTATCTATGGGTCATATTAAACTAAGCATGGTTCTTATGCAAAGCAGAAATTTTTGAAAGTAATTGAAACCATTTAACTGGGTGCAGAAAATTTGCTCACGCTCGTTTGAAAATGTTAACAAAATGTGTTTAGAAATCATATTTAATATATGTTCAAAAAGGGTTTGACATTATATGACCAGCAATGATTGATATGCGATCAAACCAAGCCATTTAAATGAAAACAATGAATTCTAGTTTTCGTGTATTTACCATCCACTTTTATCTTTTCAAGATCAGAACATCAAGGAAGCAGCAATAATCAACGCTAGAGCATCAGTATAAATATCTAGGGAATATTCCAAACGGAAGAGATTATATGACTTTATAGAAAAGATCTGACAGCAATTATTTCCATATATGGGATCCGTGTGATTTTTAAAAATTAATAATTTTATCTTGATAATAACAATCTATCAAAAGTATTACCTGTCTTGAATAAAAACTACGGCGATACACCTCAGCATATATAAACAAAAATAATTTTTAAAAATTTAAAAAAGTAATCAAATAACATTAATTTGAACAAATTATGTTTTTCAATTCAATTGTGATAATTTGTAAAACATTTCATATTTCAAGAATTCAATGTATAAGGTTTCAAATAACTAATTATACTGTTTTGTAAAAAAGCAAGCATTCAAATAACTATTCTTGATGAAAATAATTTCTACACACTTATATGCTTTCAAGTTTTATCTAATCAAAATCATTTTCACAATTATATAGTTTCAAGTATTTTGATCCACAACTAATCATTGTCTATTTAAAGCAGTTCAATCAATTATATCCTTCTGAGTTTAAACTAGATCATCTAGTTTAATTTTGTACCAACTCTTAAAGGTTATTTAATCCCAATCGTATGCATCAGCCCATTCGGCTGGGGCAGTAAAATATACCAACTGCATCTGTACTAAGGGAGAAGACTCCCGCAACGAGTATCTTAGATATAAAAATAAACTATCAATATAAATTCTGTACAAACAAATGACTAATGCGAAATTGAATTCTTTGAAAGAGATCTTTTTGTGCAAAAAAAAAAAAAAAAAAAAAAAAGAAAGACCGATGATTAATTAAATTGTTAGTGATATATAGCAATACTTGGAACTATTTAACTTTGACTTAAGCTAAATGCACCGGCTCATTGGTCTCGTTGGTAGAGTGTTCAGCAATGGTCCGGGAAAGGAGTAGCGCCCTCCCCTACACTTCGGTGAAGTAGCTATTGAAAAGAAGCTTTCTGGTCACTCTCGACAACGGTCGCCAACTTTACTTACTCTACTAAACTAACTGGAATTGTTAGAAATAGAACTATTTGATCATTTAACTTTGTGTATCAACATCATGTGTTTACAAATCCTATATTCAATTTATATATTAAACAGGATTTTGTAATGATAACTGATAATGGTTTAGATGCCATAAAATCAAACTACATTATGTGTGTGTGTGTGTGTGATGATTTGTAAGTGAATTGCTTGTAGGTAAAAGTATTTTAAAACGAATTAGAGCTCATCTAGTTGCACACAGTTAAATTATTCAACACTAATAATTTCAGTTAATATTTGAAATCACTTGTAAAAGGGTTAAAAAAAAATTGATAGGGACCTAACAGGTATTACCATGCAGAGTCGGAGTGATCCTGAAAGTAATGAAAATGAAGTCCAAAACTAGAGCATCACCATTAGAAAACATAAGCTGTCAAGTAACTAATGATAAACATTGGCAATCAAAACTTCAAGTGAAATTTCATAAAACTTAGATTGTTTCTCTGTATCTTATCATAGTTTTTAAACATTTGTATTTAAAACAGGAGACATAAAGATATTGCTAATACAGATCAGGGAGTAATCGGAAGGAAATGGTTACTCCACGCATCCCAGAGCTCAGTAACTGAAACCGCATCCCAATCCGTGTAGTGTCATGGAGGGGAAGTACTCCTTTTGGGGCGAGAGTCTTTCCCATCAGCAGAAGACTTAAATAGCATTTCAACTTAGTTTATCTAATCATATTTACCCAACCCCTCCGCTCGGGCAGGTATGACACAAGGTCAATTTATTTAAGCGGAGTTTAACAGGTTTGAATCAGAGTTTTCCCTCTCCTAGACTAGTTGCCTCACCAAGGCTGAAGATATATACCCATAGCTGGAGGGAGAATAATTGGATTTTTACCTTTCCCAAGGGTATTAGTGCTATGTGAAATACAATCAGTCTCGTCCAGGATTTGAACTCGTGTCGCCGTGTCCATTTCCTACGACGATAACCATTACACCACGGGCACCTCTTAGTTTATATAATACCTACATTTTATTTATTTGTAAATAGTTTCGTTGTTATAAGTATATTTTCAACGTTTCATTGCATTTATTAATTGCTCAGATTTGTTTATAATCATTTGTTTGCATAGATTTAAATGCATTTAATATCTCATATCATATGTAACAAGGCTACTAAGGGAAAATATTTGATGAACCAATATATCAGTTCATACATTTTTTTTTTCACTGATGCATTGATTTTAAATATGAAGTCAGTCCATGTGGCCAAGTGGCTAAAGAGCTTGATTGTGACATTATAAGCTAATTCGAACTCCAGTTGAGCTAGTAAATTTACTTTCGAACGAATATACCAGGGAAAGTTATGAAACCTCTTATCCCTATGATGGGTGAAATAATACCTATACTGTTTTACATAAATGGCTTTGGTATTATTTAACCCACAATGGCTAAGTTATTAAAGAAAGAAACTGAAACCAAACGATATTAAATGTATACCATAAAAAAATACAAAAAAAACTTTAGTAATAATTCAATTGTTTAGTGCTGTTCGCTTAAGAGTAGCTGGTTAAAAGTAGACAAAAAATGTTTTTAAATGTGGTTATATTTCAGCTACCGAAGTCAATCACAAATATAAAAAACTAATAGAATTTTACTGTGTGTAAAGGCACAAATACTGCGTTCAGCTTGTAAAATCCCATGCACTGAGATTTTTTGGAAAATGTATCAATTACTGTGAACAATTATAAAAAGAATGAAATCCCTAGATCAACGAACTCAATGACATATTTACTGAAATGCATTTACGATAAAAAATTTTTCTCTCCGGTATAAAATCAAGATAAAAATTCCCGACACAGGAATGTCAGAGTCGTAAGGATTCATCCATTTTTTTTTTTACATTGTTAGAAGTATAGTTATATTGCTCTGCTATTTTGTGCATTGAGTACTATTTTACTGAGTAAAACACTTCCAGGGTAAAATTTATAATCATTATAAATTGCAATATTATTCATAAAAAAATGGTTGTGGTCAGATGATAATTATATACATATTTTATATTTGGTTTCAGATGTTTGGCTAATTTTTGGGTTACTAAGTGTCATTGTTGTCAATATCGACAAAAACATTACCTAATCACATCAGTTTTTATTCTATATTATCCCAATACTATTATTTTTGTTGACTTTTTTTTAATGAAACTAAGTCGGAGTTTACATATTCATTGGCTATATTCTGTGTGAGTATGTGTGCAGATATGTTAAAATAGTCTAGCATGCTATCTGATTGCAAAGTTTAACGGATGCAATTATTCTCATTGAATGGAAACATTTTACAACATCCCTTTATAACGTTGATATGTTCGTAACAGCTACGACGACTCCGTGTCAGTAGATATCTTGAAGTAATGAAGTGGCAATGAATGGGTTACTCCACCCTCATCTGAGTCAACAACGAAATGGAGTTTTGAGACATATCCAGAATTCTGATGGTGAAGATAACCTCTATACAGAGGACGCATTCGGCTCGACCGACTTGGCATTTCTTTGTTGAAGTGTTTGGTGAAATCCCTCCGTAAAAATTGAAGTTATTCTCCCATCATTGTTGTTATCACAGATCTCAACAAATATTTAATTATCAGGCTTATTTCTAAAATCTATCATGTGCCAGCGAGAGAGAATGCGTTTCAAGTCTTACAAAAAAAAAAAAAAATAAATAAATATAAAAATATAGATAAAATCATGAAATATTTAATTTTCTAAATATTCATAATCAATTAAAGAAAATTTAAATGTAAAAAATAATTAAGAGCATTAATCAAACCCGAACGTGATCTTTGTTAAATGGGGCAGTTAATTCTATTGTGGTAGTAATTAAACTTGTCATGGAGAAATTTTAAAAAAATGCATCAATTTATTCTCCAAGGTCATGTGTTATATTGCATTGCTATTTAGGTATTTCTTTTGTATCTGTATATATATATACTTCCACTTCTGATTAATTTTGAAACCTCTTGAGCTGATGAGAAATTATCGAACTGAAGTGGATATAAATGTTCGAACAAATTTAATTTCATATTTTCTTGATAAATGATTTAGACAACATCTATTAAAGTATTGCATCTTATCGTTTTGGAATAATACAATGAGTAATCTTTCTCTTTTTATTTAAGACTGTGAGAATATTATTCATCAAATTATTCAGTATTGACACCTATGTTTGTCCTATCAAAAGAACATATGTTTTATTCTAAGTCTCATAAAGGTGTCAATGGAACTAAGCCAAAAAAATAAAAATACTCAAATGGAAGTGGATATATTGAATGATATAAATTAAAGGAGATCGTTTTTCGTTTTCGAAGTCGAGATTTCAGTTGAAAAGATGAACCAAAGTCTATTATAACAAATTTAATTCTCAAGAGTTGGATTCTATTGCCACTTCAAATTCTGCCACAACAGCTTAGTTAAGCGCTGAGAAATTAGAACTAATTTGTTTGCAAAGTAGTATTGCTATTGTTTCTACACAATTATATGGTTTCAGTTAGTGCTATCTCAGACATATAATTCTCTTCAATATTGATCATTTACTTGCACACAATCAAATGGTTTCACTATTGCTTCGTATCACTAATAATTCAATTAAATATTAGTCATGTGTTTATACAGTTTAATTATCATGCATTTCTATTTCAAACAATTCAATTTAGCATAAGTAATTTATTTTCATTCAGTTTAAATTACAGTTCTATTTGATAGATATGACCCTATCCGGTGCTACCACTCCGGGCCAGAGTGGACCTGGGAGCAATGGCAATGAAGGAGTACTCCGCAATCTTCAAAGCTTCCATCATTACTGGGACATCACCATCAAACTGTTTACTGTTATACACAGGATACTCATCGGTGGGGTCTCACCTCTCTCCAGAGGTGCTTATTTTTTCTGAGTTTATTCTATCGTTAGTAAAATGTTAATACCCGCACAAGAAATCTAGCAAATTATCAAAACGTTCACAAATTTAATCCCACCTCCTGGTAAGTTTATTCACCATTAGAATATGAATTTTTTATCATGACAAGCGTCACAGTTCAAACGCTGTCGTCGCAACTACTAAGAATAACAGGTCAGGAGAACGTATTTTGCTGGATGATTCCAAAAATATAAGAAACGGCGTGATAAATATAGAAATTTGATGGGGATTAAGGTGCCTTTGCATAAGTTTGTCTAAAGTTCTTTCACACCTAATAGCTGGAATATTTTAGTATTTACTTTGCATATATATATATATATATATATATATATATATATATATACACATACATATCCAACACACACACACACACACACACATATATATGTATATAAAATCAAAGTTGTGTTGAGAGTACGGTTTTTCCTGACTCTCCACATCCGTCCCTTTCTTCCATCGCTCCCAGTTTGTCTTTGAAATTACACCGTGACCGCACAGAGTTAATGTAAATGAGTTATTTCTGGTCGGCTAACACTGTCACGTATATATGTAGGGGTCAACAGAATGACATCACTCGCTTCTCCAGCAGTGTCTTGTTAGTCCTACTTGGATGATTTTTAAAATGGGCGATATATATATATTAAACCGGAGTTGGGAGTAATTCCTTCACGACAAGAAAAGATCAAATTCTCCAAACTGAGAATTAATGTAAATGAATAAATAAAATGTTAGATAGAAAATTGTGAAAAAACATGTCATATATATGTGCAAATCATAAAAAGTGTAACTGATCAATAGGTTCTTAATAGTTTTTGATTTTTTTTAAATTTTGAATTTAATTAAATCTTGAGTTTAATTTAATATAATTATTTCTGTATCATTATTCAAAGTTATTGAATAAAGTTTAAAATCTATTTTAATATTAAATCTGTAGTTTAAGTCAAAATGTAATTAGAATTTAAAAATTAAAATAAAAATTTTGAAATATTAAAATATAAAACGCAAGTGGGCTAAATGAGGAGATAACTCTTCACCCCCTCTTCTATCACCTCCCCCCTTTTTCTGTGTCTATCCTAATTAATTTTATCCAAAGGATCGGAAAAAGTCCTGTTAGATTTTTTTTGTGTTTTTGAATTTTTTCAAAAACGCGTAACAGGATGGAAATAAATTTATAATCCTAATGTGACCGGTTTGTTGTTTTTCTTAAAGTGTGTATATATATATATATATATATATAGGCACACGCTCTCTTGATGTCAGTTAAACTTGTTGAAAATTTGAGAATACAACAGATTATATACAGATTGTGTATTTCCATAAGGATATTAAAAAACGTGTCAGTAGAATTAATGTCTCGCGGTATTGTAAGAGTTCTGTGTCATACGTGTCACGTGATGTCCCATTGAGACGATTGAAATATGATTACTACTATTCTCCTGTTTGAATTAACAGTGGCAAGTCATCAGAGAATGACCGTTAAGGCATGATAGTAAATTAGGGCAAGCTATCTGTACTCAGTAACCTGACTTGGGTGACATATAGTAGTCCTAAAGGATCGCCTCGCCAGGAGGAAGAAGAGAGAAGCCAAATGATTGGCTAGGACCCCAAAACGGAAGTGTGGACTCCTTCCCGTCAGCGGAAGTAGGAAATAAGAAAGTTAGTGGTTGGACAGGGTTCGTAGCGGGCAGAACCAAAGCCAAGTACTCCGGGTAGAAGAAGACAAAAATATCTCGAACACGAAGGAGCCATTTTCTTCAAGCCAGTGTTAAAAATAAGATAAAGTCTATTAGCCCTTAAAAGAAGAAAGATTCTCCACAGGACTCCATCAAAGAAAAAAGATAAGTTAACTTTGAGACCATTTCTCCTCATAACCCAATTTTATATACCCTCTCTCTCTCTCTCTAAATTTGAAGAAAAACGAAAGACAAGAAAAGAAGAAAGACATTTATGTTCATGGACTGTTCATTTATTATATATTTGACACGTTGAAGGTGTATATCTATGTGTAGTAAAAGATTGATATATTTTAATGTCCCCACGTGGTCTAAGTTGTTATTTGTGGCGTCTGCTACGAATTTGTTACTTCATGTTTCTTTTCCAGCTTCTGTTCGCCTTATGTTTTCTTGCTTAAAATTGTCCTATAAATTCCTTTAAAATATCACAGGGAAAACCGGAATTGCCGACTACTATAATTAATATTATTACGTCTCAACCTTAAGGTCCATATCTTCCATTGTCTAGGGGAGGAAGACTAGTGACTTGGTGGGTGTGTGTATAGTGTGAAATTTGGAACCCCTTGCCAGCGGCGGTCAGTCTAGCCCTAAATTAATCCCCCACATAATATGCCAGTTCTTATACACCTGAGAAAAAAACTGAACGAGGACTTATTTTACAAGGGATCAAGGCCAACCTGCCCCGTCTTCACACGTGCGAAAATAAAGTCCCGTTTTGGGATTTTAAAGAATTTGCCGTCATATACGTAATGATGTTTTGACCTCGAAATTCTTTCCGACGACTAATTCATCATGTGATCAAACATTTGTTAGCAGCACAGTTTTTTATACAGCGTTTGTATTATATAAATATTTCAATGTGTGTGTTCAGCGGGTGGTATTGAAATCCTATTCTCTATTTACAAAAACGCTTTCAATTTTTTTCACACATAAAGCTTTATAGAGAGACAGTTACGCAGGAATAAAATTAATCTTTCCCTGTGACTGAATATCAATCATTTTCTCCAATTTCCCATTTTGTCTCTTATCACAGTTGTCTTAATGTGTTTGGTCGAGTCATCAAAAATGTGGCGATTGTTTCGTCACATGACTTTTTGACGACTTCAAGCATCTAATGCCAATACCATTTTGTGTGAATTTACTTCATCTTATTATATTTTTTCCTTTTTTTAGAATTACAAGTCAATACTAATTGGATTTCAAGCAGGAAATGTTTCCCATGATTCAGCTGAGTTCATTATATAATAAAATGTACCAAACAATTACGGTCCAGAACGGTAAGTTCCCTCGAAATAAATACACCAGGGAAAACTATATTCAAAGTCAATATTCTCACAGTATCAAGATTTAACCATAATATAAAAAGATTAGTTGTTAGGAATTGATATAATGTACAGGCGTATTTTTTAAAAAATATAATGAAAATATTTTACAAACATTTGTATTTTAAATAAAGTTATTTTCACAATTGACGAAAAATATTCAAAAGCTGACCAATGTGCTTTTGCCTAAATTTATGAGAATCATATTTCCCGAGCTTCTAAAGTAAAAAACAAAAAAATGAATGACGTTAACCTACAGCTCACGCTTTAAAGAAATGGTTAAATTCCAGTTATACACTTTTTTTTCCTCCGGAGAAACGTCCTAACATTAATTTACCCGAATGATTTCTGAAAAGATTTAATTCTAACTTTGTCATTACTCAAGAGGAAGTAACTGAGACGTGAAAAATGTTTCATGAAAATAACGATATTGATGCATATTTAATTAACATCCTATATATATGAATTTTATTTAATTGATATTACTATTCATCATCTTCAAGAGAAAAGACGAGATTTACTCATTCAAATACTACAGTATGCAAAAGAAAAGTACATACCAAAATTGAACATAACTGGCCTGAAATTAATTTGTATGAACTATATATGAGAGTAAATAAAAAAAAAATCCGACTATGAAGAAAAGCTTAAAAAATCCAAAATTTTATATATATATATATATATATATTATACAAACCGCCCATTCACATAATGGTTAGAGTGATTGCCAATGGCCAAAGACTCAAAAAATGGTACTTGATGTATCTTTGCTTACTTCAGCATTATAGGGTACAGATCAAGGGTAAAGTGGGACAATATATAGAAAGGAGTAGCAGCCCCTACATTTCCATGTACTTGCTAATGAAAAGGGAGCTTTTGGGTCACCCTCAACTACGGTCGCCAACTTTACATTTACTATATATATATATATATATATATATATATGATGTTTAAAAAGAACTTTACATTTTCATGGTACATCTTTTATGATATTTCAGTATTTTCATCGACTGGAATCCTCCGCTGGTGGTCTCCGTAATACGAGTCCTGCTTTTAAAAGACACTCGCAAAGAATATTTTAAAATCACCCTTTGGACATTCCAAGAATGTGTTAGTAAGTGTTGCAAACACAGACATTTTTTGAAATTATAGTTATTACTAAGTTTAGTATAAATGTGGCGCAAGGCCAGAAGTATTGGGTGCCTTGTAAAAATTGAACTCACTATCAATGATCTGCTAATCTATCGTGTTAACATAAACCCCGTTGTTTCAGATTATATCAAATATATTCAGATAAGCGTGCAAAGATTTTTGGAACCCTGTATGGGTGGATGGGAGTGTTAAAGCGCGCACGATCGTACAAAAATGCACAAGAACAAAATTGTTTTTTCTTGCCTGATATTGCCAAGTCGGAAATAAATTTCAGGAAAAGATGAAGAAACACTGGTTTTACAAGTCTTAAAAAATAGAGTCAACTATTTCAACCTTATTGGTTAATTCTGATCTAATTTTAAGGTTAGAAAATCTTAACATACAAAAACTTAAATCTATTTAAATCATGTCACATATGTATTGCTTTTACAGCTATGAAACTCTTGGAAATGCTTCTTACCTAATGTCCCATTGTTTTGCATGAAGAATGTGTTGGAATTTATGGCTAGCATATGGAGGGTGTTAGAAATTATATCAAAGATAGTCCGATAAGCGTGCAAAAATCTCTTGAGTTACCGAATAAATAGCTATGTTATATATGCGTGTGTCATGATCATATATGGTGCAGTCAAGTAATTTGGTGTAAATTTCCTGTTCAAATATAATAACATACATATGCTTAGCATGACATTGAAAATAAACTAAATATTTAAATTTGTATCTTTCTATGAAAATCAGGTGATATTATATCCCGAACAATTTTTCAAGTTATATGAAAAGTTGGTACATTTATAGCGTGGGAAAATAAAAGATGATTTGAATTACAAAAATGTATACTTCAGTGTTTTTATATAGGGCAATATAAACATACCCAAATAATATCTTCATTTAACATCTGAAATAAATTTATAATGACACCAAATAATTTAATTTTTTTTAAAAATTTTATATAAAAAAATATTTTGGCTCTGCCACGCTGAGTTTTGATGTATTCTTAATCCCATATTAACTATACATCGGCTGCCGTAGGCATTGAGCACTCAAGCTGGATATTCCTACTCCCTGGACTTTTCCTTGGATTATGTATGTATCTCCAGACACGATCTTCATAAAGGTTTTGACAACATACCTGAACACTTGCGAATAAAAATATCAGTCTCCCAAAAGCAGTTATATATACATACGTAACCTCATTCCAAATCAAAGACACACACACATACATATATATATGAGATGAAGGGAGAAAGAGGGCGTAAAGAGTTGTTACATGGTATTTTTGAATTTCTTTAAGAATTTTTAATCAGATCGATTGACTATGGCTTTATAATAAATTGCTTAGTTTATGAATAAATATATTTCCCCAACATCTCTAGGCAAGGAAGAAGGCAAATTTTAGAACTTAAAATAAGAGAAAAATAAAAAAAAAACTTTATTTCTCCTTCCTATACGAAAATATTTAGCATAGAGAAATTGATTCTATATCTGAATGAACCTAGCGAGAGATTTCAATGCTTTGTGCTGTGTATTTCTAAGCACAATAAATTACAAGTTGACTTTTTAATAGTATTGTAGGAATCAGATTTAGAGCAACGTTTACTTTACGAGATACGAACGTCTGATTTAGTCTGGCTTTCACAAGAAATCCTATCATTTAGTGGATATGGTGGGTATCACACACGTAGTTACCTATTAATTTATATTAAGTCATTTTTGTGTGTCCCAAGCTAACTTAAGGAAGGAAATTGAATAAAAACATTAATTGGCACCATTTGTCATTGTGGGTTTGGCCTGTGTTTTTAAAATCATGATTTTGAAAACTATGTTTTCCATTTATTAGAAAATTAGTAGTCAGTATTCAATTTCAAAATAGTCAGCTTTTAGATATATTACGCATTTATCTATCCCCCCACACGCACGTATTTCTCCAGCACGACAATACGAGCAGGATGTAATGCACTTTCACTTTTTAAATGAAGTTTTAACAGATTTTCTGTTTTCCTTCCAGACCGCTTATGATACAATGGCTCAAGAGCAGACTCTGCCCTACATTTTACACACTCGTAAAAGGAGAAAAGTTGGCGCAATGCTTTTCTCAAATATATTAGCACTCGTTCTGCATGTAACACACATAAACACACTTATACTATATATATATATATATATATATATATATATATATATATATATATATATATATATATATATATATGCACACACACTCTCTCATATATATATATATATATATATATATATACATACACACACACTCTCTCTCTCTCTCTCATATATATATATATATATATATATATATGCACACACTCTCTCTCATATATATATATATATATATATATATATATGCACACACTCTCTCATATATATATATATATATATATATATATGCACACACTCTCTCTCATATATATATATATATATATATGCACACACTCTCTCTCATATATATATATATATATATATATATATATATATATATATATATATATATATGCACACACTCTCATATATATAAATAAATGCACACGCTCTCTATCTCATATATATATATATATATATATATATATATAGACACACACTCATATATATAGATATATTATCGATCCCTTTCGAGACCAACATCGACTGGGAGCATCAGCTGAAATTGGAAGAGTACGAACACCTACGTTAATAGCGTATTAAGAATTGCTCGTCAACAGACATTTCCTCTTGAGATTGGAAGTCGAGGTTTTATTTCGAACTCAACCTCTACATTTTTAACCAAACTCCGACTTTCACCAACAGAAGAGGAAATATATGAAAAAAGAGCCAAAACAAGACTGTAACTTCATCTGAATGGATAGGACATTCATACAAATCAAACACCATCCAATAAAGTATGTTAGTATTGGGAAATACTGCTGAAGCTCACTGAGATAGTGGTAATGTTTTTTCGGCCCCGAAACAATGTCTGAACCCAGAGTCATCAATTGATGAAGACTTTATTGGAAGCAAAACTGTTTTTTGACGCAGTTTATACATTATATATATATATATATATATATATATATATATATATATATGGAGAGAGAGAATGAAAATCCTTTTCCGTTGCTGGTAATTAGTAAACATAACACGAAAGCATGTTCATTGTAATGTTAATCCATATCTTTTCAGGATTCACAATAATGACATACTAATAAAACATAAAACTTAATTTACCCTAAAACAATATGGAATTATAATAAATTAATTTATCCTAAAACAATATGGAATTATAATAAAGAAAAGCGTATGTGGAAACTTTTTGTTCAGTTTGTATCCTCTATTGTAAACCAGACATGTTCGCTTAGAAAAACAGCTGGATTGTGTATTCATCACCAAGCTGATATATATTAGATTAGATGACGCTATGTAAGTCAAGAATGAAAGTATATCTAACGTTATTTAACTTTGCATCTAATTATTACCAGGTAGACATACAATAAAGTGGTTTGAAATTTTGATCACCTTCGTGGTTGTTTTTTTAATGAAACTGTCTCTATGCTCAGTAGAGAGCTAATTCCGACCCACACAAAGCAATTTTCTGGGTATGGCATTAATCTGCATCTGATAGTGAGGCTTCAGTTTTCTGGGATGTGTATAGTATCTCTACATTACCATTACTCACAGGACCACTCAAATCTGGATAGGTAGTACCTGTTAGGGTCCCATATGTGCGTCAAATACCCCTCAAAATTATTTGTATTGGCTTAGATAGGGCCCAAAGTAATCTGATGTAACAATTACACAAAAATGTCTAGAAACGTACAATGATGTGGTTTGGTTTAGTTTTATGGCGATGACTGTTAATTAATTCCAAATCCTATTTATACATATATATTAGATATATGATTTGTAGACACGAGTCAATAAAATTGAATGATTTATGTATCACTAAAAATTCGATTAAAACATCACACATTTCTTTACACACAGTTAAATGCAAAAATTTATTTCGAACACGTAATGTATTTATTCAGGATTTATGTTTCAAACTGCTCTATTTGACCCAGATATAGGACCCTATCAGGCGCTACCACTTCGGGCCAGAGTGGACCTTGGAAGCAATGGCAATGAAAGGTTACTCAACATTCCCCAAAGATCCAAGATTACTAGTCCCTCACTATCAGATTGCTTAATACCATATCTAGCAGATTTGTTGGTGGGTGTCTTACTTTTCTGCAGAGATGCAATCGGTGTATTCAACAGCACCAGCCAACTGAACAGAAACGTAAAATTAGTGTGATTCTCAAACCTCTCTAAATGAATGCGGAGGACCCCTTCATTGTCATTGCTCCCAGGTCCACTCTGACCCTGAATGGTAGCACCTGCTAGGTCCCTATCAATGGGTTAAATAGAACTGAACTGCATATTTATGCTAAACAGAAATGTTTCATAAGAAATGTTTGGCTAAACTGAATAGCTTGAAATAGAAATGTTTTTCACAATTAAACTGAGTACTTACATTTAATTCCCTTTAGCATAAGTACGCAGTTTATTTGAAATGAAACTGTTTTTGACATTGAAACTCTACCTATGCTAAAGTGATTTTTTTTATTAATGAACTGTTTTGACATTTAACTGTGTGTAAACAAAGTCTATATTTATACTAAACTGAATTGTTTGAATTAGAACCGTTTGACTAAACTGAATTGCCTGAAATAGAACTGATTATTTGTATAAAAATGGATTGGGCATTGAATAACCTACAAAGTTGGATATGCCACCAACAAACCGACCAAACCTCTAAGAATAAAATAACCTTAAACAAGTTGGAAAACGGTTAAAATCAATCAATGCATACTGATCATGGTTAAATTAATCTATTTCATCGTTATCTATTTGAATCGTACAAAATGTACTTATGCATTTATTTTAATAAAATTGCATTATAAAATATGAATATATAACAAGGGCAAAGTAACTGAATATTTCAGAAGGAAATTCTGAAATGATCCTGGCCAAATTAAAAAGTGAATGATTATTTTTTAATCATTTTGAAAACGTTGAATAAACTGTCTTCAGAATGTTTTTACAAGTTTGACTACATGATGAATATGTTAAATAACATGCATATTTTATGTCTCTAAGTCATCAGCAAATTGGTTGTGTCATTAACTTTCGAAAACCTCTTGTATAATACAAATGGACGGAATAGCATGGAAATAAAACGTCTTCTTAGTATGATAAGTGACTCTGTAAACTCATTTTTCAAACTGAACGTGCACCGATCAAATAGGACGACATAAAACGGTTATATGTACTGGATATCTTTGCCGATTTTGGAGAAATATTAAGTAAATTACATTACACTGGATTGTCAGAAAGTATTACACTGACCTTCAGCATTAGTATTATATCGATTCGAAAAAGCCCGTGTTTAGAAGAGAAGTATTTTTTTCTGTTGGTCGAGGAGAGATAAGTTTTTATTCCTAATTTCCAAGTCAATTTGAAACATGTACTTGACCTAGCTGCGGAATATTTTCAGCCAGAATAACCAAAAGTGACGTCAAGATACTGAGATGTAAATATGAGTTGTCACAAACTTTGGGTGATTCAATACTGCACTGGCATTTTTTGCAATGAACTTTTGATATGTACCCTTAAGACTAGACAAAGAGAAATTCAATATTCTAACAACTAATATCCAGGAAATATGGATATCCTGAATGAGCCATTTTGAAAGTCAAATTATATCCAAGTAAAGCGAAGGTTTATTTGATAAGCAATAATCTCGGAGGTGAAAATGTTCATATTACCAAACGTTTTAAATAAGCAGAAAAAAAGAATAATGGAATCAGCTTTTGTATGATTTATTAGACAATATCAATATAGAGAATATGCTGACTGAAGTCCAAAAAACTATGTAGACTAGTTATTTGTTTTTGTGTTCATATCACAAGATACCAAACAAAAATACACATGCTTCCATGAACACAAAGACAGGAATAAATTTTGGGGTTTATGTTTTGAAGCAAATTATCCACTTTTATTGACCAAAGTGTTGCTCGGAGCGTAATGGTTATCATCGAAGTAATTGGAATCGTTAACGCAAGTTTAAACCCTGGATGCTAGAGTAAGGTTGATACTGTGCTTTCAGTTTTAAAGCAACATTTCTACGAACTGACAAGAAAATATATGCCGATTCACTGATGAGGCTATGACTCTTCCAGATTACACGTAACTCACCGGCTAAGTTGGAACATTTTATTAGACTCATACAAAAGGGTTGCTGTACTAAAATCGTGTTCAGTTTCTTTTAACCTCAAATTTGGGATAGTTTTAAAGTTATGGCGAACAGTGGTCGAATATTCTTTATAATCTGCGGTTCCGATTATATGGAAAATTTTAGAGTAAGATCCATTAAACAGATATAGGCAAACAATAGTATCATTATCAAACACTTAAAATTCTATATTCATATGTAGTACAGATATTCATCTACATGTCTAGAAGCTCTTTTGATCTTGTTTATTATAAAGTTTCCTAAAGTGGCACATATCTGCATGCATTCTTAAATGACAGATCTATAATTAAAAAAAAATCAACTTGATATTAAATATCTGTTAAATAATAGATGAATGGTTATAAATCTAAGTTACAACTATTTGTTGCTTATGCCACCTTGTGTATTTCAGCTTGATACGATCTTATCCCAATCTTAAAAAAGAATTTTGCAAAGAACATATACGATTAAAACAATATGTTTTTGCGGATCAAGTTCTTTTTAGAAATTCTTCCCATACTCCCCAAAGATGCCGTCTTAAATTCATTTTCTTAGTTTTATGAAACTAATCGAATTTAATATTAATTTTATTTTGGTAGAATTGCTATTTTTTTTATCAAAGTATGCAATTTTCCCCTAAATACATTGAAATTAGTAAAAAAAATCCATCTGGTTAATAGATATCGATGTTGACAGAAAATTTCCAATACGGAGAGAAATATTTAAAAAATTCCTATCAAAAGATATTCCATTGATTATTTTGAGGTTTTCAGTTAGGTGATATCTCAATCTACTTTCTTGTATAGTAGGTAGTCTTAACTTTTCTATTCTATTCCTTTAATCTTTTACTCGTTATTTTTGTCCCTTTCTTCCGAAACCTTCCAATCTAAGTATCACATTTAAATTTCCATGTCTATACACTGGAGATCAAACCTGTGTACAATATTCTTTATGAAATTTTTTTAGGGTTTTATGTATATTTGGAAAACAGGTTTGCCCATCTTGAAATAAACTTTCGAAACATCCAGTTAATCCTTTATGTTCCCATACATACAAATGGCAAATTTCGATTGTCATTTTTTAAATTTATCATGAAAGCTAACCTTTATATCGCATTCTTAATTTTTTTAATTTCCTTTTTGCTTAATTCATATGCAACGTTAATAATTTGGGAAGCGGTTTTCCGTACATCACAATCTTTTCCTGATATATATATATATATATATATATATATATATATATATATATAGCACAGAATATATAATGGTGGTAAATAAGTCATACTTATTAGTTTCAATTTAAATTCGTTATTTTCTGACAGTTTCAGATTACACATGCGTTAATTTACATTCTTCAATATTTATTCACCTATTATATTGGTGTATTGTAGTCTTCATTTATTCCAGTATATAGAGTTTTTAAACGTTTGTAGTAATGACAGAAAAGACATTTTTTCATTCATTTTAGAACAGGTTTTTCTTATCGTAATGAAAACGTTCAATATATATGTCATGAAGACATACTGATATCACATATTCTCTTCGTCCTCTCGTCAATCACATTTAGCAGGTCATCTAGATGTCATTCAGTGTTGCTACCAAACTGATGAATGCTGGTCTTTGTTGGTCGGCCAAAACAAGTTTGTTTATTTTATCAATATCAATCTTCGCGTGTTATTTAATGCCAAAGTAATTGTTATAAGAATTACAGTGTACCTATTAAACCAATAATTGGGATTCATATCTTTCTCAGACATTAGTCTTAATGTGAACATAATCAAGGAGGTACAGTCATACACTAGAACTGACACGGCTCCTGCTTGGAATACTACTATAATCGATAAGTTGATTTATGCTCTACGTCTCAATCGTATCCAACTTGAGGTTGAGAAGTTTATGGAGAAAATCTGAACGATTTTCGGAGAAAATTATCAACAAGTTCAGATTTTGAGTACTCCTCGAATCATCGAAGGGACACAGGAAAATATCTCGAGGCAATACTACTGCTTATAGATTTCTCCAAAGGATTTGATTCCATACACTAGGGAAACTTTATGTTAGAAGTATTTGCTGCATCTTTCCTCGAAGAGACTGTTAAAACTTTAATGATACTCAGCAAAAACACGAAACCAATGGTTCAATCACCCGAAGCTAACATATTTTCTAGATATTGTTGCTGAAAACACGCAAGGTCAACTGATCTAATGAAAGGAAATGGTTGGAAAGGCTTGAAAGAAGACGGTATCCAACAAAAAACTATTTCTGAGACAGACTATGTAAATGATCTAGTGCTTCTTGAAAACATATTTACAAACTGAATCTCAGATGCTTAGCCTGAAACTGGCATCAAGAGGCATTGTCTACGTGAATTCGTATAAGAAAAGATTCCATGTATTTTAAAGTGGTGTCATCTCTGCAGTAAATGATAAGCCTCTGAAATTAGTAAACCGTTTCACATAACTCCGTAGCAATATAGCAGCAATTGAAAGCAATATGATCATACGCGTAGGAGGGGTATTGTCTCTCTCTCTATATATATATATATCTCAATATATATATAAAAAGTTTGTGTGTATAAAAGAATAAACAACTTTTTTTTTTTACATATTATTTCAAAAATGCATTGTGTTAAATACTATCTAGTATAAATGGATAAAACCTCGAAAAAATCATTGTTCACTCACCCATCTTTTGCTGCCTCATAAAAATCTAGACTTTTTTAATGTGGACACTTTTATTGATAGTACACACATGAAAATCTAGTCCCCTTCGAAGTAATCTCTTCCGGCTGCAATGCACTTGTACCGTTCCAAAACTTCTGGAAGGCTCCAGGGACGTCCTCTTGTGTAAGCGTGTCAATGACCTTCGTCACTGCTTCTTTCATCTCATCTATTGTCTCACAACGACAGCCTCTGAAATTAGGGTATAACCAAAAGTCACAGGGAGCAAGGTCTGGACTATAGAGAAGCTGAGGAACTGTCTTGATGCCCAGTTTGGTCAAATAGTCTGTGACAAGGATGGAGTTGTGGACTTATGTATTGTCCTAGTAGAAATGCCACTGACCCGATTTGAACTGTGCTGGCCTCTTCCGACCTCAACATAGTAACCCTAACCCTTTGCCCAAGCAACTCTTGTGTTCTGACTTCCTTACTCCTCCTACACCTCTCATCATCCCTCACAGACGCTCTGGCTTCTTTGTATCTCTTATGCCAGTCAAAAACTGAGGTTCGATTCATGCAAGATGGTCAAAAAGCAGTCTAAAGCATTCCATACATTTTTGTGGCATTTTTTCCAAGTTTAAAACAGAATTTTATTGCATATCGTTCTTCTAAAGTGTCAGATTGCATTTTTGAAATTCACCAGCTGTGACAATCAGGCTTCAGTATGGTGTATTCCAATTCTTGCTGTTGCTGTTCCTTTAAACCTGAGAGCATACAAGTTGGTCAGTCATCTCATAAGGTGTATAGCAATAACATAATGAATTTTCAAGAGTCTACGACTATTGTAAATGCCCATACGAAAAAATTCTGGAAACTTATCGTTTACACCCTGCATATAACAGCGATATATAATAGAAAAACGCTAACATTATTATCGCAAAATAACTTTCCTCCAAACATATGTATGAGAAGAAAAAAAAAGTAACGTTCAATGCTTTCAATTTATATCTGAGTTTCTGATAACACAAGATGGAAACTATATTTTTCAATAATTATATACGTATTATGTTGATGTAAATATGTTAGATATCATCATTTTATCTATGTTTGGATATTCTCCGAAATTTCTTTGAAGTTTATTTAGACTTTTCACTTCTTTTACAATCAGAAAACCCCAGCAAAACGTTCCTTTGGTAAAGAAAAATCAGAAGCTATAAAAATATGTTCTATATGAACCCTCGTTAACGAACATCGTTCAGCATTGAAGTACTTGTTCTCTTCTTTATCTCAGAAAAAGTAAAACTGTTTCTAAAAGATCTTTTGTGCCGATGATAAATAGATTTCCTAAGAGAAACTAAAACAAGGAAAATAATTATTACTGCCAGAACAGCCTTAAACGACTCAACACAAACGTTATCTACTTGAAAGAAAAAATACATTTCATTGTCTATGCTGGAATTCAAAAGAATTATATTCCCAAGCTTGTATAATCTGGTAAAACTATTACGATACGACTCAACATAGAGGAATACGAACTGAAGCCGAAAAAAGAATTTTTAAAGATTATTGGCTGGGAAGTCAATTACTTATTTTGCTGCAAGTCAATGCCCTCACACATGCATTTTAAAATGTGATGCCTCAATTTTTTTAAGGTATAGTGATAGGTTTTTCTTTCACGGGTGCTGTAATTTTTCATAGTTGCAACATTCTTTTAATCATGCAATTGTTTTGCACCTGACAGCACCATTTGTCTACCAATACGATATCTAGATCTAAATGCAACCTTTAGTTTGCCTCCTAGTTTCCCTTCTAAATTGATATCATTCTAATCAGTCATTTAATGTGTAAGATTGGTGTGGCGTAGGTACATAGCTTGTGTTGCTTGGTAACTGCCAATTTCTCGCCTATACAATCAAGACAATATTTCCACGTGGTGGATATCTCTGTATATATTATTGTGTGGATCATGAAACGAATAATCGAGTTTGTAGTGGAGTCTAGTTCATACTGATTCATACTCTGTAGATGTAAACAAACATTAAAATGTACAATCCTTCCAAGAATAATCTACAAACTATTACCCTTCCCATCATGCCTCTTGCACCATTATTTAAAGAGATACCCAAAACGTGGTCTAACGACTGCATGCAAGATATACTTAACTCTTGGTCTACTGACCGCATTCAAATTAATATTTATTGGTGTCTTCAAAGGAAAAAGTTTTAAACTATACAATAATATAAAGCTCATACTGGATCTTATCAGGGCTTAATATCTCATTCCGTTTATTTTTCTGCTTCACTTGTTTGGAAAGGCTGACTTACTCTGTGCTTACACACTCTTAGAAATTGTGACAAGTGGCAGATGGTGTTCTTCTAACGATCAAAAGTTAAGATATGTTTCGAATTGATGATTTAATTTTATCACAAAAGGTCAATAAAAAGGCTTAGGAAACCAATTCCTTTTTAAGTCTTTTTTTAAATTTTTAACCTTCTAATTTGAAAAATAATCCAAACATATATCTATTCGAAATGTCGTTTGAATTCTATGATTTTTCAAAGGAATTTTAATTCTTCGAGCGTACTTGAGGGTAACTTGTACATTTTAATGCTTGGTATAATCATGGCACAAATACGTACTAAGTAAACTATTTAAAAAAATATCAAATCGCCTTATAAATATCAAAATTTATCATAAACCTTAAAAAAGTGACTGCTTCCATTCTTATTTTTATAAGGACCATTTTACTTGCTGTATGTTCTATGTCTAAATACAGATAGTTTGTTTTTTTAACTCATTAAATTTTAATCCATTTCTCCCATCAGAAATTCAGTTGTTTTTCTCCTAAATTTTAATTCGTTAGTCCTTATTCGCAAGTCAGCTGTATTGATGAGAATGAATCATTCATGAACTTCGAACTGATATACCCTGATTTCCAAGTCCTGCTATTCGTATTATACCTCGATGACTAACAGAGTGCTTATTCTATCAATTCGGCTCGATCAGAATGACGCCAGTAATTTCGCCCTAGTTCATTCCAGAATTCATTTACAAAACAAAACAAATACATTGCTAAAATAAACTCTATATTCATTATTCCTTCCAAAAAATGGTTATCAGCATTGAAACTAACTGACAGCAAAACATTTTATATCATTTATCTTCTAAAAGACTTAATTGGGTAAGGATACGAAAAATAGCTCTTTCAAAAATCAAGCTAGTCAAAGAAATATTTCCTCACAGATAATATATTAATCGAATATATTCCAAACAATTTGTAATCGGCCATAATTCACAATTCAAGTCCCAGAAATCGTCTGAAAAGTATGAGTTACGATAACTAGAGACACAGTCTGATTTTGTTTCCTGTTTGTTGGAATGATAAAAACAACATTTAAGAAACATTTTAATAATAATAATGATAGTAAGTGTCCATCTATTCGCATCGATATTCTTAAAAAATGTAAATAGAGGAAAATATTTTTTTAAATTAATCAAAATATTAATCCATAGAGACATACATTCATTAATTAGATATATCATTCATCATTAAAGACTTCAAACATTTTCATGCGTTTCTTCTCTGTAATCAGGACCATTTCAAAGAAAATACACATTTCATTGTTGTGTGATTTTAAAACAATTTTCAGGAAAATCCATGTGTAGGCATTTAGATATGACCTGAGAATTTAGTAATTCTGGCAAATGTACGGCTTAATTTTACAATTGTAAATATTTGACAATCAATTTATCCTGTCATTTGAAATTTTTGTTGTTTGAAGTTCTTCCGCAAAATGTCCTTTTTATAAAAATATATTTGTAGGTACATATCTGGTTAACATTATCCATTAATTTTTCTTCTACCATTTTTAGTTGGCTTGCAATATTTTCAAGGTCCCAGAAATGTTACGAAACTGCATCTGATGGTAGGTATTCCTAGAACTTTGTGGGATGTGTTGTAACCCTTTATTGCAATTACTCTAAAATTCACTCTGACATGGAATATATTTAGATGTCAAGGTTCCATTTATAAATCAAATAGAAATACTTAATATTTTTATGAAAACTTGAAATCACTTATTTGTGTTCAAACAAATGACTGATGTTCAATTGAATCATTGCTATTATTTAGCAAGACAGGTTATCATTTAACTGGGTTCAAATAAAACTGGTTGAGAGAAATACTTGAAATCATTTAAGTTCGTGCAAATGGATAGTTATAAATTTAATTAGAATACCTGAGAAATAAAAGTACTAATATTAGATAGTAATACTTGGAATCATTTTAACTGTATGCAGATAGAACTATAAGTGTTAGATAGTCATACTTTAAACTATTTAACAGTATGAATATCTAGGTCATTTAAAAACATTGTTTCCAACAGTACTCGATCTAGTATTAAACGATCAAAGTTGATATGCCTAAAACAACAAACCATACATATTTCCATTGACGCATATCTTATTTCTTTTTTTGATTTTCTGTATTTACCAAAACTTTCCACCGTGGGAAGGATGTGACAAGGTCAAGTTTTAAGCTGAGTATTGCTAGTCTGAATTCAAATTTTTCCGTCTAGACAGGTAGCAATACCAAGGTTAAATAACCAAGTCTGCCCTGCTACTTACCCATAACTGGGAAGTGGAGAACAAATGAATTAATGATTTTCTCAAGAGCGTTAGCGCTAAGTAAAATGCAGAATTAGACAGGATTTGGACTCTCATCACCAATTCGATTTAAAAAAAAAAAACTTTTTCACCTAATATATTTTAAATTGCTTGTATTTTCAAACAGTTTCCTTTGATTTTTAATTCATTGTTCTTCAAATATGTAGCTCTTATTACAGTGGTCTCACCCAGTAGAAATTTCGGCTGTAGTTCAACACAGCAGGAGAAATTGACGAAACTTGCGAGAAACAAGAAAGATTTAGTTTTATTGCGAAGGTTTCTTCGCAGCTGAGAATCCGGGGCGTTCCTATCGTAAATTTAATCTAACTCTATTCAAATGGACAGTTAGCTTGGAGACAATGGCTTCCGGAGAGAATTATCTTGACGTTGGGTTATGTGGCAAAGGTTTCGGTGCATGCATCTGTCGCAGTTTTGCAGAGATCAAATAAGATTCTCTCATTTACGAGCTCAGCATCAATATTGGGAGACGATTCTAGTTGATACATTCCCAAATGATTTACAAGATAATCCCTGGGTTAAAGAGTCATTGTAGCCTAAATATTGCGGCGGGGGATCAGAAAATGTAGTTTTTGTCGGAAAGAATTCTGCGTTTCTTTTACAGAAAATAAGCCAATAGACGTCTGGTTTATGCATTCCTTTGAATATAGGTTTTATCATACTTCGTGTCTAAAAACAGCAATTTAGTCTGATTTAACAATGGTGAAATACTGTATATAAATGGATACATTTATTGTATTGTCTTGTGTGCATATATTGCCACAGCTACTTTCACACTTACGGATATATACAAAAAGATATTTACCCAATATATATATATATATGTGTGTGTGTGTGTCCATAGATAAAAAGGTAGATGTGCGCAGTTAGCAAAGTATGAATGGGAATCGGTGACATTAATTCTAACCTTCCACGGTACTTTGCATAGCTCAATAATCAATGATAATTGAGAATGAGTTATGTAACCATGTTACGGTAACCAGTGTCAGAGAATGAAAACCTAATTCAAACTAGCTTAATCTACTTAAGACGCTGTGTCACAGCCAGCCTGTGAGGAAGGATTTCAGTAAATCATACATAGTGCGAATATCCTTAAGAAAGGTATGGATCTAATTATTATATGGGGAAATAGATCAGGTTGTCAAAGTTCAAACAGCACTGCACTACGCTGAAAAATTAACCTTGCATCACATCCTACTCGATGTGGAGGTGCCCATGGTCTATTGGTTAACGTCAGTAGATATGGATACGTCGACACGAGTTCAAAACCTGGACGAGGTTGATTGCATTTCTTACAGCACTAATATCCTTGGAAGAGGTATGAATCCAATTATTCTCCCTCCAGCTATTGGTAAATAGTAGGGTAAACTGTGTTTCTAGTCTTGGTAAGGTAACCACTCTGCGAGAAGGAAAACTGAATTCTAAGTCTGCTTAAAAAATTGACCAAGTGTAACATCCTGTTAGTGCAGAGGGGTTGGTAAGTATATACTTGTAGTGGAGATTTTATGTCATTTTAAAAATGCGGTAGAAAACTCTGTGATGAGTTGAATAGCTTATATAATAAGTTATTTAAACCTCTTTAATCATTTATTTGTGTCAATTCTCAGTACATTTTAATCAGTAAAACTGCTAGATTCGCAGATTTTGATAAAACACAGAATCGGGAAATTGCAGCATCCTCAATTTTCTTAAGACTAATATCCGTGTGTCAGTTTATTTTTTGGGGTTTCGAGGACTTTATTAAAATCTTCAACTTAATGTGCGTTTTGAAAGATGTATTTACTATCTACATGATTTTACCTCATTATTCTTCATTACAATTTGAAACCTATTCAATAGATTTCTTTAGATATTTAGATTTTATTTTGCATTATAGAAACATTTCACTTCATACAGCTTCCAATATGAAAGTAAATTCACATGCTTGATAATAAATATATTCATAAATGCATATAAAAATCGTATCAAAACAGTCTTAATTCTGAAGTAGCTTTGCACTTAGATTTTAATTCAACTTTCTGAAATTGCATCCAATTGAAGACTGTTTTTACGAACATAGACAAAACGTTTTTCATACAAGTCGCCTGTTAATTGCAACTCTTATTTAATTATATGAATTTCAGCTAATGACATTGTTAATGATGAACCACTGTCTAGGAAAGTTTTGTTTTATTGAGCAGAATTTTTATTCTATTCGATCTAAAAGGCTTTGTAGGTTGCTGAATTGCACAGTAAATAGACATCAAAGATATCTTATTGCAGTCCCCATACAACTGAAAGAAAAAAATGCACTGAGCAAAAGTATAACTTGTGCAAATATGAACGCAGTTGTCTACAGCAACAAGGCTAAAATGAGAAATTTGACTAGTTCATTCTTTTTGCCATAGTTTTCAATATAATGTGCTATTAGCCTTCTCATTTCTTGCTACCGACGAGAAAGGGCCAACCACGAAACCTCTCGTTGTAGGTGCAAGAAAAAGGCTTAAGTGGTGAAACGAGTCAGTCAGGTAGCTAGTTGCTGGAAGAGGACTAATAAGGAGTTTACCTTTTGAGGCGAACAAAACTGTCTCCAAAATGGAGTAGTTTATGATTTATGAGACAATAGGACCTGTCCTTCATCTACGCCAAGTAATACCACAGCATGTCTCCCAGATTTGAGAGTTGTCAGGAGGGAGACTGAAAAACCCTTATAAATTGAGTGATATATATATATATATATGAACGAATCTGACTTTTTCCTCTTCTTTGAATTCATTTCTGCATCTTGTCTATGTCCCCAGCAACTTTCCTCCAGACTCAGCTAACATAAAACTTTGAGTTTCTATAATTACATATCCGTGCGACGTTTCATCTGGTATTAGTCGAATAAATCATAAATATATTTTTTATATATATTATCATTTACTTGATGTGCGTATTTCTGTTTGCAGTCTGTTTCATGTATTCTTTTTTATGCATCGAATTGAAGTAACCTATCAAACAGGGCACACAATTATCCATAAATTAATCAGATAAAACGGATACGATGAACGCTAAAGCAATCTCAAACACACAAATGACATCTGTGGAAGATCAATAGAACTTTAAAGAAATGACTGATGTTCATCGTAAAAATACAAAAAGATAAAATTTTGGTTTGCACAGAGACAAGTTTGTTTTGTTTTGTATTTTTTTAAGAATGCTCTTCCGATTAATGTCACCGATCATTTAATTACAAAATTAAATCAAAACGTCTTGTCTAAAATACAACTAAATGAATCAGTGTCGGAAAAAAGATCCAGGAAATGATTGGGTTCTAGTTATAGTAACGATCTAGGATGATATTTATTCCTTCTTAAATAGAAGCATAAGTAAATACAATCATCAATAAATATTTATCACTTATATTTAAAATTTTGATGATCATATTTACCAACACCTCCTCTCGTCAGGATATGACACAAGGTCAATTTTTAAACGGAGTTTACTGGTTTGAATTCAGAGTTTTCCTTCTAGACTAGTTGCCTAACCAAGGTAGAAGAAACCAGTCTGCCCTACTATTTACCCATAGCTGGAGGGAGAATAATTGGATTCATACCTTTCCCAAGGGTATTAGTGCTATGTGAAATGCAATCGGTCTCGTCCAGGATTTGAACTCGTGTCGCCATGTCCATTTCCTACGACGATAACCATTACACCACGGGCAAAATTTGGATGTTAAAAGGATATATTCAAACCTTCTGCTCAGAAAATTAACGCTCAATTGTAAGCCTGCGTAGAAATGGTCTTAAACTCTAAAAGTTCATTGCCCTAATAAAAGCCCCATTTACAACCCATGATGCAGCGTTGAGGAAATGATTCTAGAAACGTATAGAACGAACCAAGATTATACGGATACTTTTATTTCGTAAAGAATAAAAAATTATCATTAGTATTTAATATATACCGCTAATAAATCGATAATTCATGTTCAACGTGACCTCCAGCGCATGAAATTCACGATTAGATATAAAACTAATGGAAAATTGCTTTGACCCCAAAGTTAAAATATCTTAAGCGTCTAACGCGAATATAAATCTCGCTCGTATGTGCCGTTTTAGCTGTGAAACGGTTTCGTAAAAATGAGAAATTTTATAATATATGTGCTCAATTTTTTCTCAGCATAGCGAAGTCATTTTTCTTGATCACCTCTTCATAATTTCATATATTGGAGACATCAACCTTTGAGGTATTTTCGTACATTGAGCCGCTGGACAACCAACGAAAAACTCCAAGATCTATAAAAATGTAATTTATATTTTTATTGTTTGACAGTAACGTTCGTGTGAAGTAGGAATACAGTCAGAGAATTCGCATATATCTTTCTTCTGTGGCGAGACCCTTTTTGTGAAATAGTGTGACGGCCGGAAAACGCATACGGGGGAGCTGACAGTTCTGATTGAGTGACCAGCTGATCTCTCCCCTTCGCTTAAGCGACCAGCGGATATCTGCCTTCGACCAAAATTGTCTTTTCAAGTCCCATGTGGAAGTATGAACAACCTTTTCACCTCACATATTTTCTGTTTATGGCTGTTTATCGGAACTTACATACTTTCGTTTTTTTTTTCCGGTAATTTGTTGATCCTATCTGCGAATGGAAATATCTGTCACTCTATCCATAGTCAATGAATTATCTTCGCCAACCTCCCTTTTTTTCTCTTTCCTGTGAAACCACTTTGTTGATATTATCTTGCGACCGTATTGAATCTGCTAAGTTCATCCACATCGGTAGGTAAGTCAGTATATTACAGTATTCATTTGAAAATTTTACTTGAAAACAATTTTTTTATATCATGAGCAAATCTATATTTAGAGGACATACACATATTTTGAAAAGTCAGTTGCCGACAAACATTGCTTTATATCTGCGCTCGTACACTTCAAAACTTCAAGCAAACAATTACGAAACAAACTTCACCGTTTAAAAATGTCCGGTTATTTACACACGTTTTACTCATCACCCTTTTTTTTATGGATTCATGACAGACGTATTTAAATAAATCGCCGATAATATGTCACCTCGATGATATCTTCAATATTATTTTCTTGATAAATTTGTTCCTAATTGTTGATTTTAAACTTTTTTTCTTCTTAAATAGCAATTTAGTTAAGTGTTTGTTTTTAACTGCATGTCAAGTCTTGTAGGTTTATTTTATGCCAAAACATTAAAGAATCATGAACATAGTGCATTTATATGTAAAATTCTGTGTTATTTTTTCAGTAGAGATTTTTGCAATTATGATAGCAGGTATTTCTATCGAAGATACGTGTAACGAGAAAGGGTGAGGGAGATCTGCTCTAGCATCTCAACATGATGTCTAACATCCAATCATTTGCACACGGTTGTATGATCAAGTAATTATAATAAATAGTAATATTATATACACAATTATGTCTTCAAAAAACTAACGATAATCCTTAGAAAGAAATCATAGCTTCAAGTAACTATAGGTTTGATTTCTTTTTCTAGAGCATATTTTTTTTCTTTAGTTTTTTTTTTTTTTTTTTTTTATACCGAAGACACATTAAAGGGTGAATAGAACTTGTACTATTTTGCACGTAGCTGGGGAATAAGGGTTTCATACCTTTTTCATGAATATTACTTGAAATTTGAACGTATCAGCGTAACTAGATTTGGAACTGGCTTAATACCTCGTCGTTGTCTGGCACATTAGCTAACATCACAACGGGTAACTTTCAATTTACAATTCTTATTCTTTCTTTTTTTCAAGTAGTGTGATTATATTGTGAGTTGAATAACCACGACCTGAAAATCTGACCAACACTTGCGCGCGAAAATTCAATTTACAATATAATTCCTTTACTTCGAAAAAAGAAAACGCACATCTAGTTCCTTGCCTTTGAGGTTATACAAATTACTCGGATGTGTATTTTCAATCCTCCAGGGAAGACGTGGCCCTGGAGGTGACCGTATCCTCTTTATAGAATACAGACATAACTTGCAAGATACATTCAGGTTAATTGACCGTGCAATTAATATGACTAGTTGATTTGGCGTCACTTGTGTGCGATGTGGGTTGATGGCTTAGTGGTAGAATTTTGCCTCTGCATTCTGTGGCCACTGATTCGATCTCTAGCGGAGGAGATCAAGGTATACACTGCTGATGAGACCTAATAAGGTCGAAACAGCATTCCAGTGTTTCCGTATGTCACGCACAAGTGTTCGCCTGATTTTCTGGTCATGGTAATTCAATTCATTGTAATTCTTTATACAAATAATTATTTCTTATTCGTACTGTATTAAATATTCCAATCTAATACAATGTTATCTAAACTGATCCATTAGGCCCACACATGGGGCTATCACTCCAGGCTATAATGGATGTTCAATATCAAGGAACCATAATGCGGCTTTTAAGAAGTTTTGTTTATTAGTTGCATAGGTCGTCGGATTTAGGGGGATGATTACAGCTTTTGTAACTGACTGCTTCGTCCTTTTTACCCCATTAAGCTTTCCTTGTCTGTAAATGCTGCAAGAGTACGCAAAATTTACACTAACCGGTATATTTTAGTCGTAGAATATAATCAACATTATGGTAAAACGGTGTTATAGTACATTTTTCCCCGTATTTTTAGTTGCGGTTTGATTGACTAATTTAAGCCGGAAACCATCATTCATTATGATGAACTTCCAAACTAATATTGCTTATAGCTAAAGATAAGGTTAAGTTGTTCATTAACCCTCTTGTCCATCCAGTGCTCTTCCCTAGAACGACAAGCGATAATAATCAACTTAAGTCTCAACACTGACATTTCATGAACCATTTACATCTTTATTTCGAACAGGTGACGGGTCAGGGGTTCACTAATCTTCGGTCAGGCAAGAAATTCTTTTTTTCTACACCCGCTAAAATCACATTCTTTTTATTCATCACCTATTCTATAACATGTTATGTCATGCTTTCGTATTAACCGTTTCAACACTCCCGACGGAGCTAGGAGTACGTCGAGTGTATTCTCCACTATGATGTAAGACAGCTCCTTGCATAAAAAAGTATTGGATCATGACACTAAAATGCATCTAGTTATGAGGCTCCAGTTCTGTAGCACAACGGTGTGTGGAGTAACCTTTTATTGCCGTTACTCCCAGGTGCACTCATACCTGGAATGGGAGTTCCTGTGACGGCGCCATCTATCAGTCAAATATCAATTTTAAATGATTAGTATTTTATAGGAATACTTCATATCGAATAACTAAATTATTTGTATAAAAATAATTAAATGAAGATATAACAGTTTTCAAAATATAATTAATAGTTCCTCATAACCATATGAGTGTTTTTAAACAAATGAAATTAGATATAATTTCTAGAAATCATAATACTGCAATTACATAAGAATACTTTAAACAATAAACTTGGTCTTAAATTATCTGTATTGGATGGGAATCTTTTAACCATATAGCTGTGTGCACAAGAAATGAAAGACTCTGCAAAAAAATAGAATACAGTTGTACAATGAACGCAATTCCCTTACCTCTACGTATAAAAAATCCTAAATGGATTGAAATTCAGTTAAAATCAATTATCTTAATTCTTATTACAGACGAAAATATTTCAGTTTAAAGTTATTTAGTTGGTCAGAATATACCATGAGAAATAAAACGATACTCAAAAATATGAATTAGGTGACTTGTCTATGTATGTCAGTTACGCTTAAATAATCCTTGACAAGTTGACTTGCCATTTCAATCAATGAATTATATTCATAATCTGTATACTAGATCGAACTCAGTGTTCCGTGATTGGAAACACCCAGTTCCCAAGGTTACGGTAAAATTTACGATATATTCATTTTCCAACCCATTCGCACGAACAGGATGTTAAATAAGATCAATGTTTAAGCTAAATTTAACAAGTTTGAATCCATAGTTTTAGGCTGAGTGTTAAACCAAGTTTGAATCCGCCTGACTATTTAACCATAACTGGAAGGAGACTAATTGGATGCTTACCTTTCCTGAGGGTATTAGGCGTATGCGAAATGTATGGCTTGAATTGGGTTGTCAATCCCATTTCCTAGCAAGATACCTATTACACTTTGACGCCTTCGACTCCGATGTAGACATCCCTGCCGCTCCTTCAATTGCCTGATTGTGTCGAAAAAATAATGTATTGATCCTCCATGTACTCATTTAATAAAAAAAAAATCAAGTATTTTTTATAGCCACTTAGTAATATTTTTACATACAGATACGATTATAATTTTGTTTCATTATTTTTCTTATTTATTGTGTTAAAAATCTATAGGGGGGAAGCTTCTCTAACATCTTAAAACTATTTATTTTGTACCCGAGACCGTGCATACGTTTTCTAAACTCGACGGGTTTCTCGAGGGAGAATTTGTTTTTCAACGATTTTTCCTGTCGCATATTTTCCATATATATCAACATGATAGAACTCTTTATGCTGCTAAACTTATATTTTAAAGATATTTGCAATAGCTATATTCCTAGACAAGTTCACTAAGCTTCTAATTTTCCTCGTTAATGCGAAGTAAACTACGATCCCGAGAATATGAAAATGAAAGTAACAAAAAGAAAAAAAAAGCCATATTATCTGAATTTTGGACAGGCAAAGCATCGATATTAATCATCATTTCCGCCTGACAACTATGTGCAGAAGTGGTTGTACTTTTTAAGGTGACATTTACAAGTCACAAATGTGTGTTGAAAAATTATTTGGACTTGAAGGGAATCCCATATATCATAACTGTTTATAAGTATTGATGTCTTAAGGTTTGGTTTCTTTGTTTAGTGGTATATCAACCATCGTGGGTTATTCAATACCAACAGTAATACTTTTTAACTCAAACCTAGGGAGATAAGGTGGCTCATTCGTTTCCGAAAGGTATTCATCCAAAGGTGAACTTAAACGTGCGACTAGAGTCCGAACATGATTACTTCGTGGCTGCAGTCCATTTCTTCAACCATTACGCCACATCCCTCTTTTTACTAAAAATTATCCTTGGTTCCCTAAAACCATTTGGAAACAAATGTTTATTAAACCCTGTCGAAACCCTTTTGCATGGTCTGGAACGAGCAGCTGATGCCATAGGCCTTCATGTGAACGCAGACAAAACGTAATACATGTGCTTTAATCAGAGAGGCGACATCTCCACACTAAATGGTAGCTCTCTGAAACTAGTGGACAAGTTCACCTTCTTAGGAAGCAGTATCTCATCAACCGAGAGAAGCGTCAATTCGCAACAAGCAAAGGCATTGACAGCTATTGATAGGCTATCGGTCATATGGAACTCAGACTGGTCCAATAAAATAAAACGCATTTTTTTGCCAAGCGGCGGTTGTGTCGATACTGTTATATGGATGCACTACATGGATGCTAACGAAACGTCCAGCGAGAAAGCTTGACGGAAATTACACAAGAATGCTGCGAGAAATATAGAACAAATCCTGGATGCCACACCCAACCAAATAGTAGCTCTAGAGCCACCTACCACCCATCACGACAACTATCCAAGTTAGACGAATCAGACATGCGGGACACTGCGGGAGAAGTAAGGATGAACTCATAAGTAACATACTCTGGTGGACCACATCACATGGACGAGCAAAGGCAGGAGGACTAGCAAGAACCTATATACAATAGCTTTGTGCCGATACAGGAGGTAGCCTTAAAGACCTCCCGGGGACAATGGACGATAGAGCCGGGTGGCGAGAGAGGGCCAGGGAGATCCGTGCCCACAGCATGGCATGATTATGACGAAGGGGGTTGGCTCATGAATTACATAGTTTCAACCAACACTAGCAGTTGACTAACTTTAACTTAAAAAATAGAAATTGGGTGAATCACAGACATTACTATCATAGGTTTTTCTTAAGCGAATGAAACGTCTTGTCTTATTTACGATCTTCTCACAGATTTTTTCTGAACCGATGTCCATTACGCTGCCTACCAATGATGAAAGCAGCATTAGATTTATGATATAAAACAAATAACCTATATATGGTGGGGATATTTGCGATGATAAATATTGAAAGGACTATCACAGAATTACTGCGTAAATACATTTTAAAGGCAGAGTATTTTCAGTATATAATGAACATTACACATAAGCCACGCATTTTAGCAAAACATTACACATCACTATAAATGATTATCTCATCATTTTGATTGATCATATTACAAGATTAAATCGAAACACTGAGATCAATTATCGTTTGCTTTTTATTTCTTTTTTTTTTAACATTCTTTTACTTTAATCCCAGCACCGATTTTAAAAAAAATCTCTTTTCATAAAAATTCCCCATCATTCACCTTCTCTCGTTCTTCCTTTTTACTTACATCATTTTACTCACGGATTATTATGCTTCATTTATTTTTATTTCATGATTTGTAAGTTCTTCATATCGACTTAAGCAGCTGGTATTTTACTGTGATGAGTGCAAGTCTCCTCCGGTCTCCATGATACTTCAGAGTATTCTAGCCGATCTCAATGTGGTAATCTGCATAATCGCGATTCGTCTTTCGATATCCTACTCGACCAGTCCCCTTTATAAGCCATGGGGAACCGTTCTAAACACGACAGTTACAAATGTTAATACCATCACCTTCATATTACATGACTTTCTTACATCTCTGGCAAGGTCTACACACTAGTTTCTATCTTTATTTGATTTTCACAGAGGACCACTGGGACAGCAAAACAAAATCCATTTTTTTGTGTTAATTATAATCATACCTGATCTTCAGGGTGGGATTTGGTTATCAGTTTGTATCTCAGAATTTTATGAGTCAGTCTTTAGGACGAATTATTGTTTGTGCATATAGCATTTGGTAATATGATCAAATCTAAATTTCTTGCACAATTTCTTGTAGATCACGTTCCCGAGGCAGATGTGTGTAGTCATATATTCCGTTTGCGCTAGTTTACTACTTGTGCTTATGTGATTAAAGATTTTAGGGTTTGTTTTTTTTTTTTGTAGTTATGTCCAAGACTTTTCTTGCAAGATTTCGCCAGGCTGTTGCTTGACATATCCATTGTTTTGTTTTTTCTTACTATATCGGTTTACATTTTTTAAATTTCTGTTTGCTCTTATATTTTCAGTGCTTGTTATTGGCCGCTTTAATTCGTCTTTCTTTGCTCTTTTTAACGTAGTTATTGAGTCCTCGTATAGATGCATCCACGCAACTTTCAATGATGACGAATACTCTTAGTTCTCCTTTTGAGACACCGTCTTGTTCATTTTTTTGGATGTGAGGCCTTGTGCTTCATAATCAATTCTCTTGTCATCTAGTCAATTTGTTTGAATTCCTCCCTTTTCTATTCTAAGAATGGTACTGCCAAGGTGTTTATCTCTGATGAGATTTCAGTGGCAGAGATTGCTTTCAAAAATTCTTTTTTCCGTCTGACATACGCTTTTCAATTTTTTTTCTTTCATCTTCACTTGTTTGAAGATGTCCCCTCCCAGTAGGCCCAAATATTTGGAAGTTTTCTTTTCCTTCAAGCGTTCTGATTCTTTCCGGATTTACGAGTTTTCTTCCTACTATTATTTGTCTTTTTCAAGTTTTCACTCTGATCATGGTACATTTTCCTATGTCAAATTCCATTCCCATAACCTGGCTCTATATTCTTATAGTTGGTATCAAGGTATTCAATTTGGTCCTGGAAAGTTTTTCGTACTAATATTCGCTGATGTTCTTTCACTAAAGTTTTAATGACACCAGACCTCTTCGACTCTTATTCTGGCCGATCTTAATGCTGTCGTCTGGACAGTAAAGACTTAGTGTTTAACTCCCTTCAACCCTTTTGGCGATTATTTGGGTTTATGGTATATCAACTTTTGTTGGTTATTTAATGCCGAATCTATTTTTATAAAAAAAAGTGTTATTTCAAACAATTCAGTTTAACATAAGTACACAGTTTGTCAAAAAATCCTATTTCAATCTTTTCAGTTTATTCAAACAGTCATAATTCAAACAATTCAGTTTAGAATAAGTATAGTTTTTGTTTACACAGTTAAATGCCAAAACAGTTCTATTTCAAACAACTCAGTTTAGCGTATTTACTGCTTTAATATAAAAAAAAGTTCCATATCAAAAAATTCAGTTAAGCCAATAAAACAGTTCTATTTCTAACAATTCAGGTTAGCATAAGCACAGTTTAGTTCTGTTTGACCAATAGATAAGACCCTATCAAGTGCTACAACTCCGAGCCAGAGTTAAGCTGGGAGCAATGGCAATGAAAGGGTACTCTGCATTCCTCAAAGCTCCAGTATTACTGGAACCTCCCGATCAGATTGTTAGTGTCATATCCAGGATAGTCGTTGAGGGAAGTCTTATACCTCTGCAAAGAAGAAGTCGGCGTATTCTACAGCCTCAGATGACAGGGCAATTTGGCAATTGTTCTGGGCGCATTAATTACAGTTTGTATCCCTCATATTCTCATATTCCATGCGTTTTTGTTTTTTTTTGTTATCTTTCAAGATCTAGATAATTATCCCTTTTGCTTTCTTTTAATGTTGCTTTGTTGTCCCCCAAGACACCAAAATTCCACTATTCACCATGTTCTCTTTTTGGCTGTTGACTATCAACAGTTAAACTTTGTATTATAGTCAACTTATTATTCAACAGCGATTTCAGATCTCTGGCAATATCCAAGTACTTCTCAATCTTTTCTTATTCTTTTTTATTGTGGTCCACCAGAATGACAAAACCCACAAGGACCCAATTTTTTTTCTTGTTAATTTACTCTAGGTCTGGTCTTTTAGTCTGGATTTGGTAATCCCTTTGTATCTCAAAATCTAAGATAATTTTACGCGTCTCATTCTCATGAACAGATTCTCGATCATGCATGTATCATCAGTTAGTAAATTCAAATTTTACTCTCTAGCACAATTACCAGAAGATTACATTACTCTTGTCGAGCCTAGTCTCATATTTCCTTTCTGACAGTTTAATGCATTTGATCAAGTGATGAACTATTTCATTCGTCTCCAAATAACTTACAATTCTGTTGGGTATAATCAAGTTTTGCTTTTATATGGTTGGTCCTTATGGCATTATTTTATGCTGCTTAAACGGATTCATTTTTTCTCATACGGTTTTGCCTTCAGTAAAATCCAGGTCTTCACGTGCCCAATCTCAGCTTGTTTGAAGTATCCTTACAGCTTTTTTCCCTCAATTCTGCTTTCTAGTTTTTTGGGAGTTTTTGTCTTCAAGCTGTTATTAATATTACTAGCCGCTCTAATTAGTCTTTGTATTTCGGTATTCATCAAGTCCATGTATTGACACACCTATGTTATCACAAATTATGGCAAGTGACTTTCTTCATTTTTCCGCAGAATATCTCACCACTTGTGTATAGTGAACAATTTTCATGAACTTTATTCAATTTGTCTGAGCTGTTCCCTCATCAATTTTAAGAACAGTCCAGAGTGTCTTATAAGGGGAACAGCCCTCGTGTTTATCCCTTTGATGAGATTGCTTCAGGTGACCTTGATTTCAATAATTTTTCTTGTTCTTCTGAGGTACTATTTTTTTTTCTATTGACTTTTTTTTTTGTTTGATAGTATTCACCCCCAAAATGTTCCAGTGCTTTTAATTTTCCTTCTCTCAAAATATTAGGATGATTTTTTTCGATTCGCCAGTTTCATTCTTTCGGTTGTTTCTCTTTACCAAATTATCATTTAGATTATAATCAGCAGCTTTAGCTTCGTTTTCTTATAATACGTCACAGGATCTTTACCCAAAACCTAGGGTGAGACAAGTCAGTGTTAATAGATATTCTATGTATTTACGCTTTTTAACGGGGTTTTATTTAAATTAATACTCCATTTAGATTGGTAGGACTCTTCTAAAGAGATTTCTGTCGAGAGTAACTGTTAGTACTTCATATAGGCTGAAACTGAGAGGTATTTTGTTAATTTTTATCTTTCCATTAATCACACCTTGGGCTCTCTCTATTTATGGCATGGTGCTTTCGACCATATGGAAATCAAACCTGACCGATAAAATGAAACGCAGTTTCTTCCAGGCTGCGGTCGTGTCGATACTGCTGTATGGATGCACTACTGGGACGCTGACTAAACGGTTGGAGAAAAAGCTCGACGGCAATTATACAAGAATGTTGCGAGCAATATTGAACAGGTCCTGGCAGAAACACCCCACACGGCGCCAACTGTACGGCCACCTACCTCCTATCACGAAAAATATACAAGCTAGACGAACCAGACGTGCCGGACACTGCTGGAGAAGCAAAGAGGAGATCGTAAGTGATGTGCTCCTGTGGACCCCCGCATATGGCCAATCAAAAGTAGGACGACCAGCTCGAACATTCATACAGCAGCTATGTGATGATACGGGATGTAACCCTGAAGACCTGCCGAAGGCGATGAATGATAGGGAGACGTGGAGAGTGAGGGTCAGGGATATCCGTGCTAGCCGCACGTCATGATGATGATGGTTGTTGTAAGGTGCTACATTTTCTTCAATTCATATTTCCACGTCTTATTTTTTTTTAAATACTTTGCTATATTGTCTTTTGGCAATGATGTATCAATTACAAGACACGTTTATCTTTTATATTATTATTATTCATGTTGTTGCTATCATCAATTATTATTACCATCATTTCTTCAAGACGTATAGAAAAGTTTAAAAGGATCAGAATTATGAATTATTTTCCCCAATGTGACTTCCTCTTGAAACCAAATCACGAAAAAGTTGATTGCAAATAAGAACGCAAACAACATTTACCGATGAATGCTTTTCATGGTATATCAAAAGGATCATATTCATATCAAAATCTTTTGAGCAATTTACGGAATGTCAATTCAAACTTGTTTGGAAAGAGCAAGTATTGCTCTCTACGTCGATTACCATTATATAATTTATTTAGTCATTTTATCAGTTTCATATAAATTCTGATAAACATTTTTTGAACTTTTTTGACATCGTGAAAGGATTTAAAAAGGAAAACATTGTTGATTTTAAGCGACAAATATCATCTGTTTGGCACGAAGGTTCGATATTTTTACTTCTTTCAAGTCAAACTAAGATAAAATTTTAATTTAATCAATAACACACACGTATTTATATATATATATATGACAGAAAGAGACAGACTGACAAAGTACACTATTCATGGCATATTTTGGATTCTTTTTCGAATATTAGTGTACTTGAAAGTGAACCATTAAACTTTACAAATTGTATTCAACAAAAAGAAACGGATATATAACGTAATAATAAAGGGATAAAGCGAAAATGTTGCCCTTTCTTACGCCACCCCCGAAAAACAAGCAATTACATTAGTGTCCAACAAAATATTCATAGAAATGGAAAATTTTATGTTGCCATTTTTATTATGAATCAATTTTTAGTGTAGGCTATAGTTATAGTACATTTGTAAACTTTTCTTAGTGTTAAAAGTTTTACACAAGTAACATTTTTGGTATTATCTGTGGTATTCATAAATATCTGGAAGCTATTCATTTCGATTGTGTAAAAGAAAGTTATGCAAATTATGTTATGCGATTTAAAAATGAAGAAACTAACCTATTCTCAAATGAAGTAGGTGTATAAAAATTTCCATATTTTAAAATATTTCCTTAGTTTTTTTTTTTTTTCTATTTTCACCCTTTCCCTCCGATCGAAAAGTAGGCAAAAATTTTGCTTGTATATTGTAATTCAAAACAATATTCCACCTTCAAGACATTGGATTTAATGTATGGTCAGGACTCAGACAAATCAGTCGGTAATATAAATTATCTGATTGAAAATGCGATTTGCTTGTCTGGACAATTTTATCTTGGTCTTAGAGGGTGTGAAAATTGGTAGATGTTATGATGAGGTCATCAAAACACAAAAACGACCAGTTTTCTTTATTTGGCTTTTAGCCGTTTATCGACTAAGCGGAATGATTTATGCAATCAGAGATGTAAACCTCGCTTGATTGGACAGGGAATGTTTGGGCTATAAATACGTTTTTCTCGATGGACATTACTTTGAAGACGTTGCAAATGTAATAACATTTTTAAAGTCCAGTCCCATAAAAATGGTTAAGAAAGAAAAAGAAATTGCACTATTGTAACCTATTTTCCGCTTATATTCTAAATGTTAACATTTTTAAATTTGAAGTAAACACACAATGTCGGTATAAGTATAGATTTATGCACTGATTAACGAATTCATTAATAACGAATAAATTATTAATCATTAATAATTATTAAATATTTTCCTGCCACTCACTTTATTTTTGTCAGGGTAACGATTTGATGTTAAAATATCTTGGAAAATGTGACGAAAATTCTGAAGGACAAGTAGTCCATAAAGGACCCCTTTATATTAACCGGATGATTAAAAAATATGAACACTCTTATGGCAGTGCCGTTATGATATAAATTCCAACATTCTCTAAACGGTCCATGCCCGTCAACATTCTTCTATTCTCCCTAAGGTGATTAAATGAAAATGTTTTGACGGGGATTACTTAATTAAAAAAAGAAGAGCTGATATTACAGAGACCATCTGGAGAAGATTACAATCTGTTGACAGGGATGTCGAACTTATGGAGACTTTAAAATCATAAAGAAAATCCCATATAATTTTTTACATTATTAATGAAAAAAAATCTATAGGCTATGTAGAATGATTTTAGCCTTACAATATTAAAGATACAGCAGAATAGATTTGTTGAAGGAGCGGAAATATAATTTAATCATTCTAAATCGGTCTAAAACATGAAATTACATATATACCAGCCAATGTCATCAATTTTATCAATATCTTAATATTTCAAATCAATATCACTGTTTCCTAATTAATATTTTCCCCGTATTGAGTCCAATAAAAATTTGTTTTTTACATTATTTACTTTATTTATAAAAGATTTAGATTTTAACCGGTATTTTTATTCACACATTCATGTATACTTAAAGACTGAATCAATGGATAATTACTGATATTTTCATTGGGTTATTTTTCAAATATTCATATTGATTACTATATAAATTACAAAACATCAGGTGGAACGTTTTAAGTAAACCACAAAAATACACTACTGAACGGATTATTTTGCAATAAAAAAAGGAGGTAATACATCTTAAAGATTTCAAGGCAGGTACTTTAAAACATTAAGCATATGCTGACGCTGATATGATATATGCTGCGTGCATACTCTGTTAATCATGAGAAGTTATCATATTCCGTTATACCAAGTTTTGAATAAACAAAAAGGAATTGATACGGTGGACTCTTATTGATGATACTGTACATACCACAACGTGTTTTCTTTCTCGAAGATTTAAGAGGATTTCCTAGCACTGTTGCAGTCCTACTTGTAGAAACACCGACAAAAACAAAGAAAAAATATTTCGACATTAGCTACAGGAATAAATCTGTAGAGAGAGGAAGGTCCTTCCTTATAGTCTTGCACAGCGGTTTGTCTGGTAGGTTTTGTAATGGCACGTCTCGCCCTTGTCAGCTTATGTTGTCATCTGATAGAAGACGATAACCAAAATATACAACGGTCCTTTTTAAAGAGGCTTGGATTTCTTCAATGGAGCCTCCCAACGACAGTTTATTTAGTTGAAATATAGCTAATTTCAAAAACAGCAGATGGAATTATTAAATATACTTATGTTTAACTTGAAGCTTTTGCTAAAATATTGAAGTTTTTTTACGCTTCGTATCTACATAGAAGAGTCAGGTCATTGTACCACTAAGCCATCACCAACCTACATTACATCTTTTGTTTCTCTCTATATGTTTTAAAGTAAATTCTTGGCACAAGTGAACGATCATAAAATTGATTCACACTCGAAATATTTATCAGCGGTTTCTCTTTTCTCTTCACAAATGAATTAAATCAGACGATGAAGCAAATTGTTAAAAATACAAAGTAGGAAAAAGATCCCCTGAGAAATGAGTTTTGTGTATTGTTTACCGAAAAGGGATTTGTGGTAAGTCGCAAAGTGGTATTAAATAGTCTAAAACAAAAGAAGAATCCAAGAATAAGACATACCAACTTACAGAAAAAGAAACAAGTGATAGTTAAACTCAGAATGGCTTTCCAAACCTATACAGATATTCGCTGAACGATAAGAGCATTAAAATATCAACTTTGTGTTTTACGTTTCTGTAATGGCATAATAAAAAAAGGCGTTGTTTTGAATCTGTGATTGTTGTATATTTCAATGGGTTACAAAATGACTTGTTTACAAAAAAAAATCATTGGTATTATAAGAAATTGTCTCAAAATATAATTTTACATCATCTAGTTTTGGTCAGGGAAGAAAATCCACCTTGGTATATATATATATATATATATATATATATATATATTATGATCCGATTACGAGGAATACAGTTCATGTGTTCTTAACCTCGCCAAAAGTGTGGTTTGTTGGGTTTTATGGCATATTAACACTTGTAGGTTATTTAACGCCATATCAATTTTTATGTAAATAATCTGTTCTATTTAAAACTATTCACTTTAGCATAAGTACACAGTTTAATTGTCAAAAACATTTCTATTTCAAACTATTCAAGCAGTTATATGTAACAATTCAATTAAGTGTAAATACAATTTTAATGTCGAAAAATAGTTCTCTTTCAAATAATTATGTTAAGCATGAGCACACAGTTTAAATGTAAGTACAGTTTAAGTGTCCAAAACATTTCTATTTCAAGCTATTCAGGTTAATCAAACAATTCAGTTTAGCTGTTAGTTCTTTATAACCCATAGATAGGGCCCTATCAGGTGCTACAACTCCGGGCCAGAGTGGACCTGAGAGTGATGGCAATGTAGGGGTACTCGGCATTCCACAAAGCTCCAGCATTGCTGGAACCTCACCATCAGATATTTTAGTGTCATATCCAGGACACCCGTTAGTGGGGTCTTACCCCTCTCCAGAGAAGCAGTCGGTGAAAGTGTGGAATATGTTCTGAAGCAAAATATATCAATACAGGAACATTCCTCATCATGAAGGCTAACGGAATTCTTTTCACTCACACATAGTATATATAACACAATTTGCCATTTTTTTCTTCTATCTAGAACATTACAAAAGAGATCTCGTTGAATTTGAATTTAGGTTAAAAGCGCTCATCAAATTGATTTACTTCACTTTCCGATCATTAGTTCCACTATTCAATCTTTTTTAAGTCTAAGGAATAAATATAAACATTATAACGACTCTGTAGAATATCATAAAAAAGTTAATTTTCTAAAACCACAATCCTTCTTTAAGTTTATGCCATTAACCCCATTTACCAACTCCTCCGCTCGGGCAGGATATGACACAAGGTCAATTTTTTAAGCGGAGTTTAACAGGTTTGAATTCAGAGTTTCCTTCTCCTAGACTAGTTGCCTCCCCAAGGCTAAAGAACCTTGTCTGCTACTATTTACCCATAGCTGGAGGGAGAATAACTGGATTCATATATTTCCCAAGGGTATTAGTGTACGTGAAATGCAATCACTCTCGTCCAGGATTTGAACTCGTGTCGCCGTGTCCGTTTCCTACGACGATAACCATTACACCACGGGCACCTCCCGTAAAAGTTTATGTCATTAACAGTGATTTAATTTCAACTTTTACATTGCAACACAGTCGACACAAACATTCATCGACTTGGAGATAATTATTTATTTAAATAGATCGATGATATTAATTGCGAGAATATATAACGTCAATGCATCGTCAAAGCAAAGATTGAATAAATGAACACAGTAAGTTTCAAACCAGACGCTCAACCCTTGAACTTGCAGAGATTTCCTTGAGAAAACAATTGTTCATCTGCATATCTCTCAAATTGTACAAAGTGACTTCAACCGTAAAAATATTCCTTATGGTATGTTATATTCTAAAATGAATTTTGACGTAACCCCCCTCACTATCATCACCACTCTGGTAGGCTAATGTATTGGAAATTTGCGGAGGTATTATTGAGAGCATATAAACTAGAGGACTTGAATGCCAAATCTGGGAATAAAAATCCCGGTGGTATTCGTTCATTGGTTAGAGGCAGTCATGTGAGATTTAAGAGTATTATATTGAAAAAGGCAGATTATGTGTTTACGTAACCTCACAATAAGAGAAAAGGCAATGTCTTATAAGTATAAGACTGTTTAAAGCTATATTATGCCTTCATTTTGAGGCCGAAACAAATAATGTAATATAAGGAAATGTGGGAGCTTGTTGTGAATAAAGGTTCTAATATAGTAACCAGACATGAGACAAAATAACAGTTTTCCTGGTACGCACGAGAATATTACAAGTTATCTATTACTGTACATCAAATACACCGATATTGAAGAATTCACCAATACATCGATAATTTGGAGATTTGTTAGATATAAAATAATCGGTGTCGTGTAATTCCAAAGTCATTTTATGTATTTAATTGTCAGTGTTGGGCTTTATCCGAATGTTTTGCTAATATACACCTCGGTATCCAAAGTCCTAAAAAGCTTCGATTAAATTAGATGACGTTTTCAGATGACAGCTCCAAAATAAATCTTATTTGGGTTTAAAAGAACGTAAACACTTCTCATTAAAAATATCCCAAAGAAAGCTAAAGTCCATTTCTTAAAGTCTACTACTGTTGTAACATAGCCATACATGAACATTGAAATGTACATATATATATATGAACATTTTATGAACAGTCTAACACAGAACATAACATATATACATAGAACATAGGAATCCCGAAACACGAAAAACACAACTTCTTAGTTCAGGTACGAAACTTTATTACCTTTGAGTTTAAAGGTTTTTCGACATAAGGAAGAGAGATACCATCTTTCTATACTGACTTTTCCATCTGCACTCCCATCACGTGCGCACACTCCACAAGGCCTCGGCGAGCAAGCGAAAGTCAACCTTCTTTCGAGCCAGAAACTCAACTAAGTGACTTTTTCAAAATTCCCAAAATCCTCCGCGTGCGCTTCCGGTGCATGACATCATTTACATCCACTGGTCAACATTTCTATCTGAGATTTTTATTTTGACATCTGTGAACGACACATCCTCCCCGTGCACGCGTCAGCACCTGCGCTCAAGTTTGTACCTAACTAACCTATGCACTGAGCCAAAAAGTTCTCAGCCTAACTAAACCCAAAGGTAAAATATATAAAATGAAATCCCTCGGCCATTATATTACACTGTAGTTAACTTATTTACTTAAAATCAATATTTGTAAATACCCCTCACTAAAAAAATCCGCTGCCACAGTCAAAAACTTTTTTTCCACCAGGAGAAGATTTGATTTGGTTAATGACATATCAACCGTTATGGTTCAATGATAACGCCATCCTTGAATAGCCGGAACAATAGGGGAGGTCGTTACCTTCCTAAGAGTATTAAACCAGAAGTGAATAACACGGCATGGATGTTGTTAAAACTTGATTTCTTCAAGGCCGCTAACTAGCACTTTAGCATTTATGCCAACTTATAAATGGTTTGCCTTGCGTTTATGGCATATAAACCGTTACTGGTTAACTAAAACCAAACCCATTTTTTAACTATATGATGTGTAAATATATTTTGTAGATACACACAGTTAAATGATCAATCAGTCCTATTTCTAACAATTCGTTATAGCATGACTCAAAATCAAATAGTTCCAAGTATTGCTACGTATCACCAGCAATTTATTTAAGCATCAGTAATTTGCTTACACACAGTTAAATGATCACATAATTCTATCTAAAACTATAAGATGGATTGGTAGATTGAGAAAATAGGTTATGAACAAAGCGTGAAATAATGTTTAGTTTCGTTTTTTTTTTTTCGAGTATTTTTGGCCCTCATGAAAAACAAGGTTTATTTCCTGACTGTTTATATTTCAAGAATAAAAGCGATTCAGTACCATAGAATTTTCAATGTGTTAAAATATACAGTATAAAACTCAAAATTGGAATTTTAAGCGTTTCCTAAATATATTTTCTCTCTCGTTAAGCATAGAAATCTGTTTAAAAAGTTAAGGAGTTTTATAATAATGCATTCTTTACCATTTTTTATGAATATTTGAATGTTAGAATGTAATCTTTTTGGGGGAGTGCTTTATCCTCTGTTCTTTTCCCGATATATTGATACGATGTTTGGTAAATCTTTGATCTCTATTATAGTGAAATTAGCCTCTTCCTGATGGGCTTTTAGGCGAAAATGTTCTACTGGAAGAAAATTGTTTTTCTGTATCTATAGTTATTACTGTAAACTGAAAAGGCCAATCCGATTTCCTGATACATTACATGAAACAATGAGGGCATTTTAAATGGTAGATTATATTTTTTCTGTTACTATCAGATTCGTGGTAAATTTCAAACCTTTTCATGTATGTAGAACTAGTGAATTAAACAGTATTAATGATTTTACTTTAGGCAAGGCTGGCTATATTTATAATTTTCTTTTCTAATTTCTTTAAGATAACTTCATTTTTAAGATCTTTTTACGTTCTCTCCCTCTAATATTACGATAGACAAGCATACCTGAATAGATAAATATACGTCTTAGTTCGGGTTTTGTTTAATGGACTTACCCAACGATTCTTAAATTGTTTTTATGGGGTATTATCGAATATAGATATCAGGAGGATAGTGTCTGAGTTCACCCTTGGTAAGTAGGATTTCTTTTTTCCTTTGTAACCTAGTTAGCAGTATGTTGTGAGTCATTGTCCCCGTCATTTAGTCGCTAGCACTCAAGATCCTCCCCACCCCCATTATTTTTGTACCCCAACCTGTATCCCAGTCCGCTTTTTGAAGATCTTGAACATTCATATGTAAAAAATCATAATACCCGCTTCTATCGACCCATGCTGAGCCCGACCCTTTATTTCTTTTATCCCTGTAGAGTAGGATTCCCGCCCCACCCGGCTTGTTTCCGGTATTTTCGACCCGGAAAACAGTCGGCCTCCAATTTTATAGACGGGGGGATGGGAGGGAAACCAAACGGGGGATTTTTTCCTTGTTTTCGTGTATATATGTTTTTCGGGGGTTTTTCTCCCATTCCCATCATATCCATTGTAAAAAATCATACATTGTAAATAAAATCATGCATCACTTTCGGGTTTTAAGTAGGACTTTTTCATAGAGCAAATGCGGTACTTTGGTGGTTGCTGCGTGCATGGAGATGGACGAGTGATTATATATTGTATTGTTGAATGGGTCGGCGAATGTGGCTAGCTAGGTTCCCCATAGAAAATATAGTTAAAGCATGACCGCTCCCTTACCCTCCCCCAAAACCTCAAGGCCTCGTGCCTTCTTGTATTTACTACAAGAAATAAAAGGATAGGGTCTGAGTTTCTTTTTTGTTTATATAAGGGCTTTATTTCTTGAGATAATGATAGCTACGTAAATTTGATTTCCGATCAAATTTTGCTTGTAGTCACCTATTGTAAAGTCTAGTTTGATTTTGCTTATATGATTAAACAAGTCATTATTGTTAGAGGATAATTTAGTAATCCTCACTGATTATGAGTATGATTGACTGGCTTAAAGTTGCTTAGAACTGAAAGATTTAGAGAGGATAGTAAAGTTGGCCACCTTAGTAGAGGGTGACACGAAGGCTCCGTTTTCAATAGCTACTACACCAAGATGTAGGGGAGGGTGCTACCCCATTCCCTGGATTGCTCCACTTTACCTTTGATCCTTACCTTATAATGCTGAGTGTTAAGCAAGGCGGCATCAGTTATCATTTCTGAGTCTTTAGTATGACTCGACCTGGGATTGAACCCTCGTCTCCCGAACCATTGGTGAACACGCCACTCATTAGACCAATAGCTCGGTCTGAGAGAGGATATAATTATCTGTATTTCTAGGTTTCGTTTATTATTGTTCGTAATTGATGATTTTCGTTTATTCTTACCAAAGATACTTCGAAAAATTAACACATTCCGTCATAGGTTTGGTTTGGTTTCTTTGTTTAATGGCATATCAACCTTTTTAGGCTATTTAATGCCAAAGCCATTCTCCTAGAAGAACAGTGGTGGTACTATTTAACCCATAGCTGGGTGGATAAGGGGGTTCATACCTTTACCAAGGGTATTTGCCCGAAAGTGAACGTAATAGCGCGCCTGGAGTACGAACTCGCGTACTACGATTCCGCAGTCAATCGCTTTAACCATTACTCCACGAGGACACCGCCCACAGTTTGTTAGATACTAACGATACGACGGAATGTGTTAATTTTTCGAGGTTAGGTTTAATACAATCCTTTTTTACTTAAGTAAGTTAGAAAATATTAACTTTTGTTTAACCATATGTATAAATAAATAATATATCATAAATACAGCTAAAGGAAAATTTTATACTTAATTTCAGCTAATAAATATTCTAAAAATTTACTGAGATGTGTTAGCGGTGCGGGAACTACCTCCATAATGCAACCAAAAATATATAGAAATCGTTTCAATTACAATTATTCAGTATTATGCGCGGCTTTAGGGATAGTGTTTCTGTATATGCTTATCTTATAAATATACTAAGTTTTATTTAAAAGCTATTGGAGGGGTTTTCTTGGCCTAATGGCTAAAATGGTGAACTGCGCTCTCGAAATAAGAAAGTTTGAACTCCGGTTACGCTATTACGTTCATTTTCGTACTAATATCCGGAGTAAGTTACGAACCCTCTTATCCTCAAGCTACGGGTTAAATAGTATAACTGCAGTTCTTTTACAAAGATAGCTTTGGCACTAAATAACCTGTAATGGTTGATATGCCATTAAAAAAGCAAACTTAAAAGCTACTGTTCTTTCTTCCTGGTTAATGTTGGGGTATAGGCATTCAACATCCATATACTTTGGGGGAAATAGACAATGTCAATAATTCAATCAATGAAACCAATAGTGTGTAGTGAGAAGAATTTAACTAGTTTAGCTAAAACTGGACTGGAGCCACATATTTCGATATTTTGTTGCTGTTGATTGAGAAGATTGCTGGTTTATCAGGATTATTAATTTTGGGTATTGAATAAAAGTGGCTATTTTGTCTTGATTAACATTACTGTTCCTCAGGTTTTGTTTTATATTTTTAGATGGTTTTTTTTTTTTATATATGGTAATTTTTCTATTGAAGGATAATTTATTTGATAAGGTGATATATAGGTTCTATTGAGAGATCATTCTTAATATTGTATTTATAGGTTCTAGTTAGGGGTGAACATGGACTTGATATGGTATGAATAGGTTCGGGTGAATGGTCATTAGGGAGTTCATATAGTATGTATAAGTTCTCTTAAGGGTTTTTTTTTGGCGGGGTCATTTAAAATTTGAAGTTATTTTGCTGTTTGTAAGCTTCTGTCTGTTCTTCTATACGCCAAATTTCGTGAGTGCTAAAAAGTTTATCGCCATAAGAAATGGACACGGCTAAACGAATTCAAAACATGGACAAGGCTGTCCGCATTTCACATAGCGCAGCTGAACATTATGAAAGGTATGCATCCAACAATTACCCCTTCTATGAGTAAATAATAAGACAGACCTGGCACTTTGACCTTGGTATAACAACAAGTCTAGGAGAAGGACAATTTAATCTAAACCTGTTGAACTCACTTTAAAAATTGACTATGAGTCACATCCTGCTCATGAAGATAATTTGGGTAAATAAATAAACCCCCAAATCATTATAATCTTGCTTTTTATCAGCCTTCGTTAGTGATCATATTATCCTTTTATATTATATGTATTAAACCTTTTTTTTATTTGTTAGATTGATATTCGGTAAATATTTTTATCAGTTTATATCTTGTTTGGCAACTATTTCCAATCTTTGTCTCCAGTGGGATGAATTATTCGTTTCTTTAAGCATTTTAGGAGATTACGTATATTTGACGGGGGAATTCCATGATGTACCTTTAATGTTCAAAAGAACGTTAAAATTTCCATATGTAATGTATTCCTCTGTGACAGACTTTGACGAAAATTAAGTCCTTAATTCATTAGTTTTAATCAATGTGTTTTGCATAAGTTTTCTTGGTCTTCTCTCAATTTAACAATTTTCTGAGATTGTGTAACTCTTCATATTTTTATCGTTGTGTTTTATTTGATCTGATTATGCCTGGAAGTACCTTCCCTTATTTAATTTTATGACATCTCAATAAATGTTAATCAAAACGAAATAGCGCTAAAATGTTAAAATTAATTAATAAAAAAATCAAAAAAACTCAATGTCTTTCTAAAGTAAAAAAAAAATGATAGTTAATCAAAATCTTCAATATAAACAACATTTTGGTACATTTCACTTTTACTTAATAGATATATTCAAGATTTACATTATGAAATAAATCGAAAATATAATCAAATATTCGCATGGGATTTTGAAACATTAAGTACTATATTCAGCAGCTTATAAAGATTCATCTCAATTTGAAAAAGCATTAAATCATAACGAATAGCAACAAATCTTCCCCATATCTCGTTAAACATATTCATGTGTTGTTTGTGTCTTACATCACTGATCCTTAAATTCATACTAAGTTAGAGTGTTGCAACTGTCATCAAGTTAAGTGTACACATATGTTTAAACGCCGTCACCTATTTTTCTCCCAGACTGATGTTATTTTATATGAAGTACGGGAACATTCTACTGTTATACATTATATTTTCATTATACTGTATCATCAAAAAAAAAGAGTTGTCCGTGTTGATGCCAACTTGTTTACATAACTGAAAATGTTTATAGTTGAATTTAAGGACAACTACAGCACTAGGATTTCCCTAAACAGTGACCCAAAGCTGACCCTTGACCTTCTTTGTTTGTGATTTATGGTTCATCATCCTTTGTAAGTTATTTTTACGAATAAACAGTTCTATTTCAAACAATTCAGTTTAGCATAAGTACACAGAATAATTGTCAAAAAAAATTTCAAGTTTCAGTTTAATCAAACAGTTGTAATTCAAACAGTTCAGTTTTAATATCAAAAATAGTTCTATTTTAAAAATTATTTTTTTTTGTTTACACAGAAATATAAAAACAGTTCTATTTCAGTCAATTTAGTTTAGCATAAGCACACTGTTTAATTCTATTTGACCCTTAGAGAGGATTATCAGGTGCTACTATTCCGGGTCAAAGTGAACCTGGGAGCGATAGAATAAAGGGGTACTCTGCATTCCGCAAATCTCAAGCATTATAGGAGCCTCACCATCACATTGTTTATTGTCATATCCAGGATACTCGTTGGGGGAGTCTTACCCCTTTGCGGAGATGCTGTCTGTGTATTCCACAGTTACAGCCGACTGGGAAAACCCTTGTCCTTTTTCGACGAAAAGTGATATCTTGAGAAATAAAAAAAAGTATTGCGTCTTATTAACATTCAAATACGTATTCAATTGTTTGAAAAAAGTTTAAAATAATTTTTTTTTTTCAATTCATTCTGTTACTTTTTATCCAAAGAGTTCAGCGGTTTCTACACAGTTCTTTACTACTATAAACAAATCATTTATACCAGTAGAACAACAGTTCACAATTTTGAGTGAAGGACATTTATATGTCAAGATAAACGAAATAATCCTCTCTCTCTCATATATATAACATTTTTTAGCGATCCTACTCACAAGCGAGATGCTACTACTGACGATTAATGACATTAGCATGCTGGTTAGAGTGTTCGTCAATGGCCTGGGAGATCTGGGTTCAATCCCAGGTCGAATCATGCCAAAGACTCAAAAATGGTACTTGATGCCTCCTTGCTTAACACTCAGCATTATGAGGTGCGGATCAAAGGTAAAGTGGACCAATTCAGGGAAAGGAGTTGTGCCCTCCCCTACACCTCTGTGTATTAGCTATCAAAAAGGGAGCTTTTGGGTCACCATCGACTACAGTCACCAACTTTACTTTTAATAATTGTCCAAAATCTGACAGTGCAATCTGAGAGCGTGTACATCCTCCAACGCGAAATCTAGCTTACGAACATGAAAAAACTCATCTCAAATGAAATATGCCTACAAGAAAAACTACTGCGTAGATTTATATATTTTAGAATAAAGAGATCCACAAAGATATTTACATCTTTTAATTATTTTTTAATCATTTTTTTTTCTGAAAAAAAACAAAAAATATTGAATTTAAATCTTTGTGGACCTATTTATTTCAAAATATCTACTGCTTTCTCTCTCTTTGAATCGACAAAAGTAAATTGTGTGTGTGTGTTTAAGATTAGATTTTACCAACACAGAAATATTAAACGTAGTAAACATATTTGTGCTCAACAGAAAAATTTTGAATTTTATAAATTACAATTGTTAGTCCCTATATCCGTTAGCGACTTTCATTTGCATTATTTAAAAAAATATATTTTTAAAGAAATAAATTATCGTCAGTACAAATTAATAATTTCAAGTTTGTTAAAAAAAAAAAAAGAAAAAAAAAAAAGACTAAAATTTGCCTGTACTCGAACGATACATTTCATAGAAAGGATTTTTGTCTTTTAGCATCTTTCAAAGACCAATTTAGTGGGATATTTATATTTCCTCCCAAAACTTTGATGCAAAAAAGACCATCCATCCATGATACAAATCATGTTTTGTTCACGCGAATCACTTTTATACAAACGGTAGGCATGTAATATAACATACCAACTTCATAATTATAGCGTATTAAGAAACCGTTATTTTCTGCGAAAAGACGTACTATTTTTCTGTTTTTCAGCCTAAAATTTAGAGTATCAAATACGAAAACTACCATCTTTAATTAATTTTAGAATCAACAAGAGTGGAATTTTTAGTTGTGTTATATGCCATTTCAACAAAAATGAGTTGTTTAAAAGCCAAACTCTAGAAATAGATTTTTAAATGACTAGATTGTTGTTAACATTACTATACGAGTTACAGCTCATTTGCTGCTGACCGTTAAATGGTTTCAAGTTTAGTAAATAAGTAAATACTTCAATTTGATCCATTGATAGGACCCTAACAGGTGCTACCACTCCAGGGTTCGAGTGTACCTGTGAATAATGGTATTGAAGGACTACTTTAAATTCCTCAGACTCTAGGACTGAAGACTTATCATCAGATACAGTTTAGTTTTATACTCAAAACAAGCAAAATAATTTTTTTCTCAACGAAATTGACCCTCAGCCACAATCTTTTAGTATCTTAAAAATAAACAAACGAGTTGAGTACTTGTTTGTCACAAGAGCAATTATTCGGCCAGGACAATCGAGTAGGTGCTAGGGCTTGACATGACCAATGATTGATCAGGCCGCAACGTTCGGCCGCCAATGCTGGTAAGGGGGAAAATAGAGTTTTACAAATCACTTTACCACTTCAGTTACCGTATCAAAAACTGTCCAGTCACCAGTATCCCTTAAGCATTACGAGTCACCACCTACAGCCAATGAATAGCCTCGCCGGGGAAGTTTTACCCCTCTGCAGAGACGCAGACAGAGTATTCTACTGCTCCAGCCGACAGAGCGAACTAAGAATGGAAATACGATATATAAAAATAATTCCTGATCAGATCCCTTAATTTTGTGGGGAATTTTATAAGCCCCGAAAAGAATAAACCGTACTTCAACAGCAGTAGGGAGTTGGCTGACAGCCTTTGAAGAAAGGAGACGAACGACTTTTACTGCAACAAAATTTATATACAACAACAACAAACCGGGTTTTACACCAAATTGAACAAACAACGAATATGTAAGAGTTCAAGATTCAGATAGGTGGTAGGGTTTTGTAAGGTTTGTAAGGTTTAGTTGTAAGGTTGTTATAAGGTAAAGGTTTAAGGTAAGGTAACGTTAAGTTAGGTAAGGTTTGGTTTGCTGATAAAATGTCTGCTCGAACTTAGCTGTGTGTCCTATTCCTTTTAACTCAGCACGTGCGTTCGTCGCTCTTGGGTCCTGGCAGGTGGAAGGTACCAAATACGTTTGCCGTCAAGGACTGCTACGAATGGACCTGTTGCTAACAGCAGTGGGAGTGGCAAAAAGAGGTTAGAATCTCTAGTCGTAGCGTTTTTTTTTATAGTTGATGCCACGTGACCCCAAGGGGCTGCTGATATTCGGTGAAATAGGATCACCAGTTCTTTAACAGAATTTTTACAATTTTTCATGCAATAAATAATGATTATATCCGATTTTTGTCAGTGTTTTTTATTATAATCATTTTATGGTAATTTATCGCGGCGTTATGTGATTGAATGTTTTTGTTTTTCATCTATATTAGCAATTTTTTCGACGAATGCGTGATCATTCCTAATATAAAGTATTTTCTCAATTCAGTCCAAGCTTTTTTTTCCCCTCAGAATGTTTTTCAACCAGATTCAAAATCATTAACTCAATGCCTGTGTTTTCAAAGAGAGTGACATAATATTAATTTGTTTACAACATATAAAACACATTCTGGGAACGGCTGTCTGAAATTCCACCTTATTTTTCTCAAGTGTTAAAGTGCTTTCCACAAAGAAAAAAAAAATAACCGCTTTTAGTCACGTTTGTTTCTTAATTTAAGTTACGTACATTAGATGGACGACTGCTCCTTCCGAAGACTTTATTACCTACAGTCAGACGGATATTTACTTGTGTTTGAATAAAAGAGTTCGTTAAGTGGCATTCCACTGAGTTTGCATAACACAAACAAGAGAATGTCTATTTCGCTAAAATAAAAAAAAAGTCAGTTTGGTTCTTTCATTTAGAACAATGCAAAAAATGAGTAATTTATATCAAAATCTATTTTCGGGAAATCCATTTTTTTAAGTCAGATAATTTCAACAATTCAGTATTAAATTTTCATATTCTCTTTCCACAATGATTTAACCGGTTGATTGTTTGTTTGAAATTCCATTGATGAATTCCAAAAATTTAAACCAGTGTGAATTTTAGAATAAAATGCGCATATTTTCACGATTGAATTTATTGATTTGTCGTGTCCCAATCTAATTCTTCCGTGTCTATTTTACTTTGAGTTTTCCACATCAACGTTGGCTAGTGGTCTTTCATTGGAATGTTACTGACAGCAAGTCTCCTCAAATCTCCTGGACATTTCTCAGGATTCTGTCCGATCTAAATGTAGTCGTTTGGATGGTCTCCGCTCGTCCTGTTATTTCGAAGACCTCCAGTTCTTTTACCAATCCTTCTGTGACTGTACCACGAGCGCAGCAGTTACAATTGGTAAGGTAGTCGTTTTCATGTCCCACAGTTTTTTTCAATCCCATTGCAATGTCGAGGTGCTTGTCTTTCTATTCTCTTTCTTTTAATTTTACTCTGAGGCCAGCCGAGAGAGCAAAGTTCAAGATTCAGCACGTTATTTTTGTTGATTATTTTAAGGTCTGGTCGTCAGGCCGAGTATTATTATTTTACTCTTCAGAGTTTTTCACTTTCGCGTTATCATCATTATAATTTAGTCCTTTGAGAGTTTTTCACTCTAGCTTTAGCAAACGGTTTCTCACTGGGGTTTGAGAGACCACGTCTAAAAGATTATTCTCAGTATTCTGGCCAATCCTAATGCTGTTTGGATCATCTCCACTTGTTCTCTTATTTCCACATCTTCCTGTCCCATTCCCATTGGGGATTGTCCCAAGAAGACCATCAGGCAATGTTAGGTAGGTTTAAAACCGTGCCCCGAGTCATTGTGGTAAATCCGATGGGTAGCTTTCCGAGACCATCAGACGATCAGTGTGGTTTGTCACCATCACGACTCTTGCCAAAGCATCCGGAATTGCCAAACTGTGCCAAAATATTTTGCTCAGCGTTATATATTCCTTAGAATTTTTATTTCATCGCACTGAAATCGGCAGATATCAACCAGACTTTTTTTTTAGATTCCATTTAGCAAATTTCACTATCTTTATCCTTTATTTTGAGCTCCTAGCTAGTTCCTGTTTATACCGATTTTATCAGCGTCTTTTGGTTGTACATTGCATTTGTCTAGAACAGCAGCTTTCGGTATTTTTCTTTTTTTGAAATGACTTCATCTATTCTACATTGCGTGATCCATCTAATTCTAGATACGAAAATTTGTTGTTTTTTTTATCCTGATTCTTTTTTGAATTTACGCAGAGATTTTATTTACGCAGAGTGTTTTTCTCTATTCCCACTGAAATGTTATTCCAATTCAAGTGTTTATTTTCATATTCCACACTGAAAAATGACTCAATATTTTGAGAGAAAAATGGATGAATCAATCAATCCTGGTCAGAAAACAGACTGATGTAGTTGTACGAAGGAAAATAAATGAATGAGTTATTTATTAGAATTTGCCGTTCTGTCAGATCAGATTTAAAATAAAAATAGATATATACATTGATCTACTACTTAACGAAAACAGTAGTTAAAGATAAAGGTAATAAAAATCATAGTTGGAGTCCTTGAAACGATCCCCATGAACATGGAAAAGAGTGAGTCATAGAAATCCACAGAAGACCGTCTTGACCGCAACCCTAATTAGATCGGCTCGAATAGTCGAAGAGTCATGAAGAGTTGTTTGTTTCGGTTTGGTTTAATAGCATATCAACCATTATAGTTTATTTAATCCTAAATCCAGTTTATACATATATATTAGATATGATTTGTAAACATAAGACATCAAAGTTAAATGGTTCTAAGTATGGCTCTGTATCACCAAAAATTCAATCAAACAGTCATTTTTACACACAGTTGATTGATGAACACTTATATTTTTTAAAAAACTATAATTGATTTGTTTGCACTTAGTTTAAATGTCAAACATTCCTATTTTATCCATATCAATAGCTACCACTCCATGTCAGAGTGGGCTCAGGAGCGATGACACTGAAAGGGTACTCTGCATTTCCCAAAGCTCTAAGATTGTTGGAGCCACACCATCAGATTGTTTAATGTCATACTAAGGACACTCATTAGAGGTACAGTCGATATGTATTCTATCGCCAAAGTTGACTGGGGAGATCGAGGGCTGAGGAGACTTGCTGCCACTCAGACGCCACTGAATACCTTCTAGGATTATTGGTATAAAAACAATTCAAAATTATTATATAGCAAAAAAACAATATAGCATAAAAATAATACGCAGAAAAATAGACAGTGAACTGAACGAGATTATACATTAAATACCATAATGAACGAATACAGCAAACAGGTACCAAAAATAGATGTGTAGACATGACTCATTGGAAAAGCATACCCGCTTGTAATTGCAAAAGAGAAAGTTTAACTATGCTGATAAAGTCTGGGTCAAATAAATCTGTTCAAACTTTATTCATTCTCGACATAACTGAGGGTAAAAAGAAAAACATTTTAAGAAATAACTGCACACAAAAAAAAATGTTGTCAGCATACCTGTTTCCATTTCATGTGGCATTACGGAAAGGTATAGATCAAATTATTTTCCTACAAGCTATGGTTGGGTAGACCGACATCCTTAAACTTTATAAAGCAACTGATCTAGTATGAGAAAACTGAAAAACATTTTTAAACCCCGCTTAATATGTCATAGTGTCGCATTCTGATCGTAGCGGAGGAACTGGATGAATATTTAGACTATTTAGATATGAACGTAAATAAACGCGATTTTCAAGTTCTTGATTTAAAATTACAAGAAGCGAGTTGACAAATATCAAATATCCTTTGGATATATTGAACATTTTTACTACTATTTTTCTTTCATTCTTATTTTTTCTTCCGTATAGCTTCATCGGGCTTACAAATAAGAAAGCGTGGAACGCGCCTATCCTCCATATGGGTAATTCTTGCTGAGCTTTGAAATCAGTTCCAACTTCTGGATTTATGCCCGATTCTTAAGAGCAGTTACTGTCAACATTGGAAAATATGTGACTACTTCAGCTTGTTCCACTTACTTATTTCTACAATTTTATATTTGCCTCGGGTACTTATCACGTGCATAGTTATTCTATTTGCATATACATTAGCAAAATCTAAAAGATTTATTTGCTTTTCATTTTGATAAAAATATAAAACTATTTTCTGTGTTCAGCGATTTTGCAACGGAACCCCCGCAAGAAATTGTATATTTTAAGAGAAAGAAACTATCATGCAGATTTATTTTTAATGTAACAAACGATGCGTTTTATTTGCTAAATGGCCCAGCAGGAAAAAATGAATTCACAAAATATAATCATGGCCGAATGAATATCGTAAATCGTCAACTGAAGTGAAAGATAGACACAATAAAAACAGATTTTAAGGATTATTCTGTAATCGTTCATTTAAGAAAATTGAACAAATCTGACAGACCTATTAACCTAATGGTCACACATTTTTCTCAATTCTCACAACATTCCCGCCTCCTGTCCCTGTCCATCTTCTTATAATACAGACACTCAGTTCAAGTGTTTGTGCAAATATGTGTATTACTGTGGACACATTTTTTTTTCATATAAACTTTACATTCTCACGCTCTTTCCTTCTTTCTCTAACACATTGTTTTCTTTTCTCTCCCACATTTTCACTCCCAACTGTATTCCTTTATATGGCGTTTTATTTCTTTAACCCCCACGTCTATCAATCACTTAAGTAGAAGTACAAACGCAGACACAAGCATATTTTTCTTATACACATTCATCCTCTTTCTCTTTAAGCAAACATTATTGCCTTTTTGATTTTCTTTTGTTTATTCTCTCTTTCACGTTCTTCCTTTCGTGCACAAGCAAACGCATTCAACACTTTAGCCTTCTTTCTCTCAAATATATACTTTCGTTCTTACTCTAATATTTACCGTATATTTTCCTCTATTTTTATTTATTTCTTTAATCAATCTTATATATTTCTTCTTCATATTATCTGTTTATTTATTCTTTCTCTCTCTCGTTCTTGCTTTTTTTTTTCTATTTTCAATTTTATTTTCTTCTTTTTTAAGTTCTTTTTTCAAAACACACAAACATCACTTTCGATGCCTCTCATATAGACATTTGTTCTTACTTTTCTTTTGACTCTGCAAAATGTTTTCTCTCTTTCTCTTATTCATTTTCTCTCTTGCACGCACGCATCCACGAAAACACACACGTATTCTTCTATTTTTTTCTCGTTCTCATCCTCACACAGAGATACATACACCGATAACACTTTCGCTCTTACTTTATATATATATATATATATATATATATATATATATATATATATATATATATACTCTTTTTTACACCATAAAACGTTTTCTCTTTCTATTTCATTCATCGTATCTCTCTCTCGTTAAAATCTATATCTTTCATTAGTTCAAAACCGAGGAAACTGCCTGTAATGCGGGAGAAGTACTGTATAACGTGATTCGAGCACAGCTTTCCGATCATTTTATCATGGTATTCAATCGGAAAGATTTGAACATTAATTCCGGGAATTTGATTTAACAATTATTCATCCGCAATTCATTACACTCCTGAAGTCCGATTTTACGTTTTTGACCTCGTTATATTCATGTGTATTTTATTAATGGTAATAATGTACGTAAATATTTTAAAAATCTTTCGTTGATATTCAAATTCATAAATTATATATATATATACACGCACTAATATGCAATAAAAACATGTACACCATGGAAAACAATAAGAATATACTTTTCAGATACGATAACCTATTTTTGATTCGAGCAGCAAACTTTAACATCTATGAAAAATTGCTGCTTACCAAAATGGTCTTGTCAACGCCATTCTCTTTTTTCAGAGAATATCTAATAACACAAAGAATCAGCTTGAAACACTAAGATGCAGATTGACAAAGATAAATATTGGAAGAACTTTGTTTTCGCATTATAAGAATCCAGTAATAAGTTAGATGTTTCCATTTCTTTACTCCTGGCAAACACCACTGTAGAATTAGAATGAAGTAATTTAAAATAAAGTGAATAATCAATGGTTATAATAAAGAATGGTAAGTTATTGAATTAATAATTGGTTGTTCTGTCAGGTTCATTTTCCACCCAACAGTCCAGTCGGTTGGCTGCATCTCGGCAGATGGGTAAGACTTCTAACCAAAAATAATTTTGGGTATGACACTAAACAATCTGAAGATGAGCCTCTAGTCCTGGAGCTCTGGGGAATGTAGAGTATCGCTTCATTGCCATTACACTTAGGTCCACTGTGACGTGGAATAATTTTAATTTCTAGTGTCCCATCTATGTATCAAATAGAAAAGTTTAATAGTTTAACTTTTTGCGAATAAATGACTGATGTTAAAATTAATTTTTAGTGGTTTATAGCAATAGTTGAAACGTTCTGTGTGGAAAGAACTATTGATGTTATATAGCAATGCTTGAAACGATTTAATAGTGAGCAATTTCAGGTATTTCCGGGTTCAAATAAAAGTAAGTGTGAGAATTAGTTGAAACCATTCAAATGCGTGCAAGTAAATTATTAAAATCTAAGTTTAAATAGCACAGCCTGAAACCATTTAGCTATGAACAGATAATAGTTATCCTTAATTGTGCGCAAACTAATTAGCTCTAACACATTTAAAAAGACAATCATCTACAAACTAGTATCTTACAAATTATATAAGTTCAACTGTATGCAACAAATAACTGATGTTAAATTAGATCGTTAGTGCAACATAGCAATTCTTGAAGCTATTAGATTGTATTCAAACGAATGATAAAAACTAAATAGAATAATTCCATTTTGTAAGAAATAATTGAAACTGAGAGTAAACAAATGAGCTCTGGATTGTTTAAAGGTTTTATGGCATATAAACCTTTGTAGGTTATTTAACGCCAAATCGATTTTTATATAAATAATCGGTTCTATTTCAAACTATTCAGTCTATTCAAACGGTTCTAATTCAGCTAATTCAGTTTAGTGTAAGAACAGATTTTGTTTACACTCAGATAAATGTCAAAACAATTCTATAATAAACAATTTAATTTAGTGTAAGTAGAGTTCCAATTTCAAAAACGGTTCCATTTCAAACAATTCAGTTTAGCATAAGAACGCAGTTAGTTCTATTTAACCCATTAAGAGGGCCCTATTAGGTGCTACAATTCCGGGCTAGAATGGACTTGGGAGCAATGGCAATGAAGGGGTGCTCCGCATTCCCCAAAGCTCCAGCATCACTGGAAGCTCATCATCAGATTGTTTAATGTAAATCTGGATTGTTTAATATATATATATATATATATGTGTGTGTGTGTGTGTGTGTATGTGTGTGTATGTGAGTATAGTTGGGCTGTATTCCTTCCTTTAAACAAGTTTGATTAAAAAATAAAGACATGTTTATATAATTTTATTAGGATCCTTTCCAGTAACCTGACAAGTTCTTTGGTTTTATTTGGTAAATGCATTTACTGAAATTGCCCTGAGTGTATTTTGGACACTTTATAGGCCATCATCAAGAGTTTTTCAAATGTAAAGAATTTTTTTCAAGTTTGTTAAATTGTAAAAAAAAAAAAAAAAATACGTAGGGTGTTTTTTTTTTTAAATGTATTGTTGGTAATTTGTCTTTTTTACAAGACTTCACTGATGCTTTCGTTTGACAGCATCGCAGTGAGCAGAAAAATTATATATGTGTGTGTGTGTGTAGTAGTAGTAGTAGTAGTAGTAGTAGGGCAGAAGTCCTTCATTTAAGCTGGCTTGATTAAATAAAGATATATGTTATCTAAATAATTTTATTTGGATCCTTTCAAGTTTCCTTACATGTGCTTTTGTTTAAGGTTGGGGCTGGTAGAAGAATTTACTGGATTTGTCTCACACCTTTCGGACCTTTTATAGGCCATCATTTGGGGTTTGGCAAATATCAAACGTTTCATTTTAACGACAAATCAACAAAAAAAAAAACCCCAAAAAAAACAATATCTAATGTTTTTGAGATTTAAAATAGTTTTGAAATAACATTCTTAAGTGTGTGTGTGTGTGTGTGTGTGTAAACAGGATTTGGCATTAAATAACCTACCTGTCAAAAACTAACCAACTTTTCCACAGATACTTTTCAGATTTTGAAGAATTCATTTTTTTTAAAAATGTCTTGTTAAAAACAATTTTTCGTCTAACGATTCAACTTCCAAAAAATTATATCTTATCGATGCAATTCCTGCGATTTTAAGCCTGTACATGACATTGCATTACATTCAATTCAGTTTTGCAATGAGAGCTTCGCACAGCAACACAAAGTGAGTCTTCATTTGGTTGAGACATTTTTAATGATTAGCTTACGGCTTCAATGGCCACAACTCAAAGTGTTGAGAATCAAGCCTAAGGGCTAAATGCTTGCCATATGCAAGCTCAAAGAACGTTCGACCTCACCTCCATTGTTAGCAAATTACGCAAAAGCATCGACTGAAAACTCAAATTGAATCGAAAATGACAATTCCTAAAGTTCAAAATAGACTGGAACATATTTGCACAAATTCCAAACTTACCCACAAACATTTGAAGATTCAACATTTAGGCTTCCGCAAATGTCCAGAAATCAATTGACATCTACATTGAGTCTTTCAACAACAATTAAAGTGACCCCTTTCCGCAAATATACTAGATGCAATTATAAACTTTCTAATACAAAGATATATCAGATGTAAGGTCATGTTCGGCTTAGTAACCCAAATAGCCTTGGCATATTCTTTAAGCACTGTATCATTTTTCAGGACCTTGTCAGAAGATACACATTTTACTTGGATGTTGTTCACAACTGAGATATATATATATATATATATATATATATATATATATATACACCGAAAATTGCTTGCGTACTCTCAGGTGATAATAACGCTGACAGCAAACGCAATAATGCCGAATTTAAAATGTGAAATATCCAAATAACAGCATTAATGTATTGTCTTACCATTTTGATATTAAGCTGATATGTGGTCAAAAGCACAAATTCCTTCACAGTTTATACACTTCTTACCGAATCCACACATGCTTTCTATCGGATACAGTAGGAATGGTCTTAAAAAAATTTTAATAAAAATCTCTAATGAAAATAAAATCAGTTCAACTCTCATAAATGATCTGCTGGATCAGGTATTTAGACAATCCCTTAGCTACAAGGTGTAAGCGACATAAAATCAATTTGTTAAACGTCGTTCACTTGATTTGAATACTGGGTTTCACTTCTACTAGCCAGTTGCCTAATCATTGCTGAGAAGGAGAGAACAGATATAGCCATGTTTATCTGAAGAGGATTAAAACGAAATGAAACAAACTTTTCAAGAATTTAACAGGACGGAGTTCACTTTTTTTCTGCAATAACAGTTACGCGAAGCGTGACTCCCTACAAACAAAATAAATTGTTTTTTTTCACACAGAGTTACCTTCCTCTTTTGATTTATCTACTATGTGGATATCTTTGCGTGGCTTTCTCTCAAGACACCTCTATCACACGCAGCTAAATACATAAATATCATGATATATTGATATATTGGCTGAATTAGAATAACACTAACATGTTTCTTTTCTCTGATCATATGTCTGTAAAATCTCGGAACTACGGAGACCGTTTAAATATTATGCTTGAGAGTATACTCACATATGGAATTGACACGAATAAATTCATAACAATTATTAAATGCTACCGGCGTAAGATATTTTTAAAAGTATCACACAGTCAACAATTTATCAACCCGACAGATGGTATCTATTGCCATGGCCTCCAGCGGATTGTTTTTAACGAAATTATTCCGATGATACAAGAAAAAACAAAAACAATGACAGTTATGTGTCTTTAATTGGGGGAAAGATTATATGAACATGTGAATTTATTTCAAGTCGAGACAATATACCATAGGCGTTATATCTTTGTTGATTATACTTTCATGGGTATCGTGACCATTAGAAAAAATATTTTCTGCCCTCGTTCAAAATATACTTCTGATTAAAATATTTTCATACTAATCATTGTTTGCATAAACTGATCCAGAAGATTTTAAATGTAGATATGTGTTAGCTTTTAGAGAGAGATATACGAACTGCACAGATTGTATCGCTTTGCACAAATAAGCAGAACTATTCCAGATTTATGTTATCTGGCTATTCATCTGAAATTTACCCTGATGGAAGTTTGGTGGGAAATATTCTGATTCTAGTATCCCTCTTTACAAAACAGATCTTGGCAAGTTGTTATTTAAGTAGTGTATAGTGTCACCAAAGAAGTCACCAGAATGAAATTAAACACAATTTTGGATAATCTTTGGAGACGCTCTTTGATAAACTTTTATCTTTATTTAAAATGAAATGGGAGGGAATTAATCCTTCTATTCTATTTAATCTATGAATAAATTGTTACGCAGATTAGATTATTTTGCCTTATGTAAACAGTCTAGGTGAAGGAATAATCTTAATTCAAAGCAGCTATACTTCGTTTAAAACCAAGCTTGTGTCACGTCCTATCCGTATCGGTGGGAGGGGGAACGGTTAATTACATATCTTACGGATTTCAGCCTATAATTTTGCCATTAATCTGAGAAAAGTTACTCAGCCGCATTGTTTGGTGTTTGAAATCAGTTTTTATTTTCCTAGACCAATTTCCGTTAGAAAGACTACGGAGTCCACACAAACAATCTTTTTACCTTTAGCTATATAGAATAAGATGTGGATTCATGCCTTTTATAATGGGATGGGTGCACAAATAAAAACATAGAAATATTAAGTATTTTTTTTATATTAAAGTTTACAAGACCAAATCGAAAATACTCACCAAATTGAGAATGTTGCATAGATTCTCTAACTTTGGAGAATCTTCTCTGGAAAACTTTAATAAGATAACTTGATTTCATTTTTATGTAAAGGTGTAAACTTTCTTTGCAACCAAACTTTACGAGCTAAATTATTTGGTAAATGTGATTATGCACTCAAAAAATTTTAAATAAAAAACACAGAATGAATGATTTTTTTAATTAACTTCAATAAATTAATTAACTCAATGCTGTGAATCAACTCGGAAAGATTCGAGGTAGCTGATAAGGTCAGATAATTTAATTGCAATTGAGAGCTGCTGAATATTGTCTTTCCATTTATGTTTGAATATTTACTACTGGCAATATAGATAATTCTTCAATCGAACGTATCGAGAAAAAATGTGCCAGGACAGTTTTAATGAAGTCATGAACAGAGATGAATATCTCTGAGATGAAAGTATCTTTATTTTTGCTTGCGATTAGTTTAGTTATCTGACACCAGGTTTGAAAGTAAATAGCTTCTTCATTGCGTCATTAGGGCGAGGATAATTCCTTGAATTAATTTTTTTTTTTTCCTTTTAGTATTTTTGAAGAGTCACCGAGCAGCAAAAATTAGGCCACCGATAAGTTCTTTTTACTATCGACCTATTTTTGAAAAAAAAAAAAAACAACAAAAAACAGGGACGGAGTGCATCCGTCCCGTTAGCATGGTTTTAATGCATAGAAGTCACAAATGGTGTGCTTATGATAATTGTCTGATAGAGGAGAAGAAACACTAAAATACAACACGTCTCAATAGTTAGGAACTTTTTTTGTTTTATTCTTTAGGTTCAGTTTCGAAAGTCGTGGCAATATGTAGGAATGGATACAATGTGCCCAAAACATTATTCACTCAAGTAAGTACCAGTTCCTCTAGTATATATAAATGGTTGACTATCACTTCACGTAACTGCTGGTCTCATCATGATCCTCTCCACCAAAAGAAAAAAAATTCGAATCGAAAGATCTCTTTATTAGATCTTAGAGAACTCTCAACACTCACTTGCACCTTACGTGGGTGTCATCATCGAAGTATCCCCAGCCAACACTTAGATTACTAATCGAACATGGTGACATCAGCAAGCCTTAGTTTATTACAATATTCAGTCCGGGGTGGCATATCCTGTACATCTTACCGATGGGACGAGGTTTTAAACCTTGCCAGCTCGTCACCGTTCGGTTTAGTGGATTCGATAAATAAATATATATATATATATATATATATATACACACCTCATTATATCCTTACAATATTTCATAATTATTTTATGAAATAAGATTTATATAATATGACATCAAAAACGAATGGAAATAAACACCAGCCAACAAATTAAAATAGCAGTTATTATATATCAAAATGTATCATTCAGTTCCTGCCAACATCTCTGAAGATATTTCTTAGTTGAGATTTAACCAGCATAATTGTATCACGCTAAACCAGTTGAAATATTATCTTTAAGTTTTAAAGATGAAAAGGAAGATTTTGGTGAAGCCTTCACGACACAGATTGTCAAAGGAGAGGATAAAATGCTATAAGACGGCATTAGTTTTGCAGCAGACAGACTGCCTTAAGGCCGTCTGTCCCTACTTTTGATATCACGCAGGTTTTTGATATTTATCCAGCCACTAACTTTCCCAGATTTGACACAAGGTTATTTCATAATGGTGGATGTGGGGGTCGGGGCTGAGAGGCTACACACAAATCGAGACATGCATGCCGTCACAGAAAAAAGTTTTTTGATCCTGTTGGCATTCATCCTTCACAGGGTTGAGTTCATCGCTTAGCGCCTCACGTATTGCCTGGTGGAGATGACTCTCAGGGACCAGGTGGTTATAGCACAATAACACCCAACCAGAGGGAAAGCAAGGTAAACCCACAGAAAACCAAGGATTAGCATCTCAATGATGACTTTAAATTTGGATTTTTGTCACCCAGGCAGATTATATATTGCACAAATAACTTTTATACAATTGGGTATTAGGCCCGAATATTTGTTGGGGGTAAAGGGAGGAGTCATTTGTGTAACTCCTGGTCCTCGACTAATCCTAATTAGCACACATATAAACCCAGCCATTATGACAATATTCCTTTTCATCCGTCGTTATTCACAACAGTTACCGAAATACTGCATACACTCGATGATTGAGACAATTTAAAAATTTCACTATAAAGATTTTTGTATTATTCCCTGTAACCCAAACTTATCACTCTTACTTTGTAAGTTTTACCTATAAAAGAATAGATGGAAGGATAAGAACTGGAATTGTAAATTACTAACCGTTTTGCTTAGATGTGGCACAAGGTCGAATAAATAGGGCACCGAAAATGACGCACACCCACTATTGCAGGTTTGCTAGTCAATATTGCAAACCATTTCACCACCCGAAGCGCCCGATGAAACCTGGAGTTACTCCTTTTCCCTAAAGGCATTTGTGCGCAGTGGAATATAAGCAGAAAAATAATGAAATAGCATTTTGATATTTTAGCATACACGATCAAATCGGAAAAAAATAGCAAATATCGAGAATTTATGCAAAATTATCCACCTTACTAACTAATAAAAAGAATTTAACATTTGAACTTTTCCACAAGATTGTGATTTTTGCAATTTCGACGTCTCATCTCTTACAAAATGTTGCAGACAATATTGCAAATTAGCATTTAATTTGCTATATATTGCATTTCCGGACATGTTGCACTTGCCCAACGTACATTTGTATATAATTTATGGTCGAGCGATCTTTAACAACTGTAGTTAAAAGCATGTCTCAAAACAACAACCAGCTTTTTATCAATAGGAAAATAAATGAGAACTGTATTATTTTGTAATGCCTATTTTTTATGTTGTAGCTGTTGAAATAAGATAATTATATCAATTTATTTTCATTTTTTGATTTATTCATCCTTTCAGTTTGTCTGATTGAACGTCAACTTTAGTGTGATGATTAGCTTATATAATTTAACTGGTAAGTTACTATATTATATGAAACTGAAGGATATGGTATTCGTGTTAGAATAAAATTAGATGTAACTAACATTTCTACTCTTGATTTAACGGACGAAGCACGTAAAATCTAGATGAGCCTCGTCATTAAAGTAACAGAAATATTATGGAAATAATACAAACATAATACGTTTGAAAACAATATTTCGACGTTTTCTTTTAAATTGGTTACATTTAATTATTGAAGGGAAATAATTGATTTTACTGTAAGTCTTTGGTTAGAAAGTTCGATGACATTCTATGCCTAATTAATCGAAATTGTTCGGTTTCTTAATGTTTATATCAGTAATCTCCCGTTTTTTGGATTCATTAGCAATGAATGATAAGATTACTAATTAGCAAAAACAGGAAGAAATTCCAATCGGAAAATATAATGTTAAGATAAATGCTCATTCAAAAAAAAAATTGATCGTAATCATAGCGATAATTCGAAAAGCTATAATCATTCTGAATTAAAATTTTGCAATTTAAACTTATCTTTCAAAAAAATAATTATCAAATAAACTTTTTTGAGTTTACCATTTAAATTGAATTACTCTGAACACACACCTCTAGTAAGCAACGATTTTGATGAAGCCAGTATCTTTAATTATGAAATAAAAAAACACCATTGAAGTGATTGACGCAATTGGACAATTCATCCAACAACACAGTTAATAGGTTTATTTGAAAATATAGTTCATAATAAAATATCCACAGTGCAACTCGTTACCGCATTTTAACAAAAATTTAAATCAATACTATTTAGTAACAAATTTGTTCGAAGTTTAAGAAATAGAAACAATAATGGTGGCTGCTTCCAAAAATTGTTAAATTGGCTCCAATTTTAAGCGCAAACTGTACAACAACCTTTCTTTTGTTCATAATGTTTTGTATGAGAGGGAAAACTTGAGAATGCTTAGAATAAGTAAATTTATGCGATTAAGTTATACAAAGACAAGGAAAAGTGTTGGAAATGTAAGAGTGAGGTTTCTACAGACAGGAAACACAGAAAAGTGTTTATTAGACCGTTTATTAAACAAATAATGACCAACATACTGTTCGCTAGTTGGTATTCGGAAATTTTGAGAATTGTTATTCCTTCTAAGAACATGTTTATACTTTTTATCAGCCCTGTGTGCAGACCTTGATGTACGCTAAATTAATCCCTTGCTGATTTGATTAATCGGAACCCCGCTCTACAAAGAAAGAGGCGCAGTTGACATTAAATTGCTTCTTGTGACCAGGTTCTAGTTCCTGGGTTCAAGAGAGTGTTGAGTTCGCTATTATCGTCAATATCCTCAGTCCCCATCTATGGGTTGAATAGATCAATTTGATTTTTTTTTTTTTATATAAAAGCAAGTTTTATGATAACAGTGTACAATATTTCTGAAGAATCTATATAAAAAATCTAAACATAAATGTATACATCCCCCCTTACTTCTAGGCATGGAATATTGTTGACATTGACTTTCCTATAAATAGAATATATCAATGACTTTCTACTCAACAGGTCTTAGCGGAAATTCAACTTTGAACATGTTTTGACAATCAAAAGTATTTTTTTTTTTAGTGAAAAAAAATATGGTTAAAAATCCTCTATAACCATGTGACATCTGAAGTTGAATGAAGCTAAAAATCTCTTGGAGGTAAGAAATGAAGATTTAGATCAAAATAAATAATGCCAATACCTATGAAAGGAAGTGATGATTTGCGCAAATAGAAATGGCAAATCTCCAGGAAAGTAGGAAAGATTTGAGACAATGATTGTGAAAGTAGGTGAGAGTTTAAAAACGTCAAGAGCATTCAAAAATATTGAATGCCGGCCTATTTAGAAAAAAATACGATTTGACTAATAACTTTGGAAATCTAATGGAGCAAACGTTAGAAGATAAATGGGATTTTCTTCAAGGATCAATGATTAATTGCCTTTCTTCGAATTCTTAAAAATAGATTAGAATTTACAGAAAAAAACTGCACACTGGATATGTTCAGTCTTCCCTCTATGAAGAATTACATTTAACCAGATGATTTAAAACTGATGTACAAAGTTAAATGGCCTCGTTAATGTGTTAACATAATTTCAGGTTACATACCAAGTAGGAATAGTCTAAACATTTTATTTTAAAATTAAGGCAAGCTAAACGTTGCGGTTTTGGTTCGAAATGGAATCTGCGATCAGAGTTCAATTCCTGGACGAAGTTGTCTGCGTTTCCCTTTGTAGCAATTCCCTAAGAAAAACTACGAGTCTATATATTCCACACCTACTGTAAGCTTTCCGAAAATAGCTGGTCAGACTCGGTTCTTTTACTTTGGTTAGATAACAGTCATGAAAGAAGATTGAATTCAAATCAACTGTACACTGCTTAAAAAATTACAGTGCCATATCATCAGTGCAGCGGAAAGGGTTTGGTTGGTTTGGTGGGTTTTATGGCATATCAACCTTTGTAGGTTATTTAACGCCAAATCCATTTTATGCAAATAATCAGTTCTATTTAAAACAATTCAGTTTAGCATAAGTACACAGTTTGTCAAAAACATTTCTATTTCAAACTATTCAAGAAGTTATATGTAACAATTCAGTTAAGTGTAAATACAGTTTTAATGTCGAAAAACAGTTCCATTTCAAATAATTCAGTTAAGCATAAGCATGCAGTTTAAATGTAAGTACTGTTTAATTGTCCAAAAAAATTATATTTCAACCTATTCAATTTACTCAAACAATCCAGTTTAGCATAAGTATGCTGTTAGTTCTATTTAACACATAGATAGGGCCTTATCAGGTGCTACCACTCCGGGCCAGAATGGACCTGGGAGCGAGGGTAATGAAGGTGTTCTCCGCATTCGCTAAAGCTCCAGCACTGCTGGAACCTCACCATCAGATATTTTAGTGTCATAATCAGGACACTCGTCAGGGGTGGGGTCTTACCCCTCTGCAGAAGTGCAGTCAGTGTATTTTACAGCCCCAGCTGACTGGGCAAGGAAAGGGTTAGGAAAATGTAAATACCGTCTAATAATTGTGAACAAAGAATGCCATACCTCAAAATAATTTATGGAGTCATAACGATTAGTTTCTATCTCTGAACCGATAAGAGGTTTATTTTCTACACAGTCAACTGGTATAGCAAAGATATGCTGATTCTAGTGAAACAACAGTGCCATTTGTAAACAAGACATTCACATTTGTCTGAATAAAGGTAACCCCCAACAAAGTGGGGTGCACTTTTCAAATGAAATTTGAATTCAATATTTGTATCAATTTTCCAGAATCCTGCGCCTAATGAACAATTTTGACAAAGTGTTTCTTTTTTTATTTTAAGTAGAGTCTACTGGTTCGATTTCGGAGTTTTCTATTTCTTATACAGGTTGCTGCATTAAGACTATACAATTCGGGTGGTGTTAGCAAGCTAGACTTGTAAACCTTCACGAGGAAGTTCAAATTCACATTGTTACCCTATTCATACGGCTTTGCGCCACATCTAATCAAAAAGGTTTGTAAATTTCTAAGGCCATTCACCTCAATCTCTTCCAGTAGTTATCCTTAACTAGGGAAAATCATGGTAGATTATCGATTTCCCCCAAATGCATTAGAACTAAGTGAAATGCTAACAGCGTCTTCCACGATTTGAGCTGCAGTGGCCTCCATATTTTAACGTTAGTCCCGATAGAATAATTAGTCTATACAATAATATATTCGTAAAGCTTCTTACTCATCCATCAACAAAGGTGGTAAAATTTGTATTAAAGCTTGAGTAACATTTCATCTGAACCAGAGAACATTACAATTGAACAATAAAAAAAACCCGGTGTGTTGTCGCCAAGTTGGAGAAATTTAAGTCGATAGAAGAGTTAGCGTGTTGACATAGTATGGAGTGTGCGATATAGTCGGTCAGCAAGGCATCGTGATTGTCTTGCCAGTCAATAACGTCCTTGTTTTGTGCTAACGGTGTTCGCGCTGGCCAAGAATGGAGTTGATTCTGAGAATTTTGCCATACCATGATCTTCTAGGATATTGATACGCTTATTTTCAACATTTTTTCCGTGATAACAGCTAGTTCCACCAAAACAGCTTGACACACAACTGATGGGGTTAAAAAACTAGTTACAGTAAAAAAATATTTACCAGCTTCAGACATTTCCAATTACAAGTCACTGATCTAGCCAAATTTATATATCTCTAAACATGTAACATCCACGGCACTCTGTCGCAAGCTAAGCTAGTATATTACAATAGGAATGTATAAGGAATATATCTCACTTATGATTGACTTATTTTAACGCGACGTTCAATCGTTTAGGGTTATTTCATGCCTATATCATATTTACCAACGCCTCCGCACGGGCAGGATACGACACAAGGTCAATTTTTTAAGCGGAGTTTAATAGGTTTGAATTCAGAGTTTTCCTTCTCCTAGACAAGTTGCCTCCCTAAGGCAGAAGAACCTAGTCTGTCCTACAATTTACCCATAGCTGGAGGGAGAATAATTGGATTCATACCTTTCCCAACGGTATTGGTGCGACGTGAAATCCAATCAGTCTCGTCCAGGATTTGAACTCGTGTCGCCGTGTCCATTCCCTGCAAGGATAACCATTACACCACGGGAACCTCCATTCCATGCCTATATGTTTGGAAATTATATACATTTTACATCTATATTGACGTTTCATGTTTGTGAAGAGATTTTAAAGATATCAAAATCTTCACTGATTTATTTTAACAGCATGTCAATTCGTCTAGATTTACTTCACTCTAACAGGTACTACTACTCCGGTTCAGATCAGACCTGGCACTAATGCCAATGGTGGGTTTAGCAAGAGATCTTACACCCACTGCATTGGATTCTTTGAATGCCAAAAAGACATAACTCGTTTATGGACAGCTCTAAAACGAACACGAATATACCTTCTCAGTTATAGCTGCACGTAACAGTGCCAGTGTCACGTCAGGACGCCACTGTTAATGAAGAGAAGAACTCATTTCTTCGCAAATCGGGTTAAAAAGTATTTTCCAGATGTTCAAATATATATGACAAGAGTGTATTCGGGCTAATCTCAGAAAGACTTCAGCTAAAGACAATTTTCAAGATGTGAAGAGACAGGTTTACGACGACTTATAGTAATATTTCATGATGTAAAGACCATTACTACTCCTTGTTAGAACACCACTTACTTTCATTTCTTACCACTTGGCAATATCTTCGAGATTAAAATAAAGATTATAACCCATTGATACTCTATTTTCCAAAGTATGTCACTTTGACAATGTTTTGCATGTTATCCCAACCAGTGATATTTCTTTTATATAAAAAGTTACGAGTCACGAAGCAACTTTGCTTGTCTGGTCAGAGACCGCTCAGCTACGAATTTGGATATGATATTTCAACAAACAAAAGACAAAATTGAAATATAGAATACGACCTGCCTCTTGTATTCTAAACACGATATTTCATTTTGCCTTACAAAATATATAATGCAATCATGATTAAAATTCCACGCTAAGAACGATCTGTGCCAAAAATGCAGGGCAATCACAATGTCTACAACTGTAAAAAGAAAGAATAAAAAATTACGGAGTTTTACCATGCCGCTTTTCAGGATCGACTATACGACACTTAGATACTTGGCCCAGTGAAAGGATTAGCGAGCTAGGACTAGGTGGCAATTACCAGTGAATGGATTTCTCACTGTGTGGCTTTGCTTTGCAACTGAAGTAAGTTTATACATATGTGTTGAGACAGATTGCTAGTAACCGAGTTTCTTTAAAACTTTTGTCATTAGATGTTACGTCCTTGTTACGCTGAACCGAGACAAGTTCATTTTAGTGGGCACATGTATGTTTGTGTGTGAGGCAGAGAAAGTGAGATTTATGTATGTATTTCTTCGCTCAGAACTTTTTCTTCGAAGACATGGGTTTAAACGATAAATTCTATAGTAATGAAAAAGAATAGATTCGTTTTGGCGTCCTTGTTGAGATTATCACTTATTACTCTTAAATCCCGCCTTATTCAAAGACGCCATCAATCGAATCTCCAAGACTGCGACTTAGCGCCTCTCTTTGATTACACACCATCGTTGATAATAATGTGATGCTGTATTCCCAAAGGGAACTCACCAGACGTCTGTCCTTAATCACCGTCCCAATCGATGAACTGTGCGCTCAAGAAAACACTTGGGATTTTAGACGCACGTCATATTGTCAAAGATTTGTTCCGGCGCTTACATTAATAATGACTTCCTTCTACCTATTCAAATCGCTTGTGAAAGCTCCTAGAAATTGTATGTTCGCTTATGCTGAGATATCCGTTAAATATAGTCTGATATATGTCACTTGAGGTGCTGATCAGTTAAAAATCAATTTTTAATTTTTTTTAAACCACATATCGTTGCGAAATATTCACAACTTTCTGTCTTGTGGATTGTTAACGACCTTTTAAAATTACTTATCCAAAAGAGCCATAATGAAATCATTTTTAGATTAAATATTCTTAAATGAACTAATTCTAAGAGAGAACATATTTTCAAATATAATTTTTTTCCTATTTTAACTCCAGTAGGAGATATGGTAGCAGCAACATCCAGGATTTGTAATATATGGTGTATGTCATTTCCTCTCAGTAGACATTTCAATGCCTCGATGTTAAAAATATTCTGCTGCTGCCTGATGATTTAATGATCATAGAACTTCCACACGAAGACACCGTAATATTCTTACAGGTTTTACGTAATTTAAAAAAAAAATATTCCACTGGAAATTTAATAGCGCTCCCCTTGACAAGGACAGAAAAAGATCATTTGATCTACATAACACAGATGGGCATTTGTTTCCTACTTCGAAGCAAACCAATTTAAGTTGATGTTATCTATATATGAATATTGCAAATCATCTTGAATCAAGATATTTCTCATATATTCTATCTATGAATATTCTAAACTGTCTTATGACACTAACCGGATATAACTTATAACTATACATATAAAAAAGTATTTTGTAATTTACTTAAAACATTGCACAAATTACCTTACTTTATTGTATTGAATTAGTTTATAGGACTATTGCAATGTAAAATAATTATCTGAGTCTAATTTCCAAGCATAAACTTCATCGTCAGAGACTTTTTTAATGAACACGATGTTGTAAATTTTTTGTTTTTTTTTACATTTTAAACATGGTGCACGTAGGGCGTTACAACAACTTGTGGAATAGGTGTGACTTCAGTTGTCCGAATCAATTTCATTTTTTTAAAACTTAAATATGTATTTAAAATATGCATGTTTATTAAGGATATATTCAGTATTTACTTCTTACCTACTGTTAATCTGAGGGTGTAACTAAGCTATTGATAAAGCCTCCTTAATTCTGAGATTACGAACATTACGTACTATTGCATCTATTTTTTATGGGAAAATCATTATTTTTGCGTTAAAGTAAATGTTTATCGAATGAGGACGCACGTGTGCTGAGGTTTCTTTATTTCTGGTGTGGAGCAGTCTGATTGCACCCCCCTTATGAAAATGATGGAATTTTAACCAAATTAAACGATAAATTTGGTAAGTTCTTTTTGGGCATATATTTGGATCCCTTTTTTGGTAGTTGACTAGAGTGCATGTTGTGACAATATTGTTATTCTTCGTTAGGTATTTGCGAAGTAAGGGTCTGGATTGAGCCACTTTTACATCTAGTCCATCCTTGTAAATAGCCTTGCATATTTTCTTAGGTGATAATTTCACCGAAATGTAGTAGTTTCAAGAAACGAGTGTTAGAGTGTGTATGTAGTTTCCGTGATTTCTTATTTAAATGACATGATTGATGTTGGATAATCATTCTTTCTGAGGGTGGAAGAACAATTAGATCCCTCTACATTCGAATTAAAGAAAGCTCAAGAGGCTTGCATTCTCATTCCATAAACATTAAATTAAATGCAAAAATAATATTTTTTACCATTAAAATAGAAGCAATAGTACGTAATGTTCGTAATCTCAGAATTAAGGAGGCTTTATTAATAGCTAAGTTACACCCACAGATTAACAGTAGGTTAGAAATAAATACTGATTATATCATTAATTAACATTCACATTTTAAATAAATATTTAAGTTTTAAAAAATAAAGATAAAATTAGGACAACTGAAGTCACGACTAAACACCCCACGTGGTACATGTTAAAACACTCAACATGGCGTTCTAACACCACACATGTCACCATGTTTACAATGTAAAAAAAAAACTGAACCTACAACATCGTGTTCATTTAAAAAAGTTTCTAACAATGAAGTTTATATACTTTGAAATTTGACTCAGATAATTATTTAGCTTTATTTAGCACTATTATTTTGGTCTCTAAATTAATTCAATACTATATAACACAGTCTTTACTCCTATTTAGCGTCAACATTCTTATTTGCAATCATATCTTCCCTTATAAATAAGCATGAAAACGTTTTCTTGGATTTTTTAAAGGAATATCATCAGTCTATACTGAAACCAAATCAAATATATCAATGTCTCATTTATTTTATTTTTTTTTGACCAGAAACAATCAATCCAAAATTTATGTGTGAAATACAAAAAAAAAAAAAAAAAAAAAAAAAAAACAGCTTTTATTAATTGTAAACGAAATAGGCTAGATTATGTGTCGGTTTCTGCGTTTTGTTTCCACTACTTTGGCAAGACATTGACAGAAAGGTTTATACTACTTTTAACTTTCAGTGCGACGGAGATCACGACAGGAATAATTACCGCGTTTAAAAAGTATACTTCAAACACTATACTTATAAAAAAGATATTTATTTTTTTTTAATATAAATATTTCTCACAAAAAAAGGTAAAATGACATTTTTTCTGCAGTAGACGATAAACACGTCTCATCAGTTGGTTATGAAGAGAGCTACCTCCTCTTAAATGATTCATACCAAAATATTGACCCAGGAAAAATCAGATTCAAATAAAAATGAAAATTCATAAATGATAGTAATTCAAAATACTTTCTCAAAATTTCAGTCACATTTATTTATTCAGCGTTATTACATTTGAATTACAGAATTCCGGATGTTTATATAAAAAGGAAATATTTATTAAATATTACCTATTTGCAAAGTTTCTCTATTAAAAATTGGCACAAATATTTATCCTCTAGATTTACGGGAAAAATTTATAAAATACTTAAAAGTATACAAAACTTAAGTGAATATTTTCCCTTAGTTATATTTAGTTTAACACGATTTTTAAAAATTGAACAACAAAAGAGTTATACATTGAATTATCAGTCAATATGTTACCCATGCACTCGTTCAAGTTCATCGGGAACTTTTAAAAAGTTTCTTTCTATCATTTAAACACATTAGACCCTCAAACACAATGTAATCGTTTAAACTTTTCAAGATAAAATACATTTCATTGGGGGATTCACTTAACATTTTAATTCAATGTCAAATAATCAGCTATATCCTAAACAGCGTTGGAAAAGACAGACAGATTGATTTTTATTTTAATTTTCAGAAATGGATGATCATTCTATATTGAATTAGAACTTGAAAGTGCTCCTACATAAATGTACATTTTTGCCGAAAATTAAAATTTGCGGTGGGTTTGTCTAATTAGTTCAAATACAAACCTTTTTTCTCGGATAATTCATCATCATCATCATATCGTGCTGGCAGCACGGATATCCCTGACCCTCTCTCGCCACTCCTCCCTATCGTTCATCGCCCGAGGTAGGTCTTCAGGACAACAACCTGTATCCTCACATAGCTGCTGAATGTACGTTCGTGGTGGTCGTCCTGCTTTTGCGCGGCCGTGTGTGGGGATCCATAAGAGTATATCTCTTATGAGTTCATATCTGCTTCTCCAGCAATGTCCTGCATGTCTGGTTCGCCTAACTTGAATAGTTTTCGTGATAGGGGGCAGGTGGCCGTACAGTTGGTGTCTTGTGGGGTGTTGCTGCCAGGACTTGTTCAGGATTGCACGCAGCATTCTTGTGTGATTGCCATCTAGTTTCTTCTCCAGCCGTTTTGTTAGCGTCCATGTAGTGCATCCATATAGCAGTATCGATGTGACCGCTGCCTGGAAGAAACTGCGTTTCATTTTATCGGTTGGTAAAATATGACCTACCATGGACGAATATATATATATATATATATATATATATATATATATATATATATATATAAAGGAATGTTAACAGGAAAAAAGAAAACATGTTGCTTGAAATTTTAAAGAAAATTATTTCTAAAAAATCTTATGTAGTGTCATTGAGCTTTTAGTTTAACGGGAACTAAAATCGTTTCAAACTAAGAAATAAAACAGTGGTGTTTTGAACCTTGTGTTTGTGTTCAGAAGTCAGCAAGGCGTAAAATCTTCGCATTCAAAAAGAGACAATAGTTATCTAATTCAGGGAATCGCACCCGACCACGAGTAAAGCCGATACAATTGTTATCTCTACGGCGGCCTTGCATTTTCAACACCTCAGTAGCAGTAACGTCACACATTTTATTGCTTAAGCACCGGAAACGTAACTGAAATGCGATAATTTAGGGGAATTTAAGACAAGTTTTTTTTTCATATTTACACGTAATATATATTCAATTATGGGCTAATAAATTAATGCAGCAACTCAAAATTCGATTTTAAAACAATTTGATCCGAAAAATAATAATGCATTTATAGTGTTCAGTAGACCATCATATTTTCATGTGTAAGTTTGGACATTTGCGGAAGATCACCGGTAGGACATAGGTAGAGAATTTGACATACGCGTACAAAAGTAAATTCTGTTTTGAACATACGTCAGATGACTGAAGATATAGCTAGATTGTGCAGACGGGAGCGAGATATTTGTTGGCCAGGTCTACCGAAAGACGGCGGTAGAAAAAAAAAATTCAAAAATGAAATTTACTCCGAATAAAAACGCCTTGCCGAAAAATAAAAATCAGACTTTAACAGCACTCGATGATTTAAGAAAATTGACGGAGTGATTATATATATCATCATCATCATGTCGTGCCGCTAACACGGATATCCTTAACCATCTCTCGTCAATTTTCCCTATCGTTCATCGCCTCCGACAGGTCTTCTGGGTTAAATCCTGTGTTCTCACATAGCTGCTGTATGTAAGTTCGGGCTGGTCGTCCTGCTTTTGCTTGGCCATATGTGGGGGTCCATAGTAGTGCGTCACTTACGAGCTCGTCTTTGCTTCTCCAGCAGTGTCCGGCGTGTCTGGCTCGTCTGACCTGTATAGTTTTCGTGATGGGAGGCAGGTGGCCGTACAGTTGGCGTCTCGTGGGGTGTTGTCGCCAGGACTTGTTCAATATTGCTCTCAACATTCTTGTGTTGTTGCCGTCTTGTTTCTTCTCCAGTCGTTTGGTTAGCGTCCATGTAGTGCATCCATATAGCAGTATCGATACAACCGCTGCCTGGAAGAAACTGCGCTTCATTTCATCTGTCAGGTCTGATTTCCATATTATTGAGAGCCTATCTATAGCCGTCCATGCTTTCGTCAGCCGTGTGTCGATGTCGTTTTCTGTTGATGAGACGCTACTTCCTAGGTTGGTGAATTTGTCCACTAGTCTCAGGGAGGCTCCGTCTAGAGTGGCAATGTTGCCCGTTTGGTTGTAACACATATATTCAGTTTTGTGCGCATTAACATGGAGGTCAATGCCTGCTGCAGCTCGTTCCAAACTATGCAGTAGCGTCTCTGCTTGATTAGGCGTATTCGCCAGTAACGCTAAGTCATCAGCGTAGTCGGCGTCTGTGATTGTTTTTGCGGGGTACATTTTGCTTCTTTTCTTAGTCAGCTCGAAGCCATTTTCTCTGATTTTGTCGATCTAAGCTCTAAGCACGTAGTCTAGACAGATGATAAAGAGGTATGGGGCTAGCGTGTCTCCTTGTAGTACTCCTGCAACAATGTCGAAGTATTCCCTGTCTCCATCTGGTGAACGTACTTTCACTTTTGTGTTTTTGTAGAGGATCATTATTGCAGCTACGGTTTCTTTAGGTAGGCCGTATGCTAGTAGGATTAGTTCCATTTTCCCTCTGTGGATGGAATCGAAGGCCTTGGTAAAATCGACAAATAGTAATGTCGCCTGAAGGTTTTTTGCCCGGACGCCCTCAAGGATTCTACGGATGGTCAATATTTGTAAGGTTGTGGATCTATTTCTCCGGAAGCCATTTTGGTTTTTCCTAAGGATGTTGTCTATTTTGGGTTCTATGCGGTTTCGTAGTCGGGCATTGTAGATTTTGGCTGCTATGGATGTAAGTGTTATCCCTCGGTAGTTCTTGGCTAATCCGAGGTCGCCTTTTTTAGGGAAAGGAAGGATGCATCCCTTCATCCATCTTTCTATCCTATTTTGACTATAGACAGCGTTGCATTGCCGGAGCAGTATATCGTCGAATTGTCTCGTCTTCCACACTTCTGGGGGGATCTCGTCTAGCCCTGCAGCTTTCCTATTTTTAATTTTTTTAAGAACCGAGTCGAGTTCTTCTTTGGTGAAAGGCCGTAGTTTAATGTCTAATTGCTTACTGATAATTCTGGTGATCGGTTCATCCGTTATTTTCGGTGGGCTTCCTAGTAGATTTTTGAAATGCTGTTCCGACAGTTTTACTCTTTCTTCTTGGCTTGCAGCTTTCAATTTTGCTTTGGCTGTGCTCTTCCTTCTACTTACTTCGTTTATTGTTTGCCAGGCTATCCTGGATTGTCTATCTTTCACCGAGTCTCTAATCTTATCTATCTGATTTTGTATGTATTCTGCCTATTCTTTTAGATATATTCCTGCTAATTGATATTGTGCTTTTTCTAGTTTTCGGGCATTTGTGTTTGTTGGGTTCTTCCGATAGCTTTTGGAGGCAGTTTTCACGAGTGCACGTTTTTCTCGAACCTCTGACGTTTCCCAAGGGACTCTATATTTAGTTCTAGGTTTTGTTGGGATACACTTTGATGCTGCCTCTAGGTGTGCTTCAACAAAGTTTTCATATTCGTCATTTGGGGTAACTTTTTCTGTCTTCTCTTGTAGTGTTTCGAATCTGTTTCTTAATATTTGTCTCTAATGTCTCTGTTGTTAAGTAGGGCCCAGACATAGCGCCTAGTTGTCACTGTTCGTGTGGCGTTTTTTCGTAGGCTTAGACGTATTTTGGCCGTGACTATTCGATGATCGGAGGACACACCCTCGAAAGTGGAGTATGCCTCGCAATTCATCGCACTATTTTTCCATTTTCTGTATATAAAGAGGTAGTCTATCTGTGCTTTACTCTTGTTCGCGTATGTGTGGGTCCATAATTTTCCCTCCCTTTTTTGAAAGTTTGTACTGAGGCATGTTAATTTTCTATCATGAAATCTATTAGATGTTGTCCATTCCTGTTTGACGTGTTGTGTAGGCTGTATTTGTTGTTTCTGTTTTCTTTTAAATATATATATATATATATATATATATATATATATATATATATATATATATATATATATATATGAGAGAGAAAGAGAGACAGAGCGAGAGAAAGAGAGAGACAGAGCGAGAGAAAGAGAGAGACAGAGCGAGAGAAAGAGAGAGACAGAGCGAGAGAAAGAGAGAGACAGAGCGAGAGAAAGAGAGAGACAGAGCGAGAGAAAGAGAGAGACAGAGCGAGAACGAGAAAAAGAGAAAGAGAGCGAGAACGAGCGAGAGAGCGAGAACGAGATTGCGTCATCGCTCTGTACTGATAACAGAGTCCCTTGTGTATTCGCCCGTTGCCATCGTTCATTGCTCCTTCCATTCTACAAGCCAGCTTTTTTTTCCAAGGAGCCAGCCATTTTTTGATTTTGACTTCTACCGAAAAACTTCTCCCGGCTGGTCTGAATAATTCTGACCTGGTTGGAATAGTAAAATAAGTTTTTTTTCTCCCACCTTTATTTAGCTTCATTTCTTCCTTTTTTCATCTCTACACCCCTTTTTTTCTTCTAACCAGCCCATCATTTATTGCCAGCCGGTCAGACGGCTCGGCCATAAAGGCCATATTTCCCCCCAGCAAGGGTAACCCCCCACATCGTCAAAAAAGAAAACCAAATCACCCTCCTCCAAAAATGACCCTCCCCCTGACGAAAATTCTGTATCACTATCTCCCCCTAAAAATACCCCTCCACCTGAAAAAGATAGAAAATCACCCTCCCCTCATAAAATGCCCCTCCACCTGACCAAAATAAGTCAAACAGTTCATGTTTGAAAAATGTTTCACCCCCCTCAAAAAATGACCAAGAAAAAGAAGAATTAGAAAATATCAGGAAAGCACCACCTAAAATTCAGGTCGACGTTGTAGACTTACTCCAGAGGGCAAAGGCCATATCCAGCCAAGTGCAGGAGCATGGCCTTATGTTCAATTTGGAGGAAGTAAGACTTGACCAAAAGAAAAGAACGGTGTCTGTCTTTGTCGTGGACAAACGGTCAAGAAAGATTGTTAAGCCCATCAAAGACATGGTTTTACGTCAGTTATCCAGCCTGGGCGTAAAGGTGCAAGCTATAATAACCGGCACCTCTTACGCTTTCTGGGATATACTGTTACCATCTGAAGAAGAAGCCGTCGGCCTAACCCGTAAAACCCTGGAAAACAAAAAGTACTTTTTTCTGAACGGAATATATGGGACGACGGCGGACCACGGTATCAGTGTATGAGGTCCCTAGCTTCCTGAGAGACGCCAATTTAGCCGTGTTTATGCTAAACTTTGGAGACATCGTCTCGGCAACAAACGATGGAATGCGTGGGGAATGGAGGTTCGACATAATGTTGGACGCAAAGACCTTCTACTCCGTTCCCAACTGGTTGGATGTGGAAGGGCGCAGGCTTCTGGTTATCGTCTCTGGACATAAACCTGCCTGCTGGCACTGCGGCGAGATTGGTCACCTCTCAGCAGTTTGCCCGGGGAAGAAGGCCCCGACAAAGCCCGACCAGAATCCCGGCACCCTCCCACCTGTTTTAACAATAAGCGAAAAGGAGGTTCCCGTAGTCTCGACCACATCAGCGGGTAAAAAAAGCCCCACTCCCCTTACGTCTTCTACGGTTAGTTCCGAAGAGGCGGGGGCCGAGTGGCTGACTGTGGGAAAAGGTGGGAGGAAGATCCAACCTGCGGATTCTCACTCTCGAGAGTCGTCCCAGGTGGGCACCAGCAGTTCCCCCACCTACAAAACAAAATCATATGCTCAGCGGACGAAATCTCCTAGCCCTAAATACCCGCCCAAAACTCCTCCTAAACAGCCCACTCCTCCCAAGGTCAGGTCATTCAGTCCAGGCCGGGAGAAGTTTGAAAAACTCTTCGATTTTAAAAAGCAGCTGGATCTACAAAGGAAATCAACCACCCAACCAGGACCCTCTCGATCCACCCCTTCATCTCCCAAGCAACCGAGAACAATCAGACCACCAACCACACCACCACCAAAATCTATGCCTCCGCCAACATTTACATCCCTCACACCACATCCAAAGAAGGAACCCCCCTCCGCTGCCGTTGGAAGCACCACCCACCAGTAGCAGCAGCAACAACTTCACCCTTCTCATCTCCAAAGAAACGGCAGCGGAGCTCTTCCATCGACAGTTCGGGGGATGAGGTCCCTAAGCACCAAAAAAAAAAAAAAAAAAAAGAAAAGAGAAACCATGCCATCACTCTGGTCATATCCTTTGCCGGGTAGATGAGGGGGTCCTGGATCGTCATCATAAGGTCCAACCGCAACTCATCAAAGACTTGAAGGTCCTCCACAATTTTAAGGAGGTAAATGACAAAAATGTGGAGGACCCTCTAAACTTCCCGCAGGCTTGGGTTACATCAGTCATCCGTAAGGGCCGGGGGTCCGAAGGAGTGATTGAAATGTTGGGAGAAGCCAACGAGGCCCTCGGCCCTATCAGCATCATCAAAGACGATACTAACTCATGTAAAGGGCTCATGGGGAGGGTCCCTGTTGTACTACACCCCTCCCTCTATAGGGCAGTAAAATTAACTTTCCCGCGAGACATCGGGGGGTCTCGCTCATGACGGAGCCATCACTAATGGGATGGCCACAGGATCCATGAGCCAGACCGTCAGGGTCTTGACCACTGCTATGTTTTGTCCGGGCACCCAACCCCTGTAAATGTTTCATGATGGAATTAAGGTTGGCTAGTCTAAATGGCCGCGGCCTGAGGTCGGGTTCTAGAAGATCCCACTTGTTTTTATACCTCCAGCGTCGCGGCATTGATATATGTTGTTTGCCGGAGACTCGCTTTGATTCCAACTTCCATGAAGATATTCTGTCGAAGGACTATTTGTCCTTCTCAGCCTATTTTAATGGTCGTTACAGAGGTGTCACCTGGCTGATAAGTAGACGTCTGGACGCTACGTGTGCTATTGTTATTTCAGATCCGGTGGGCAGACTTTGCGTGGTGGACGTTACCATAAAGGATAAGGCGTTTCGGCTGATTGGGGTTTATGGACCCAATGCTAGTAGCGCGCTCCCTGCGTTTTTCCGGCGCATCGAGCCGTACGTTATTCCGTCGAAGCGGGTAATTTTAGTGGGAGATTGGAACGCCGTCCTTGATCCCAATTTAGATAGAGCGGCTATTAGTGCGGGTACTAACACCTTGGATGCCAGATATTTTCGTGAATTTGTTCAGCGACTTGATCTCGTTGACAAATTCCGCGAAAGACATCCAAATAAGCTAGCTTGGACTTAGACCGGTAGGGACGCCTCGGCCCAGCTTTATAGCTATTTGGACCGAGTGTTAAGCGAGTCGACCTAGACTATTTAGGTGGTCCAAGTTTCAATGCCTATAAAGATTCCGACCACAAATTTTTATGTGTGTCGATTAGGTTAGATAAGGCTAGATGTAGGATGTCTGGTTACTGGAAGTTAAACTCTTCCCTTTTGGCTGAGGCTGACTTCCGGAACCTGCTAGAACTAACGATAAAGCGGGAACTGACGGGGGCTATTATGGGAAATAGGTGGTGGGCTAACCTTAAGGATAGCATTAGATCATTTGCTGCCGACTATAGAAGAAACTCAAGTCAGCCAGGGTAGCGGATCAAAGAGCGATTAAGGATAAGCTAGATAGGGCGGTTTTGGCGGGAGATAGTGGGCTAGTTAACGTAGCTAAGGCCGAGCTGGCCTCCTTGCAAATTAAGGAGTACCAAGCTCTGGTACTTAGGGCTAGGTTAAAAAGAATGTCCTGCGAGGCAACAAATATGGCCCAGGAAGTACGGGCTGAGGAACTCAGGCATGCAACAGATCGGCATATTGCCAATGTCACATCGCCGGATGGGCAACGTCGAATTACAAACGAAACAATCTGTGGGGAGTTCCGGCAGTATTTCTTGAAGCTTTTCACCAGGGAGCCCGGACTGAGTTCTGCTCAGTTCGACACCTATCTTGCCGACTTCCCTCGCCTTTCGGCGACTGAAGCGGCTGGGTGTGAGGGGCGCATAAAGGAGGAGGAGATTCCGGATGCACTGAAGTCGGTCGGGCTGGATAAGTCTCCCGGAATTGATGGACTGCACTACGAAGTGTACTTGAGGTTGTCGCACATGTTTGTCCCCTTGCTGGCAACCATCTATAACAACTGGATGAGGCAGGATACCATACCCAGACGCTTCACCAGGGGTATAGTGAAGTTGCTTCGTAAGAACAAACATGGTGGGGATAGGATTTGTAACTTTCGCCCTTTAACGATGTTAAACACTGACTTAAAGATTTTGGCGAAGATCCTGGCAAATCGTTTGCAGACTGTCCTGCCTAGTCTGATTTGCCCCGAAGAGACTTGTGCTGTGAAGGGTAGGACTATCCAGGACAGTCTTCATCTGGTCCGTACGATCGTAGAAAAAGTCGACGGAAATGTCGCGCTGATCAATTTAGATCAGTCCAAGGCCTTTGATAGGGTTGACCATGCTTTTCTGGAGGCTGTCTTGTCTGCGGCCGGCTTCAGGGTGGATTTTCGCACCTGGATACGTCTTCTTTATGCGCCCCCCGGAGTCATGGTGGAGGTGAATGGGGTAAGGTCGGAGCCCTTCACTCTGACTCGATCGATTCATCAAGGTTGCCCGTTATCGCCAATGCTAGAGCCTTTTCTGCGCAAGCTAAAGGCGAACCCGGTCCTACGCGCCCTCACGTTACCTGGCGCCAGTGAGGTAGCCAGGTACACTGCATACGCTGACGACGTCAGCGTGCTTGTAACGAGCAGTGCCGAGGAGGAGGAGGTGAGCAAAGAAGTCGGAAAGTACGAAGCTGTGACAGGGGCAAAGATTAACCGCGAAAAGTCTGTCAGCTTGCAGTTGGACTCGTGGAAAGGCTGTGCTCTTCCCGGACCCTTCATTTGGAAAGACGGTCCGTGCAAGATACTCGGCGTGATCTTCAATTGGAAAAAAATTGGTCGGAAGTATTGGAAAAGGTCGTAGCTGCAACGGAGTTGTGGCAACGTAGGCGGCTCTCACTTAAGGGACGGGCAGAAGTGTGCTGTTCACACATCTACTCCCTAGTAAATGTGTGAACAGCACACTTCTGCCCGTCCCTTAAGGGAGAGCCGCCTACGTAGCCACAACTCCGTTGCAGCTACGACCTTATACCGACTTTCAGTGCTTCCTATCCCGCCCACCATCCTATTGAAGCTGGAAATGGTTCTCTTCCAGTTTATCTGGGCTAAGAGACATCCTTTGGTGCGACGGAGATCTGTTACCTTCACCCTTCCGAAGGCGGTCCAGGAGTGCCGAACGTCGAGGCACGGCGCCATACTTTGCGCCTTACTTTCCTAGACCGGATGTGTTCACGAGATACGGCGGCGGGAAGCGTCTGGAAAGAAGACGCTAAACAATTTTTCCCGTCGCTAAGAAGTGTGCATTCTGCTGACGGGGAGGCCCATCGGTTGCCCAGACGCAAATGCTCCTTCTATCGCGATTGCCGGCATGCTTTGAAAGTTCTCTCTCGGCTGCAGACAGGTCTCTGACAGCCGGCCGTTGTCGAGTAGGGCATTATATCGTTGTTTAGTTAGGGGGGCCGCTAGCTAGCGACGGTCTGATTGGCGAGCTCGGTGTGAAGGAGGCGGAGGGCCCCCAGGATGAGGTGTCTCAATAATGACGAGGCTTCCCTCACCTGGCTGCTCATTCGGAATGCCCTCTGGGTCGGCAAGAAATTGTTTGCAGCGCAACAGGCTATTTCGGCAGAGTGCGGCCCGTGCAGTGATTTGGAGGAGACTATTGGTCACGCCTTCTTTCACTGCCCGGTCGTACGGCCGCTGTGCAAGCTTCTTGAAGGCTACATGGTCCGCATCCTCAATGGAAAGTTCTTTGTCCTGGAAGCCAGTTCTGTGTGCAGCAATGTGGTACCGAAGTTGAACAGACAGGAACATTGTGTTTCTCTGATTACTCGGCGTTATGCGTGTCGTGATTTGGACGACGAGAAAGAAGGAACTCTGCGAGGGTGAGTCTTTTTCTTCTCAGACTCTGGTGGCATTTTTTAAACACTAAATTAAGGTCAAAATCTGGTCTGAGAGAAAGAGACTCTTCGCTGGAGTTTGGCGAAAGGTGGGTGACTGTTGCGCGCTTGTGTCGCGTGGTAGGAGCCAACCTCATTTTCAGCTCGGACATCCCAGGAACATGAGAATTTTGAGTTACTGGAAGGACATGACCACCCAGCCCAGGTAAGTCAGATTTTTTTAAACCATTTTGATTTAGTTTGAATTAGGAGTTAACTTAGCTAGAGTACGCAAGGTCATTGGGCCCCTCCTTTTTTTTGTCCCCTTCTTTTTTTTTTTTTTACTCTCCCTTCCCTTCCCCTCTGTTAGATGACAGGAATTGGACTTCTCTAGGAGTGCGATGGAGGGCTTATGTTATTTCATGTTTTTATTGTTTACTTATATTCTTTTACTATTTATTTATCCTACTTATTTATTTTCCCTCCTTCGACACTATTTTCGACTGGTTAACTCCTCTTTCTGCCATGTTTTAGTACGTAAACATCATAATGTACATAACTAAACATCATAATGTACATAATTTTTATTCATCTTTTCGTTTTTAGGGGATTTGTAAATAAAACATGTATATAGCGTTCGTTTAGTTTTTTTTAAATTGTTCCACTCCCCCTCACACTGTAAATATGGGATTAAGGTTAGAAGTCCATGGAGCACTAGTGTTGTTTTGGTGAATGTAGTTTGATTGTGATGTGTTTTATTGAGGTATTTTGGTGCTATCATCTTGGAGATATGTATCGGTCAGTGAATGAGTCTAGTTAAGTCAGAGATTAGGATAGTGTTGACCGGCCGTACCCCCCATTTTTAGGCCTTATGCCATATTTGTATGTTATTTACAATAAATATTCCATCGTTCATTGCTCCCAGCAGATCCTGTAGACTTCACCCAGTGTCCGTATGTAAGCTAACACTAACCATAGTAGAAATTTGCTGATGAGTTATTTCTTAATTCTCCAGTGCCTGGCATGTCTTCACTTTGTTTCACTTAGATAGTTTGTAAGATGGGATTCAATGGCAGTGCAGCATTTTTTGTGGAGTGCTGCTCCTAGATATTGTTGCGAACACGTTGCATTCTTGCTTAGTTTACAACTAGCTTTTTCATTGAGCGTTTCAACAGTCTTGGTTGTGTTACTGTTTCGATCACAGCTTGGATGAAATCCAATTATATTTATCTCAGAAATCAGATTTCCTTAGGATATAACAATTCATTACTTCCATAGGTGTATGTTGATATCCTTTTCAGTAGATGAGATATTCCTGCTGCGGTGTATGAGCTGGCCTACTAACTTAAGAGCCTTGGAACCTCACAATCAAATTGTTTTGTTTCTTATCAAGGACACTCGTTGATGAGGCGGGTGTTATACCCCTCTGCAGAGATGCAGTTAGTGTATTGTACAGCCCCAGCCGACAGGGAAAAAAATTACATCTATTGACATGCCTAGAACGTAATGGAAAAATTTAATGCTAATGTATATCTTTGCAAAACTCCAGTAATTATGTCTACGAAGTTGGTGTCAGCATCAGGTGACTGAACCATGTTTATTCTAAATTATAGCAGCGTATTTCAAGCTTTTTGAGGATTGTTTTTGATAAAGTTTCTGCTATGTGCATTTTTTCCCCGCGTGTTTTAATAAGATTAGCTTAATCAGATAATAGGCAATATTAGTAAGCTTCCCGTGAGGAACGCCCGAAGAAAATTCGTTTCTTAGAAAAAAAAAAAAAATTATGAATTATTATAGGAACATAATTCCATTTCAGTATATAAGTTTAAAGTATATTACATCTCTCTTGTTGACTGGTTGATAGATAAATCATTATTTGTCTCTGATGAAATAGTGGAAATCTACATGAATTGGATAATTAATTTCAAGAAAGATAATATTCTTAGAAAAGAAGTTAGTTATAACACAATTTTCCCCAAACTTTTTCTATTTAGCCAGTCGGAATAAAGCTAAGTGGTAGATAGAGAAAAGTTCTTTATCCAACTAAGAAAATAACTAATAACAATGCATCATTCATATTTAATTCATGTATTCATGACGCAGTTCAATACATTTTTCATCAGTATCTCAGTTTCACCCGCCCGCTAAAAATACAAAGCTTTAACGCCATTTCCGCCGAGAAACCTCCTGCACTACTCGTACATATATAAATATCAAATGCATAATTGTATTAGACGAATGATTGTATACATATCCGAGAATTTACAATACAAAGAAATACGCTATGTAGGTGGGGCTTAGAACAGTTGGCTCCTCCACAGATTGTTAATACCTTTGTTAAAAGCGGTGTCTTCGCTATGACTATACTGAATCTGTGTAGTATGTACTACTCCTTCAATACCATAATTCACATGTCCTCTCTCACCCGGTTTGTGAAACTTAAGGTCCCATTTATACATTAAATACATCAGTTTAAGCTTTATTCTTATTTTATTGCAATTTTTAATGCCATACTAATCTAGATTATTGGTATAAGGAATCGATCATATGGAAGTCTGACCTGACCGATAAAATGACACGCAGTTTCTTCCAAGCAGCGGTCGTGTCGATACTGCAATATGGATGCACTACTTGGACGCTAACAAAACGGCTGGAGAAAAAGCTAGATGTCAATTACACAAGAATGCTGCGAGCAATATTGAACAAGTCCTGGAGGCAACACCCCACAAAGCACCAACTATACGGACACCTACCTCCCATCACGAAAACTACCCAAGTTAGACGAACCAGACATGCAGGACATTGCTGGAGAAGCAGGGGCGAGCTCATAAGTGGTGTACACCTATGGACCCCCACATATGGCCGAGCAAAAGCAGGACTACCAGCTCGAACATACATACAGTAGCTCTGTGAGAATACAGGATGTAGCCCTGAAGACCTGCCAGAGGCGATAAACGATAGGGGGAAGTGGCGAGAGAGGGTCAGGGATATCCGTGCTAGCGGCATGACCTCGAAACTAATATTAGCACTTGACAAGATTACTTGTAACTTTACAATTCTTTACACATTCTTTTTATTTGATTGATCTATTTAAAATAATTCTTCATATTAACAAACTAGCCATTTGACTTTATTAGTTTCGTTAATTTTTTAGCTGGTTTTACGATTGACTTCGACATTTAATAACCAAACAACTTTTGACATGCCATAATATTAAAAAAAAACAAATAAAAATCTTCTACTCAAGGTTACTTGTATGTAAGTTAGTAACTTTAGTCGAGGGTGACCCGAAAGATCCCTTTTCATAGCTAATACAACGAGGTGGAGGGATGGGCGCCACTTCTTTTCCCTGGATTGCTCCACTTTACCCTTGATCCTCAACTTATGTGTGCTAAGCAAGGCAGCTTCAAGTACCATATTTTGAGTCTTTCGTATGACTCAACCTGGGATTGAACCCGTCTTCCGGACCACTGGCGAACACACTACTCATTAGGCCAATAGCCCAGTAAGCGGAGTAAATTTGGTTTTAATAGTTTTCCTTCTTTTCTAATATTTACCTAACATAAGCTAAGCTAAAGAACCTCGTCTGCACAACTATTTCCCCATTGCTAGAGAGATGTTTGTTGGATTTCTACCGTTGTCAAATTAATTACCGTGAGGTGAAGCCCAAACGGTTGTACCCAGGATTTGAAATCAGATCACAGAGTTCATTCCCTACGACGATCACCGTTACTTTAAATGAGCCTCGTGGAAAACTATGACATACACACAAATTAATAAACGCAATATTCACAATGACGCATATTTTTTGGAAACACATTAAACATGAAGATCAAGTTGATGTTCCACCTTTAATGAAACACACGTCACGTACTGCTGAACCTTTATTTTTTATCTTTTTTTTCGTTCCTATCGATAATGTGGAAATTTTTGGTTTTATACTCCAGTTGCCAATTGGGATTTTCTTCCAACGAATCCACATAAGGAGTTGCAATTTTCGAAGCGTTATTCTATTTGCTTTAATAGTGCCTGGACATCATCTTATCAAAATAATATTTTTTTTCTTTTTCTTTCTCGAAATGAACTCGGTTTCGAATTGAAGAAGCCATTATCTTTTTTATTTATCTCTCCTTTTGAATCCTCAATTCGCAGAAGAGCTAGCAAATTATTTCTTTTAAATATGTTTCGCTTTCCTTCCTTCACCGTCATCCTATACATCCAAATATAGATAATCTATAGCGATAGAAATAAGCAAATATAAACTAGAAGATTGTTCTTGCTAGCCGCAAGCGAAGAATATTTCCTCGCGAGACATACACATTGCTGGGAACAATTAAGTAGTGTTCGTTTTTATTGGTTGGGAAAGTCGAAGACGAATATTAATTTGCCGAGCAAGAGCCAACTTTGTAGACGTTTCATTTATTGAGTTTATATTCTTTCTTCAAACGCGCTCAAAGCATAATGAAATATGTGAGCAAAGTCTACTTCACTTGAATAACTTTAAAAGCATATTTTTTATGTTTTCGAAAAAGATGTTAATATACCCTTTCAAAATGTTTCTTCATTATAATTTTTGCATTTTCTTCATTTTTTCAAGAATCTTTTACTCAGTATGATATATTACTTAGTCTAACGCTATTCACACACGCACTATATATATATATATATATATATATATATATATATATATATATATATATATATATATATAAGAATCGTTTTAAAATATGAAATAAGACCACTCGTGACTGGGGTTTCATAAAAAAACGATAAGATGAATTTATACAAGCACACTTCAAAATTATTAAAACATGTTATTTGCTCTGTACATTTGTGTCTACAACACTTATAATTTAGATGGTCTAAAAAACATTTAGGAGATTATATATATATATATATATATATATATATATATATATATATAATGATGCGATCCTGAAGAGCCGTCTGATGAAACCTTGGTAGACTCGCTCTTGGATATGAAGGAATTATTTTCATAATATTAGCTCTATCTCATGTATTGAGCACTCAATTACGTTTTAGCTTAGGTGATTCTGTCGGTGGTTTTCTTTTGACAAGACATACGCGCTGCTTGATTATTTTCAAGTAACACGTGTTTTTCATATTTTCTTTTTTTTTTTTTTACTGAATTTTGTTCCCCAGATATTAGTTTTTAGAATTTGCAAATTGTACAATCGTTTTTTTTCACACCAGCAGAATCATTATATATATATATATATATATATATATATATAATCCAACGCCAAATAATTCGTTGGTGGGAACGATTCTATTTTCGGATTTTCTATGTACAATATCCATGCAATTCAAAATCAAAAAGAGAGCTCAATGTAAAATAGAATAAATTACACAGCAAATAAGAAAAGCCTTTTAAATTACAAATATTTTAGTTATAATATTTATTTCGGCAGACATTATATTTTAAACAATCTGCATCGTCAGACAAAGAAATAATGAGAAATTACTCAGGAAAATTCAGAAAAAAAAAAATTCAGGTCACTATCTACCCCTAACCCAAATTTCATTTGCTTTCCTAATTTCTCATTTTTTTTTATTACGTAAAAACCAGACCATTTGCTTTTCCTGTCTGGTTGACAAATGGCATTCAATTCCTGTATCAAGATGTATCAATTTTTGAACTCACTTACCTTTCCATTTATTTTATGTAAAGGAAAAATCTTAAACCCAATGAAGGAGTTGTAAAAATATAGAATAAAGGAATAACTTGGTTTATGGAGAGAAAATTAAGTACTATAAACAACTTAGGTGGAAATTAATGCTTTGAGCAGGATTACCGACCCTAAGCAAATAGGCGTCTATTGAGATGATGCCCTCCTTTTTTACCAGAGAGTAATGGCTTCAAAACCTCAAGAAATCAAAAGAAAAATATAACGGCCTTTAAATTAGCGGGTTTTAAAATTGAGATAATGTCTTAACTAAAGGTAGTAAATATCCTAGATAGTAGTTTTAACTTTTCTGAAAATAGTATTAATAGTTCCATAAGGACAAGCAAACCCTTCCTATAATAATATTATTCTAACCACCCTAGATCGATAATTAAACAAATCCCAAATGCTGTTAATATAAGAATTAATAGATTATCTTCAAATAAAAAAATATTTCATGAAAATAATAGGATATATGATGGGGACCTTGAAAAAGTGGATTTAAACAAAGAATAGAATACAAAAAAAAAATCTTAAGATAATTTTGAGACTTGTAACAATGAAATCAATGACAATAACAACGTTATCAACAATAATTATAGTAATAGCGAAATAATAGGTTGAATAGCACTAATGATAGGAATAACAATGATAGCAGCTATAGACAAAAAACTAAAAACATAAAAAAAGAAATGTAATATGGTTAAACCCCCGTTTTTGTAAATTATCTACTAATAATATAGGTAAGTATTCCTAAGGTTTATAAATAAACGTTTCAATGAAAATAAGCAATTGAAGAACTTTTTTAAGAGGTAAACAATAAAAATCAGTTATTCTTGCACTAATAATTCATAGAAAATCATTAGCAACCATAAAAAAATAATTGAAAATCATGAGTTGATAGACAGTTTGAGTAAATCATTATGGAACTGCAGAGTTAGAGAAGAATGTTCTGTTGGTGGTAAATGTAATTCCGAGAATATAGTGTAGAAGGCAACCATTTTCATAATGGAAAAAAGGACAATATACTTTGGAATTTACGATGGAAATTAGAAGCAGGGGCTTTCTTGTCATATATATTCTTTTTCTAACCCTTCCTGAAGAAATCAAACATCTCTTTCTAAATTTTTCTGGAGATTGAACGAGAGTGGCCTTACCTCATTAGTTAGAAGGAAATTTATGAAAACATTAAAAAAAAAATCAAAAATTTAAGGAATTAATCAAAGTCCGAACCAAGTTTTTCGAATAAATCCTTGTTGAATATTGTTCTAAAAAATAAATTTGATATTTATTATTTTCCTATACGTTGTAATATAAATGGTATTCCTTTTAAATTTCATGCTTTCTATGCACCATCTTCTCGCTCAAACTAAAATATTCTTCATCTATTATTCCACGATAATCTTGATAATTATTAGTCACAATATACAGTTTTAATTTTTCACGTTGTTATGCCCTATATGATATATCAAGGTTTCCTATTAAGTATACTTCGGGTGTTCAACTCGGTAATACACATTGAAGGTATGAGTACAGAGAATTAGCTCTTATATTCCAAAATTGTCAGCAGGTTTTAACTTGTTCATTGCCCTCTTGCTCTTCCATTTAAGCAGAGAATTCATATGAAATGGTTTCTTTGTTTGATCGGATAGTAAACTTTATACATCTGAGAAAAACTAATTTTATTTCTAATCAAGATATCAACATTGTACGAACAAACGCAAATCAGAATAATTTTATGAAAGATTATCTCCATATTCATTTCCGCTTCGAAAATTTATGTTGTAGCTTTTGCATCCAGGCAGAATTTATATATTTTCGAAAAAAAAATCCATCATTCTTCCTCAGTTATTATCCAGTTCAAAAGATTTTTTTCATTTGGAAATATAAACATATACTGTCTTTGTTTTTATAAAAACCTTTTTTCCGACTCCTAATATTTCATAGGCTTTTGTATGTGTTGTATTGCCGCAAGGCATTTTCCAAAATGACGTTTCTAAGATTTCACCTTAAATTTGAAAACGACACCGTGGGAACATTTACGTCAATTACGTATAAATATATACGAATGAACCTACAAAAAGAAAAATATGAAAAAAACATGCAGGTGTAAAAACTGGGCGGCAGCAACTTTCTAAAAAGGGTACACTATTGCCTACCTTAATATGACATTCAAGTTTTCTCACGGCTGAGCTCTAAAACTGGCCTCAGTGCACGTAGAATACAAATAATAAAAAACAGGAGGCTATTGTAGATCGATATACGCAAAAAAAAAAACTGAAATAGATGTGCATAGAGATTGATATAAAAGACAGTTATATAGATGTATATATGAACAGCGACAGATAAGAAATGAACATATATAATTATACGCATAGCTAAAAAAATATTTCCACATGCGGCCATGTATTAAGAACTGTTTTGCTTATATAGATGTAAACCAACGTACATGTAAACAGAATAAAATATAAAAATAGCCAATGATTAAGTAGAACAAAGAATTATTAAAGAAAAATATTTTGAGCGAGTGAGAGAGGATGTCATTTCTGTACCTAAATGTCAATTTATAGCAGGCGTCCTGAAAAAGACGGTAAGATATGATACGACTCCCCCCACCATAGCCTGCTGTTTTTCTCCTTTCTCTACATATACTGAAATTCCTTTTTATAGGATTTCTATATTCCTTCATTGCTTAAATGAATAGCAAAAAAAAAAAAAAAAAAAAAAAAAAAAAAAGCTAAAACAACGAGAATGAGGATAATGAATACTCCAAGAATGTTTGCCATCGTTCAATATCTAAGTAACTCGAAATTCCTTGAGTGGTTTTCTAAAAATCCTCTCAAATTTCATGACACAAAATGATTCAAATTGGTCAAGAATTCATTTCCGAAAACTGCTGTACAGGGTGGTGCGAAAGCTCACACAAAGAAAATGTCACGGCAAGTGATGAATTCTTCAATTGTTCAATTTGGGGTGCGTAGATTACTCCCAGCTAATACTTCGAAGACAAGTACGGAAAATGGGCATTTTCCTCTGTAAACAACTTTCAACAAACAAATATTTGAAGTTGATCAAATTAATATGAACTATGAGTAGCAGATGATTAAAATAAGACGATATACAGAGTTTAAAAGTATTCTAATGAGCATGAACGTGTCTGGTCTACAGGAAAGCTATACACTTGCAAACCAAGCACTTAAGCTAAAAAAGCCAAATGAAATAATTACAATCGTCACTAAATTCAAATTATTACTATGCTATAAAGTTTTATCATTGAACTTAATTTCTATTTAAAATACACCATCTTGGATTATATCTTATAAAGAGAAAAAAAAAACAACTTTCATAGCTACAATTTAGTATCATCACGCCCATTCTCCTCTCATACACAACCCCAGCTAAAATATGTAATACAGTTTGGAAAGGACTCCGATAGAGTCAGTGCTTCATTTGTAGAAAATGCAATGCAATACATCCACTGCACACAGTTTAAAGCAGCAAAAATTGTCCATACTCATATATATATATACACATGAGATTCATTGAAAGAAATAAAGTGATATCCTTTTCCCCCGCCGCCAAAAAATGATGTAAATGTAAACTCTGAATTGTTTCGCGTTGGATTTCATGAAAAACATCTTAATCTTGCAAAAATATTTGTTTTGAGGCGATTCAAAGTGGTGGCTAATCAAACAGAGCACTCCTTGCTCGAACAGAAATGTCATGAAATATTTGGTCAGGAAACACTATGTAAAAGTGCGTGAAAATGATATTTAAGCAAAAAGATGTTTTCAAAGAGGCTAAACAGGAGTTTGACTCCAAGACCACGTGTCGAAAAGAGTTTATAGTTTGGAGACTCACCGACTCTCTGAGAAAAAAAAAGTGCCAGATGCACGGGTCTGTAAGGAACGCCATGCTGACAATCTCTTGGGTCATGAAAAACTAATCACTTGAAACAGTGTAGCTATTAACAGTTTCCTGTTTTTTTATACTCCTGAAGACAGATTCACCTTATTTAAATGACCCTCGTGTGTATGTGTGTGTGCACTTATGTGTGTGTGTGTGGTACTCTTATGTGCTTTATAAAATTTTAAATAATTTGATAGGTAAGCTAGAACTAAATTAATCCCCTAAAGAGAAATTACCCTTCCCGTGCAATCCACGAACTGTCGCAAGAGATATTTCGTTAGAGAGCGTGTGTATTGTGATTGTAGAAGTTTAAACATTTTTGCATTATAAGAAAAATCAAATTTAATGCTAATATATACATATATTACACGTTGTAGGTTAATTTTCCGCTGTGCCTTTAGGGTATATCAATTCCTTGAAATTTGTTTGAAAATTTTCTTCTTGGGATGAGCAAGTTCGAACTTTCTTGAGAATACCTATGTAATCATTAAAAATTAAATAAATTAAATTGTCTGATCACCTTATTACGCTTGCATATATATATATATATATATATATATATATATATATATATATATATATGCATACACACAGATGTATCAGTGTAAGTCTGATGATCAAGGAGAGACGGACTAACACAAAGGCCCTTTGATTGTGTCTACGCTGTTATGATTTGAGTGAGGATGCGTACATATAAGTAGATATGCCATAATTAGTGAACTCAGAGTTAAGTGCAATATAAGGTGTTAAATAAGATCTAAAACGGTTACAAAACCTGCAAAATTATTGCAGTGTTTCATAGACGAAAGTACAGAGCAAATATGACAATACAATAATGATGATATAATAAAGTAAGTTCCACATAGAATCAGACCGCTCACAACTTTTGCGAAAACGATCTACAGTTGAGCCTATACAACCACACTAAAGTGTGTGTGTGTTCAAAAAACACACGCATTCTTGTGCGCATGCAACTGCTTATAGATTTAATCATGTTTGCATATATATGCTCATGGTGATGCTATCCAACGATTACAATTCGTTTTTGATTACATACCGAATTATCCACTCGTGTTCGTCCTTGAAAAAAATGCGATTTTTTTTATTAAAATGATTTGGATGAAATTGGAAGCGTCTCGAATCTATTAGTTTTTTTTTTGTTTTTTTTTCGAGGTATTATAGGAAAAAGGAATTGAATTGAAAAAGTTGACCAAGCATTTTCATCAAAACATTCTAAGGAGATGAATATTTGCAAATGGTGTGATTAAGAAATGATTAGAAAAAACTGTGCCGGAAAATTGGGCTGTTGCAATTTGAGCTAAGAACCTGACCTAGATACAGTTACACGTGTAAATAATAAAACACACACACACACACATATATAAGCACACGGGATGTGTTCAAAAAATAGCGGCAATTATAGTGTATTTACGAAAACAAATTAACCGGATTGTAAATATTTTTGAAAATCATTTCTCTAGAATTCAGCACAATTATTCCAGATAATTTTTCATTGGTCGAAGCTACTTGCATTTTTGTATTACTGCCCTGACTTCTTTCTTTATATTCACTACGTTCTCAGATTTGCTCTTTTGATTAACATTTTTTCCGTTTAAGTCATAAGAATTTCCTACACCCTCAGATTATGGACTGTTCTACACTTGTAAAACCAGGTGATAAGTTGCTGACTAAAATGTATCTTGATTCTTGATCAACACTCGTACAGATACAGTTTAAATATTTAGATATTATTTGTAGGATAAGTCGCTAATCTGTGCACAAATCTAGGCTAGAATTCTTTTATATATGAAAATAAAATACATATATATATATATATATATATATATATATATATATATATATATATATATAGAGAGAGAGAGAGAGAGAGAGAGAGTCTTTTATTGTCTGCTGTTTACAATGATAAAGATCCTAAATTGGTCATTTCAAAACATACCAAGAAATGATTTTCATTGAATGTATATGCGATGTTACCATTTCATTTTTTGTCGCTTCTTTTGAGGCATATCAACTATTTAAAAAGGATTTTAAATATTTAACCTTCCACCAGACGATGACCTAAAGACCACACTACTTTAGAATAATTAAGTAATCAGTCACTATAAAATAATATTTTTTTAAAAACTGTTTTTACACATCTCTATCACACGTATATTGTTTGACTTTTGATCCGAATATTTTCAGTTAAATATGCCCGATTTAAAAGATTATTTTTCGCCATTTTATTAAATATATATATATAAATAAAGGTGATAATTTTTAAATTTAAATGATCACCACGGAAAAAAAAAAGAAGCTTCGTTCGTTAATAAATTGCGTACGTATCGAAGCTTCAACGTATATACGTATGACTTTTGCTAATAATATTGGCAAATAAGTTTTAAGGCATATCCAATAAAATACATCCATCCACTTGATTAAAACGTTACGTATTTCTAAGAAAAAAAATTATTGATGGAAAATCTATCCGTCAACAAAATAAAATACAGAGAACGTGTGATTGAAAAAAGAAGTTGTTTTTTTTAAAACAGTGGTTAACTATGTGCCTCAATTGAAGAATAAATTAAATACCACGAATTCGAATTCAAAACCTCATCATTGTCATATATTACCACTGACAAATATCCATCTATCTGACGGCACACAAAAATGCAGGTTTGAATTGATGATTGGAGAACTTTGATAAAACTTCAAACTTTTGAAAAGTGAATTAATGAAAAATAGGAGGAACGCTACGATAATAAAATGTTTTAATTCCATATAAAGTAAGAACAACAGAGGAAGCACAATAGGAACTGTCGAGCAGGTTTTCAGCAGGAAAATATTTTTCGCATAGTCAGCAACAATTTGACTCGCTGTACAATAGTTTCTACACGTTCGATCCAAACGTAATGTCACTCAATCGATTATATTATTTTACGACGTTAGAGGTTAGTTTAACTGGTATGGTTGTAGTGGTACGAAGTTCCTGCATAAAATTAATATTTTCTTCTGCTCTCTCGCAAACAGTAGTTGAAGTGCCTCCTGGTAAAACTACGTTTGACATGAAAACTGAAGTGACATTGAATTAATCTACACAAAAAATATCACCATTGACATTGATCGATACTTAGTGATTGTTTATAGAAGTCAAATATTAAATAATTTCAATGACAAGATCAAATTAGACAAAAGAAAAAAAATAGAGAATATAAAACAGACTGAACGAATTCAAATCACATGTGTGACTGTTCGCGTTTCACACCGAGCAAATGTTCTTCGAAAAGGCATGAATACATCTATTCTTTCCCATTCTCAAGATATGAGTAAATAATAAGGTAGAATGTGTTTTTTAGCCTTTGTAAGGCAACCTTTCTAAGATAAGGAAAACAATTCTAACCACTTTGCACTGCTTAAACGTTGATTGTATCATATCTTTCCAGAGAGTAGGAGTAAAATTCTTTCTGACTTATCAATGTGGTCTGCGTATTTTTTAAAATCGAATTTATGTAAAATTTCATTTTACGTTCAATTTCAATTTGTACATTTTCTTTTACTGGAGGATCGGGTTCCGAAAGATATCCATTAAAACAACAGTCCTTATTTCAGCAAGAAACATAAAAACGCTTCATTTGCTGAATATTATTGTATGAAGATAAATTCCCCACCATCACAAAACAACAAATTGTTTAAACTCTAAATGGAAATTGCATATCAAAGAATTTTATTCACTACAAAAAATCTTAAAGAACAGAATAATGAGGCAAAAAATCTTCAGGTTCACCATAACAGAAGCTATCAATGAATAAACAGGACAATTTGGTTAAATTCCCAGATTTTCATTTCTGATTCACCAAATAAATTTATGACTGTAATGAACTAAAAAAAAAAAAAAAAAAAAAAAAAAAAAAAAAAAAAAAATTCTAAAAAGTCAATATCTGTTACCTAAATCGGGGAGACATATACTGCAAAATGTTTCACAATTAAAAATGGTTATATATTTTCCACCTGTTAATTAACTCTTTAACTTTAGGATGTTTTTTTTCTGGGTTATTTACATATATCACGAAACCTACTTTATTGGGGTTTTTTTGTTTGTTTGTTTTTTAATTCCCCGGTCGGGGTTTAGAATGAGTGTACCCGCATCAGAAGAGTAAGATTGCTTAATGTCAATCAAAACACTCTTCGGAGAGAGGGTCTTACTCCTCTATAGAGAGGCAGTCGGTGTATTTTCCAGCCCCCGCCGAATATGCTCAATTTGGAATTGAATTAAAATGAAAAATGTTCAGTAGAATCCCTATTAGTTCAATTTTGGAATAATTTAGTTTTTTGTTAGAGGGGAAAAGAAAAACAAAACTAACGTTCAATTAGTCTTTGATTACTATTTTACTGAATGTGGTAAAAGTTATTACTACAGGAAACTTCATCATACGTTCAGATTGATGGTGTGAAAACAATTATTTTCAGCTATGCCTTTGATATGATAGCAACATTTTAGGTTAGTGTCTAATCTTCAAGATTGAACTAAAAGCCTCGTTGGTATGAAGATTCGGCCACTATTTTCCTTTTTCGGAAATACCAGGATTCTGATCATGCTTTTCATGTTTGTAAGCGTTGACTTTCTATATTTACTAATCTCTTTAAATAATGCTAATAACAAGTGTGAAGGTTTAATGACCGTTTAATTCGAGACCAGACATTTTTGTATGTAAACCCGAGTTTTGAAAATTTATTCATACCAAATAACTAACGTTTCCATATTTTGGAGGTACGAAATATTTTATTCGTTTCTATTTTAAGGAAGCAAATTTTACGGAAATGCTTATTTGTGTCATGACCTGGGCTTTTGGCTCCGTTGGTATCTGAGAATTTTAGATGATTTACAGGCTCTTTTTATTTTGAAAATTAAGTTAGAGCTACACCTTTCTTATTTTATTAATGGTGTGGTTGTTTGTCTTATAAAACCTAAATACCAAGATACACGGAAGTATGTTTTCAGGCACACAAGATAAAATTATATGGTGCTGTGTGAGAATCGAACTCACTCTATTCATGTAATGTGCTGTGAGAATCGGACATTAAACTAGGACCGTTCACTCAAGAAGAACTTGACTCGGTTCTCAGAAAAAATTAAAACTAGGAAAGCTGCAGGGCTTGACGATATTCCCCCAGAAGTATGGAAGACCAGACAATTCGCCGACATACTGCTCCGATGATTTTTTTTTTTTTTTTACATCCATAGCTGCCAAAATCTACAATGCCCTACTACGAAACCGCATAGAACCCAAAATCGACAACATACTTAGAAAAAACCAAAATGGCTTCCGAAGAAATAGATCTACGACCTCACAAATACTAACCATCCGCAGAATCCTTGAGGGTGTACGGGCAAAGAACCTACAAGCGACATTAATATTTGTCGACTTTACCAAGGCTTTCGACTCCATTCACAGAGGAAAGATGGAACAAATCCTACTAGCGTACGGCATACCTAAAGAAACCGTAGCGGCAATAACGATTCTCTATAGAAACACTAAAGTAAAAGTACGATCACCAGATGGAGACACAGAATACTTCGACATTGTAGCAGGAGTACTACAAGGGGACACGCTGGCTCCGTATCTCTTTATCATTTGTCTAGACTACGTACTTAGAACATCGATTGACAAAATCAAAGAGAATGGCTTCGAACTGACGAAGAAAAGAAGCAGAAGATATCCCGCAACAACAATTACCGACGCCGACTACGCCGATGACATAGCGATACTGGCAAATACACCTGACCAAGCCGAAACACTTCTGCATAGCCTGGAACGAGCAGCAGCAAGCATAGGCCTCCATGTTAATGCACACAAAACGGAATATATGTGCTATAACCAAACAGGGGACATCTCCACTCTAGAAGGAACCCCTCTTAAACTAGTAGACAAATTCACGTACCTAGGAAGCAGCGTCAAATCAACCGAAAAGGACATCGAAACGAGGTTAACGAAAGCATGGACAGCTATCAATGGGCTATCGACTATATGGAAATCAGACCTAACCGATAAAATTAAACGCAGTTTCTTCCAGGCAGCGGTCACATCGATACTGCTATATGGATGCACTACATGGACGCTAACAAAACGGCTGGAGAAGAAACTAGATGGCAATTACACAAGAATGCTGCGTGCAATCCTCAACAAGTCCTGGCAGCAACACCCCACAAGACACCAACTGTACGGCCACCTGCCCCCTATCACGAAATCTATTCAAGTTAGGCGAACCAGACATGCAGGACATTGCTGGAGAAGCAGAGATGAACTCATAAGAGATGTACTCTTATGGATCCCCACACACGGCCGCGCAAAAGCAGGACGACCAGCACGAACGTACATTCAGCAGCTATGTGAGGATACAGGTTGTTGTCCTGAAGACCTACCTAGGGCGATGAACGATAGGGAGGAGTGGCGAGAGAGGGTCAGGGATATCCGTGCTGCCAGCACGATATGATGATGATGATGACTGCTCCGATACTGCAACGCAGTCTATAACCAAAATCCGAATGGATTAAGGGATGCATCCTCCCCTTCCCTAAAAAGGGTGACCTCGTATTAGCCAAGAACTACCGAAGCATAACACTTACATCCATAGCAGCCAAAATTTACAATGCCCTACTACGAAACCGCATAAAACCCAAAATCGACAACATCCTTAGGAAAAACCAAAATGGCTTCCGAAGAAATAGATCCATGACATCACAAATATTGGCCATCCGTAGAATCCTTGAAGGTGTATGGGCAAAAAACATACAAGCGACATAACTATTTGTCGACTTTACCAAGGCCTTCGATTCCATTCACAGAGGAAAGAGGGAACACATCCTACTAACATACGGCTTACCTAAAGAAACCGTAGCAGCAATAAAGATTCTGTATAGAAAAACCGAAGTGAAGGTACGTTCACCAGATGGAGACAAAGAATACTTCGACATTGTTGTACTCCTGCTACAAGGAGACACGCTAGCTCCATACCTCTTTATTATCTGTCTAGATTACGTGCTTAGAACATCGATTGATAAAATTAGAGAGAACGGCTTCGAGCTGACAAAGAAAAGAAGCAGAAGATACCCCGCAAAAACAATTACCAACGCCGACTACGCCGATGACATAGCGATACTGGCAAATACGCCCAACTAAGCTGAAACACTACTGCAGAGTTTGGAACGAGCAGCCGCAGGCATAGGCCTCCATGTCAATGCACACAAAACGGAATATATGTGCTATAATCAAACAGGTGACATCACCACACTAGACGGAATCCCACCTAAACTAGTAGACAAATTCACTTACCTAGGAAGCAGTATCTCATCAACCGAAAAGGACATCGACACGTGGCTAACGAGGGCATAAACAGCTATCAATAGGCTCTCGATCATATGGAAATCAGACCTAACCGATAAAATTAAACGCAGTTTCTTCCAAGCAGCTGTTGTATCAATACTGCTGTATGGATGCACTACATGGACGCTAACTAAACGGCCGGAGAAGAACCTAGACAACTGCACAAGAATGCTGCGAGCAATATTGAACAAGTCCTGGCAGCAACACACCACAAGACACCAACTATACGGCCACCTGCCTCCCATCATGAAAACTATCCAAGTCAGACGAACCAGACACGCAGGACACTGCTAGAGAAGCAGGGACGTGGTCATAAGTGATGTACTCCTATGGACCCCCACATATGGCCGGGCAAAAGCAGGACGACCAGCACAAATATACATTCAGCAGCTGTGTGAATATACGGGATGAAGCCCTGATGACCTGCCAGAGGCTATCAACGATAGGGAAAAATGGCCAGAGAGGGTCAGGGATATCTGTGCTAGGTGCACGATATGATGATGATATTTTTACAGATATCACACTCAGGCACATATATTAAAATGAGTATTCCACGAAAAAATTTTTATTTTCTAGGATTTATAATAAAAAATATAAAGAAATAAACCCTAAAAAATAAAAATCTCTTCGTGGATCTACTCATCTTAAAATATGTATTTCTCTCTTTGGACCTACATTTTTTGAGATATATATATATATATATATATATATATATATATATATATATATATATATATATACCTCACACTAGCAAATTTACTCCGCAAACGTAGCAATAACAGGGATTTTCGTAACATGAACCAACTTAAAGTATGCACCCATAGTTAGATACCATCAGCAATACAGTTTTGTTTGAATACAATAAATACATTTCTTGTCATCTTGAGTTTTCTTTAAATACTTTCCTTTCAACGTCAGATATTATAATATATCGTCCGAAAATAACTTCTAAAAATAGAATTTTAAATCAAATTTTGTTTCATCACAATGATGAAATTTCACAACCAAGATCATCATCATGTCACGCCATCAGCAGGGATATCCCTGAACCTCTCCTGCCACCCATCTCTAGCGTCCATCGCTTCTGGCAGATCCTCAAGGTCATATCCCGTATCGGCACAGAGCTGTTGTATGTAGCTTCTAGCTGATCGTCCTGCCTTTGCTCGTCGATGTGAAGGGGTCCACAGGGGTATGTCACTAATGAGTTCTTCCCTACTTCTCCAGAAGTTTCCCGTATGCCTGGTTCGTCTAAATGGGATAGTCTTTGTGATAGGTGGTAGGTGGCCGTCCAGCTGCTGCTTTATGGGGAGCTGCCTCGAAGGCTTGTTCTATATTGCTCACACTATTCTTGTGTAATTGCTGTTAAGCTTTTTCTTGTATTCATTTGTTAATTTTTTTTTATTTTGATTTTGTATTTATTTCGTTTGTTCTTTTAGGTGTGTTAGCTAATTCATTTTGTGCCTTTTTAAGTTTTAGGGCATTGGAATCGGTTGGGTTCTTCCTATTGCATTTGAAGACAGTTGTCACCTCTTCCCTCTTGTTTATAATGGCTAATGTTTCACGAGACCCTAGGTTTAGCTCTTTGTTTAGTGGGTATGTATTCTGCGGCTGCTTCTAAGTGGGCATTGAGGAAATTCTCATATTCGTCATTTGGAGTATGTTTTTCCGTCTTCTCCTGTAGTGCATCAATTTTCATTCTTAGTGATAACGCATATATACATATCTCTAATATCCCTGTTATTAAGCAGGGACAAGTCAGTGTACAGTAATTTTTGTTCGGGTCGTATTCCTTCGTAAACTTAGTCGTATTTTTGCCGTGACAAATCGGTGATCGGAGGAGACACACTCGAAAGAGGAGTATGCTTCGCAATTCAATGCGCTATTATTCCATTTCTTATTCATAAAGACGTAGTTTATATGTGCTTTTGTATTATTTCCATATATTTACGTCTATAGTTTTCCTTCACTTCTCTGAAATTTCGTATTGACGTATGTTAAATTATTTTCTAGCGTGAAATCTGATGTTGCCCATTTCTGTTTGACGAGTTGTGTAGGCTGAATTTGTGGTTAACGTTTTCACCAATTTTAGCATTCATGTCTCCACCGATGACGAGAACGTTGTGTTTCGGGATGCTACGAACAAGGGAGGATAGCTCATTATAGAAGATGATGAGGCCAGTTTCTTCACTAACATTAGTAGTGCTATGACAGATGATTTTTGCTCTGTGGTTGCCATTAAACGTAGCTACCATCATCTTAGGTTAAATTTTCTGGATACAATTTAGTGATTTTAGGGCTTGTGGTCCTATAAGAATACATACACCTCCTATCGTGGCATCGGCAGAGTTTTTTTTTTCCTTACAGATGCAGCGGCTAGCGTCCATCCATTGCCAGTATTAGGGTATTTAATATCCTCGCGATGAGTATCTGTTCTTGTATGCATATTATGTCTGTTATGAACTATCGCCGATGCAGTCTGCTCCGGTATTTGTCCTTTTCTTTTTAAGGTTGTAACTTTGAATGTTACTATTTGTTTTGTGCGTTTGTTTTTCAGTATTTTTTTTTTTTTAGTTTGACCTCTGTAGCTGATTTTTCGAACACTGAAGCCAGGGCTCCAAACCCAGCAGAACACATCCCTTTCTTACCCACGCGAAGAACGATGAGGTTTGAACTGGTGGTTTGAGTGTGAGTCATGGTACTCTTTCGATGGCTGTTTTTATTCTCATCTATCGAAGCCACCCTGATAGGAGAGCAGCAGTAGTTCCCCGATCGAACTATTTGATACTGGCCGTTGAACCGTAGGATTCGTATGCCCAGACCCGAGTTAGGCATTGTGTTGAACTGTCAAAGAGTATATCCGCTTGCCTTTACGTCTACCATGCTGCTTCCAATGGCTTTCGTAGAAAAAAAATCCTCCTTTTCCCCACTCTTTCATACCCACCTCAGTCAATTGTAAGTTTTAACTTAGTTAAAGATCACGATTACATTCTTTTTAAATTTCACCTAAGTCTTTATTTATGGTTCTTTGTTTCCTTATAGGCATTCTATTTTACACGCTACTTTAGGTTTTCAGCTTCTAATAAAGTCCAATCGTATTAGCCTGTCAAGGCCAGGTTCAAATGAAACTTGAGATTACAGTAAATATCTTAGCATTTAAAGCACAGGTAGTATACAGCACTGATTTTACAAATAAAAAAAAAATCTTTCGTGAATGTTAAGTTACAATTTAGTTAAAACAATAAATTACTGACCATTTTTTAAAAGTCTACCCGTCTTTGAGTGTATTTGCAAGTATCTTCGAAGTATGGTTAACACCTTCCCTGTCCTATAAGCTTCAGAACTTTCACATAGATATATATGTTTTTACTGCTTGGGGAGGAGGAGGGGGAGGGATCATTTACTTGTTCATCCCCTCCCCGTTTTCTTTTTCTCTAAGTATTTCGTCATTACCACAAAATTCCAAATATTTTATTCTATCTGTATTCTTACTTAGGTTTTCAGTTTCTAATAAAGTCCAATCGTATTAGCCTCTCTTGTCGAGGTTAAAATACAACTTTGGATGAGATTAAATGTCTTAGCATTTAAAGCACAAAGTATACAGCCGTAATTTTACAAATAAAAAAAAATCATGCATTTTTAAATGACAATGTAGTAAAAATAATAAATTACAAACCATTACTTAATGATAAACCTGTGATTTTAGCGAGAGTTTAGATTTTTTTAAAATCCTTTCTGAAATGACAATTTATTAATTGAAGATTGCCATAAATAAATTAAATTTCATATTGAGATTCCAGATTTTGAAATGTCATAATCCCAATATTTTAATCTAATAAACATATTTTAAAAGGGATTTTAAAATTGAATTGTCTTTCCTTTCTGCAAAGTAAATTAGTGAATTAGAGATTACTACAAATGTATTTCCAATCATCTTGAGTTTTATGAAAATGTTAAAACTGTGATATCTAAATTCAGTGGAAAATTTTATTGAGACATATTTTACTATTGATTAATAAATGCTTTCGACGTCGCCAATTTTCAAATTCAAGATTGCCAAAAACATCCATCTTGTTACGTTGAGTTTCATCAAAATGTAAATTCCCAATCAAAATATTTCACTTTAAAATAAACCCTATTTTAAGGGATTTTATATTTTTGCACTGCTATTTTCAAAATTCAAGATTACTTCAGATGTACTTCCTATTATCTTCAGCTTCCTAAAAGTGTTCAATTTGTAAAAGCAAAATAATGGGGATTAAGAGAAATGCCGTCATTTCAACATGGCTTTTTACATTAGAATATTCTATTTATTCTAAATAGCATTGTATAATTTCAAAATTGACAAATTAATTTAGATCATTTTGATTTTAATGAAAATATTTGAAATTCGCACTCACAAAATTTCACTTTAACAGGAACGCTGTTATTTTTACCAGATATTTTAAAATCAGATCCTTTCTACATTGCAATTACAACCATATATGGTACAAGAAACTGCCGAAAATAAATTTTCTTTGCAAGTTTAGTTTTATAAAATGTTGAAATTTTGAATTTAATGGTTAAACGTTATTTAACAGGGGTTTACAATTAAATAACTCCGTTCTGCTCAGATTTGTTTAAATTTTAACATGGCCACAATGTCAGTTTCCTATTTATTTTCATCAAACCGTTGAAATTTCATAATCATGATATTTCAGTTTTTCATAAACATTTCAACAGGGATAATATATTTTAAATCATTTCTGTAATACCAAATTCAAAATTGCCAGAAATGTATTTCCTGTCATCTTGAGTTGCAGGAGAATGTAAAAATTTCACATTATCAGTGTTTAAATCAAAATGAAAGATTTAATTTAAAAGGGATTTTATAGTTAAATAAGTCCATTCCGAATCGAAAATGCCAAAGTTAAAGATGTCTTGTCATCTTTTGTATCATTAAAATGTTGAAATTTCAAAACCAAACTATTTAAATTAACAGAAACACTGATTTTAAAATAAATTTTAGATAATACAGAGTTTCGCATCGCAAATGATATCACCGAATAGTCCAAAAAGTTACAAAACCTAGTATTTCATGTCAGAATTGCATCACAATTTTAAATGGTAACACCGGCTCAAAATAATTCGTTTTGTCAGTAGCAATTATTAAATTCAAGATAGGCGTAAATAAACTTCATATTTTAAGTTTCATGATAATTGTGAAAATTCACATTCATTTCCAACCCTGGAGACATCTACTTATAATTTTCTGTGAGAAAAACAATCTAAATACGATCCCACCCTAAGCTATGTTTGGCCTTTTGACCTAATAGATATAGCAGAGCCAAATCGAATGGGAAACAGCCGCGTCTTAAACTGAAATGGTATTACCGATGGTGTCAAGAAAATTTCTGCTATATAAACACCTCTTTTGCCACAAACTATAAGAATGGTAGTGCCATTAATGTGGCATCAATCTCTTAACAACAAGTCTGGTTATATACCAATATCGTAGTTAATCCATTACAGAAGCTCCGACTTGTATACATTTCGGGATATTCCAGGTAGTCCAAATCAATTTTTGAAACTCAGCGGTTTTCACATATTTATCAGTAACAGTCTCTATAGATTTATAAATATGAGAATGGAATGAAATAGCCTGCAGAAGATACACTCTTCAGCGGAATATTTGGGAGTTAGCACAGCTATTTTAAATAGCCTCTTGTTTTTCTAGCAATGATGCAGAAAAGAAGGAAACATCGACGATTCCAAGTCGTGAACTGATGTAACAAATGTGGTTATTTGATCTGTGTTTAATATTTTATTGATATCAATATGTATATATAATTTACAATTCTGTAAAAGATTTTGCAGAAACTGCTGTGTTAGTTGGTCTCAAGAAAAGAAATAATTCATGTTAAAACAATCTGTTAGAGGCGGGATGATTTGATTCTAATGCAACCATCAGCTTTGGTGACTTATGGATCGATATTTTGGTTTTTCTTTCAAATAAAATTAAAATCTTTTTCATTCGAAAATATAGTTAACTTCGTAGGACCATCAACATAAATGGAATATAACAAGTAAGGAGATTTTAAGTGTTAAGGATTTAAGATGAACTGTTTTAGTGTTTATTTTGCATTTAAACAATTTAAGGTATGTGTTACCAGACGTCATTTCCCTTTGTTTCAATGGGTTCGAAATAATATAACATTTTCTTTTACGATGAATTTGGTATTAGATAAAGTCTTGATCTTTTAGACGATTTGAAGTAGTTGATTATCATTTAGACTTTCGATAATTTATCTATTTACTTATTCTAAAATCCATGTGTGATTCTTATTGCCTCTATATTGATGGAAGAAACACGTGCTTTGTATATGAAAATGCTTCTTTTGCTATTTCAGACTGATAAATGATAGATTTACTAAAAAAATCCCTTCTTTATGGTTCGAGGAAATATATTCTTGTATTTAATGTTTACAGATGGATAGTTTTCTACCGTTACATGATATGCAACATTTTCATTTTATTAGATGTGTTTGTTGGGGGTGCCCGTGGTGTAATGGTTATCGTCGCAGGATATGGACACGGCGACACGAGTTCAAATCCTGGACCTGACTGATTGCATTTCACATAGCACTAATCCCCTTGGGAAAGGTATGAATCCAATTATTCTCCCTCCAGCTATGGGTAAATAGTAGGGCAGACTAAGTTATTCAGCCTTGGTGAGGCAACTAGTCTAGGAGAAGGAAAACTCTGAATTCAAACCTGTTAAACTCTGCTTAAAAATTGACCTTGTGTCATATCCTGTCCGAGCGGAGGGGTTGGGTAAATAGGATTAGATGTGTTTTAGATAACATTATGGTTTTGATAAGTTCAGTCAGATTTCCATGTTCACGATACGCCAAACACAACCGTATCAAGAAAGACGTTTTGAGTTCATGTTTTCTTTTAAGGATTATACTGGTGATTCTTAAATATTTGTGATTAAGTATAGAAGATAGTGGTGAATGCTTTTATGAAAGGTGGGAAAAATTGACGGCTGGCTGGTCGTATTGTGATTTAGCCGGTCACGTAGAAAAAGGCGGTGTCTTTGAGATTTGTTTCCTTATTACTAACTAAAAGCAATTATTAATCCATACTAACATTTACTGTTAACAGCTTTGTGTCAGAACTACCCTTTGACCAATGATATAAGGAGGCGAAAGGTACCGCTTACTCCTTCAAGTTAATATACGAGAAAAGGTCATAGTTTTTTTTCGTATCCCTACCACATAGAAATCCCAAGTAGGTTTTTTCAAGGTATTTTTACAATGCATTGTCTTTTTCCAGCCTGACTGGTTCTCATCTGTTTTTTCCTTTATTCTCCGGCGTCGAGAAAACAATTTTTCAAGAGATATAATTTGCTTTTTCTTCGTTTGAATGAGGATTTAAACGGATATTCCGTAGAATTATCCTCGTATCAATGTGATATTAAATCTACCTTCACTGTATCGATATGCCTAAATGAATTAATACGGTTAAAGCATAATATCCAAAATCTATGAGCTTGAGAATACTATCTGATTTCTTTGAGAGGGTTTATGCGGATGGATTTGGCGAGTGGATAAGTTTTCTATGTTTGGCTTATATCAGTATACTTGTAATAATCTCTCAGTGACGAAAAATTCTATAGATTGTGATGATTTGTCTTGGTCAATTTTAATTGAGTTTTATACTTAAGAAATTCCTACAATAAGAAAAGCAACCACCATTAATTTCAGGATATACATATGTTGGTGCATATCCCTGGAGTAATTGTGTCCATGGTGCAACATGTTTTCATTAAAACTGAAATCACGTTTAGTCTGAGGTGTATTATTGTTTTCAACGTCTCTGTACTTGGCTCTTTTACTGTTCAATAATATAGTATTTATTTGAGATATTTTATTTTTATCTCCGTTGATGTTAGATTATAGGAAAATAACTATAGAAGCCAAGGTAGCATTTTGTTTCAGTGATGATAATTGTTTTAAGGAGATCTATAGTGTTAAGTATGTAAAATTACTTAGATTATTGCTGTGTATAGTGATCACTATACGTGACTAGTTAAGTGGTTTGACTGTTTATTGAGATTATAGGTCTTGGATTATCTCTGAAGTGTATTTTGAGTGATTACATTCAGCGGGTTTAGTATTCTTTATGCTCCTTTGAACAAGAGTATTTCTAAAATGCACTTGTTGGGCTGTTTGGGGATTCTCTGCATTCCCCGAACCTTACGTCAGAATGTTTAGTGTCATATTCAGGACGCTTGGTGGAGGGTATTACCCCATGCAGAGAAGCAGACTGAATTCTACAGTCTCAGCCGACAGGGCAAAATTATTCATTTATTCGGGGTCTTTGCGCAAGTGAAAAATACCCATATGTAAAAAAAAGTAAATTTGGCGACATTAGCCGAGGGTGACCAGAAGGCTCCCCTTTCAATAGCTACTACACCAAGGTATAGAGGAGGGCGTTACTCCTTTTTTGGATTGCTCCACTTTACACTTGAACCTTATCTTATAATACTGAGTGTTAAGCAAGGCGGCATCAAGTACCATTTTTTGAGTCTTTGGTTGGCTCGACCTGGTATTGAACCCCAGTATCCAGGACCACTGGCGAACAATCAATTCATTAGGCGAATGGCCCCCTTAAAAATTCCCATAAACGAACATTAAATCTCAAAATTTCCTTAGATTAAATTGATGAAAGCTTGTTAACATGTTGCCGGACATAATGGAAAAATAACTGAAAAACATGCCATATCTTTTATAGAAATGTAGTATTATTGCATAAAAACAAAACAAAATCGTTATTTCCTCTTCTAATGAACGATGTCGGGTTCTACTTTTTATATTTCTATTCCCATGACAAGATATATAATTGTAATACGAGCTCAATCTATTAATTGACGAAACTGATTGGATTAAAATAAAGGCTTTGTTATTGATCAATTTTAATGGCAGGCCAAATTGTCTGAGTTTATTTCAAACTTTGTTTAGTGTGATGCCATAATTGTACATTTATATTTTTGTAGTAGCTAAAAAGTTGTTTTATTTGCTTAATTATATGGATTCAGATATTCCTATCTAATCCGGTTGGCTGGTTGGGTTTTAGGGCATATCAGCCTTTGTTGATTAATGCCAAATCCATTTTTATGTAAATAGTTCTATTTCAAAATATTCTGTTTAGCATGAGGACACACTTTATATGTCAAAAACATTTCTATTTCAAGCAATTCGGTTTATTCAAACGGTTTCTAATTCAGCTAATTTAGTTTAATATGAGTACAGATTTTGTTTACAAATAGTTCAATGTAAAAAACACTTCAATTTCAAACAATTCAGTTTAGCATAAGCACGCTGTTTAAATGTAGGTACAGGTTAATTGTCAAAAAACTTTCTATTTCAAGCAATTCATTTTGGTCAAACAGTTCTAAATCAAAAAATTTAGTTGAGCATAAGTACGCAGATGTGTTCTATTTAACACATAGATAGGGCCGAATTAGGTGCTACCATTCCGGGCCAGAGTCAATCTTGGAGCAGTGGCAATGAAGGGGTGCTCCACATTTCCCAAAGATCCAGTATCGCTGAAACCTCACCATCAGATTCTTTTGAGTCATTTACAGGACACTCATTAGGTGGGGGGGGGCTTACTCCTCTGCAGAGTTGCTGTCCGTGTATTCTACAGTCACAGCCGACTGGCCAATACACAGTTAATGTGAAAACAGTTTTATTTTAGATAATTCAGTTGAGCATAAGTACAGTTTAGATGCCAAAACAGTTCTATTTCGAGCAATTCAGTTTTGCGTAAGTACGCAGTTTTAATGTCAAAACAGTTCTATTTTAAACAATTCAGTTTAGCATAAATACACATTTTAAATGCAAAAAACAGTAAAGTCAAGAAACCACGGTTTAACTCTATTTAACCCATAGCTAGGACCTTTATCAGGTGCTACCACTCTGGGCTAGAGTAGACTTGGGAGCGATGGCAATAAAGGAGTGTTCCTCATTCCCCAAAGCTCCAGTATTACTGGAACCTCACCATCAGATTGTTTAGTGTCACTTACAGGATACTCGTGGGTGGGGGTCTTACCCCTCGGCAGAGCTGCAGTCGGTCTATTCTACAGCCCCAGCCGACAGGGCAATATCTAATCTTCATAATTACGATTTTAAGCAATTAATTAATCTTTATTAAATGAATATCATTTGTTTGCATGGAGTGATTTGGTGACAAGTAAAAATAATCCATAGTTAAACAACTTCAAGTAACTATTCTTAATAACAAAAAAAAGTAATTGCAGTTATATGGACAAACATTTCTATGGAATGCGAATAATTCATCCATATATACTTGACTCATGAGTTGGTTTTAGGCAGCGGTTGTATCGATACTACTGTATGGATGCACTACTTGGATGCTAACTAAACGGCTGAAGAAGATGCTAGACGGCAATTACACAAGAATGTTGAGAACAATATTGAACAAGTCCTGGTGACAACACCCCACAAGGCACCAACTATACCGCTACTTGCCTCCCATCACGAAAACTATACACGTCAGACGAATCAGACACGCAGGACACTGCTGGAGAAGCAAGGACGAACTCATCAGTGATGTACTCCTATGGACCCCCGCATATGGCCAAACAAAAGCAGGACGACCGGCTCGAACATATATACAGCAGCTATGTGAGGATACGGGATGTAACCCTGAAGACCTGTCAAAAGTGATGAATGATAGGGAGAAGTGGCGAGATAGGGTCAGGAATATCCGTGTTGGCGGCACGACATGATGATGAGTTGGTTGGTTGGTTGTTTATGGCATATCAACTTTTGTAGGTTTTTTTAATGCAAAATCCATTTTATACAAATAATCAAACAATTCATAAGAGCAAGTAGTACAGTTTGTCAAAATATTTCTATTTCAAGCTGTTCAATTTATTCAATTAGTTCTAAGTCAGCCAATTCAATTTAGCATAAGTATATATATATAGTGTTTACACACAGTTAAATCTCAAAACAGTTATATATTAAACAATTAAATTTAGCGTAATAAGAGTTCCACTGTCAAAAACAGTTCTATTTCAAACAATTCAATTTAGTATTAGTGCGCAGTTTACATGTGAGTACACAGTTTATTTGTCAAAAACATTTCGATTTCAGGCAATTCAGTTTATTCAAGCAGTTATGATACTAACAATTCAGTTTAGGATATGTAATCAGAGTTGTTCTATTTGACCAATAGACAGGGTCCTCTCAGGTGCTACCACTTCGGGCTAGAGTGGACCTAGTGAGCCATGGCAATGAAGGGTGCTCCACATTCCCTAAAGCTCCAACATCACTGGAAGCTCACCAGCAGATTGTTAAGTGTCATATCCAGGACACTCGTTGGCTGGGTGTCTTACCCTTTCTGTAAAGGTGCAGTTTGCGTATTCTCGAAACCCAGTTAACTTAGAAAAGTCATGAGAACCTAACAAATATTATCAATCCAGATTAGAGAAAACTTGGGAGTAATGGCAATGAAGAGGTACTCCATACTACCCAGATCTTCAAAACTGGAACCTTACCTTCCGGTGTTGTTTAATAGTAAACAAAGGACACACCATTTTTGGAGGGGTTCTTATCACTCAGTAGGGGATACAATGCATGTGTTCAAAGCCCTACGTGACACGGCGTTTGGTTTAAAAGAACGAAGTAATAATCTGTGATGCTATCGCTGATTACCAATGATAAGTCAGTCCAGTCTGATTACTGTTAACCGTCTGTTAAAACCCTCTCTGCTTCTAACATAATATCACCCTGAGTTGGATATGACCAACGAGTATTGGCGATAGAGGGTACCTCAAACATCCCAGATCTTCTGAACCTGAGCCTTACTATCCGATAAAGTGTAAAACCCTCTTTAGAAAAGAGGGTCTTACTCTTCTGTAGGGGGCACAGTCAGCATATTTTAAGCTACATCAACAGGGTGGCCCCAATTCAATTAGCTGTTAAATTGAAAAAAAAAATATCTTCAAGATTACTCACTTGAGACGACACCAATAGATGATAATTTTTCTGTCAGAAAATCAGTTCTGGAAGACTTCAACTGAAACTATCGTTTGTTGGTTCGTTTGGATCGCTGACGCCTTCTTGAGAATTGTCAAGTGACAGGGATTAATCTTTAGGAACAAGAAATATTTACCTCCACTTGTATATATTGCATGGTCCATAATGTTAATGATTCGATATTAGTAGCATATTTAACCAGATATTTATAATTATCCAAAATTAATAAAGTTATCGTAATTTTAAGAGGTACTAATTAACATTGATTTCACACTTGCTTAGGTTTAATAATGTGCTGATTTTCAATCTAAGAAAAAAAAAAAGAGTTAATTTTTATCTCGATGCCATAGTCCTATTTCATTGACTTAAAATAGATTTTAGTAGAGGGTAATTTACATATAATTTGGTCGGTATTTCATTCATTTGAATTTTTAATATACCACCTTTGGGCATATTCCGGGTCATATACAAATAAATTGAGAGGGGAACCAAACTTCGCAACGCAATCCAAATTGTATGAAAAATCAATAGATGTGGTTCAGAATGCTAAATTTGTCTTCCATTGAATTGATGAGAAAAGAAATTCAAGTTTGTTTAATTCAATCCTTCTAAATTCCTGTTTAAGACAGATCAAAGCCATGGAAAAAATCCTATTCAGATTAGCGTTCAAACTAGAATATCTGTCACGATACACCCTGATCAAATTTTCTCAAGTTTTCCAGCAATATTAGGCAATGATATGAGAAGGTGCATTTAGCGTTATGGTAACCGTCGCTTCTCAAACCAAGGTTAGGACTATCCCTTCGTGCTTATAACTTCAGGAATGGCATGGAACAATCTATTCTACCCAAACAAGTTATGGTGGAAACAAAAGGGCAGACTAGTTTATTTAGCCTTGGTTAGGAAAAAAAAAGGGAAAACTAACTTCATTCACCTTTAAATGTCCTTATGCTGAATCTTATTAGCAGTGGAAGGGTTGAGTAAATACGTAATTTGTAAATGTGGTATATAGTTTACCGTAACAGCTGCGTACGGCTTATAACCACCTGTATGTGTGTGTGTTTCTTTCTCAAATTATCTACAAATGTAACTGGCTTCTAACGGATTTCCGTCCACTCGTTAAGTAATATTAACTAAAAGTTTTCATAAACAGCAGCACAACCTTCCGAAGATAAAAGGTAATTCAATCTACTAGCAATAACGAAAGGAATTATGAATAAATACAATAGAGTCAAACTTTTTAAAAAATCAGTTTAATTTGATGTATCATTTACTCACACTTAATTCCAATATCAATACTTTCTTCCTTCTGAATTTAAGTGAAACAATGAATGCTGAAGTTCTATAATTAAATACAATACTTACTGAGAGCATTATTTCATGGGAGGTAACCAACATAAAAAAGATTAATGAGTTATATATCCTGCTCGATATAAGTCTCTTAATTAAAGGACGGATCAAAGCATTAGTTTCTTTAATAGAATGGAGATAAGAAATGATCACATAATTTTTATGAACTAAGAGTACATTAAGAAATCCATATAAAAATGTAAGATACTGAATGATTAATGTTAACATTAAGACAATGAAATCCTTAAATATCGGGTAAAAAATTTGTTATATTCAATCAATAAAAAATGCCTAATTGAATTTTATTGCATATACATTATTAAAACACTATTTGCAGAAAATATACAGTATAACATATGAGCTGATAAAATATTCTGCAAGTCTATTGTGAAAAATATTGCGTATCTAAACTTCTCCAAAATATATCGTCAAAATCAACGTGCCTCTTATAAGATGGGGGGTTTCTAGTTAATGGAGTTGTAAGACTGTAGCGGCTCATAAATTAAACATCAAGCATCTCTACTTTTGCAAACAAGGCGAGGATCACTTGAACTCAAACAATAAAAACTATTTTCTAAGGTTACAAAGTCTAGTAGGAGTATTTACAGGTAATTCGTATAAAAAATACCATTCAAGAAAATGTGGATATACTTCATTATGCATGTACACGTTTTGGTAGGTTCCAGGAAATATTTACTTTTTTAAGTGTAAAATACGAGTAATTAACCCAGGGTTTGAATGCGTATGAAACTTGAAATGACCCATTAGTGGAAAAGGATACGAAATCATTTCCCTGCTTTTCAAAGGGGAATCTGTTTATTTAAGTATTCTGCCGATAAATATCTGAACAAAACAAGGTGCAACTTAAAAGCTGTCAAATACAGTAATTGACCAAATATATTTCGAATAAGTCTAGATTACTGTCTTCATGTCTCATCACAGGAATATTTCAAAATGGTTTAGTTTTCATGATTATGCAGCATGTTTGTGTGTGTACATATATATACATAATTTGTTGTTTGTCCAACGTGAGGAAAGTAAATATTTCCAAATCAATTGATCCACAAATGAATTTCGTATTTTGGTTTTTATTCCATATATTTGTGTTCTACATGCGTTTCAGACGTCATGTTCCTCTCCTTTCCTCACAGAAGTGGTTTCAAACATTGATATGATCGGCATGGGCGTGTCACAATTTCTGCGTACGATGCCTCCTCACGATGAAATGGCTTTGTCAAATCTGATTTGGTTGAAAATTTGAAAAATTCTTCCTCCCTCCACAAGAATTTTTCCGAAGTAAGTAGAAAGTTTCTACAATATACGTGACTTTAATTTGATTCAACTATAAACGCCAAATACAAATATTTTTTCATTTAAATAAGCAGCAGTATTTGTCTTTAAGTGAAAAAAAAATCAAAACCAGTTATAAAAAAGAATATGCAAAAACACATTTTTAATCAGAAAATCCGTTTAAACAATTGTTTTAAAAGTCTTAATTCGCGTAGATATGATTATATGCAACTTTATTCCAGAACTTTAGACATCACATATCATCTTTTCATTTAAGTGATGTATATTTTGAAAGGTTGCGTGTGAACCACAAATCACAATTGATCTTCACGCCCAATTAGGTATTCAACAAGGAGCACGAAATCAAGCAACTATTTCTCATTATTCAGCGATTTTTCTATCCTTGTTAAAAGGGAATTAAAAAAATACATACTCGTAAATTTACATGACAAAAATATTATTCACCCCACGCACCCAGGTATCATGATAGGCCATTTTGAGAAGCCCTGTTATACAGAATTAATCATTTTGATAATCCTTATATGCAGGAAAGTTTTTTTAAATATTTTAGTCATATCAAATTAAAAGAAAATGAACAAGCATCACAATGCTCAATTTATTTTTAAGAATTTTCCATGGGGTCATCGCAGGTTATGATTATAACTTATCTTTTTCAGATATTTTCATCAATCTTGCTGCATAATTCTATATAATTACCAAAGTTTGTTAATTTATCAGATAAGTCTAAAATATTCGACATATTAAACTGTTATTTTACCCTAAACTAATAATAATCGCCGTTTGTGTGGCTTTTAAATTTTTAATGAATACAAGTCAGAGTCTAAATAACTTTAGCAGCCATGAATTAATTTGGCCAATTTGTTCATTTTAAAGATCATACAATTCTTTTTTTACTCATATCATTATTTACTAGCAAAGTCTCTAAAGGGAGACAACTCTTAAATTATTAATGCTCCCAAAACTCTTTGTGAAGGTTTCTTAAAATACCCATTATAAATTAAGTAGGGTTTAATAGTGTTTAGTGGCTTTTCTTTCTTGAAACAATTCCAACTAATATCATTAGACGGATTTTCTTTTGCTAATACTATCAATATAGTCCGAAGATTGTAATACTTTTATCGGATTAACGGACGAAATAATGAAGATTAAATCTCGATTTAAGGTTAACATTTTTATAATATTCTTGCCAATGAGATTTACAACAAGTCAGATTTAGTTCTGCTTCTCTCAACTCATTTAATGTTGAGGATTATTTCCCTTTACTTTGGAGACTCTTTAACTGTTTCATTGAATGCGAATCTATGCAAACACTGCAATTAAAAGATACTGTGAAAGTAATACATTTATCATGACTGACTTTGACTGTGTATCAAGTCTTATAGCTTTTTTTTAAAACAATGATTATTGACTTATAAGCTATTTTAGGAATATTATAGGGACATGAATAAAAGTGAGATACAATGAAACTATGTGACTAAAATTGGGTACTTATCCATCTATGCTACCGCGTTAAAGCCGGGCTTTCACGAGCGTTTCCGGGCCGATAACGGAAAGAATCAGGCTATGCCGAAACGCCTAGCCAATCAAATTTAAGCACGCAGTCGATAAAACGATTCAATCAATTTGTTGACAAAGTTATGAGAACAGTATTATTCAAGCAATTTTAAACAACATGAATTTATCGCAGCTAAGCGACAAACTATAATCTGAGGAAAAGGTGATACAATTCTGCCAAGAAAAAAAAAAACAAAAAACTGGCGCTTATGCACTTATTGTACCGGCCTTTTTTTAAATAGAAATTTCAAGTTAAATTCAAGTGTTACGATATCTTTTTTTATTAGATTGTTTGGTGAAAGTAGAGAATAGTTACAAAACACCCTCCCCATGTTAAAAATGGGTTTCTAAATAATCACGTTATTATTTCAGCGCTGTACAATAAGTGCATGAGTATCAAAATACTTACTGGCAAAATTAAGAGTTGCCGGACATGCGAGCATCCTTGCCATTTAAGAAAAAAATGAGAAAACGCTATGCCTGGAGATGGTCTTCATGCGTTTTGTCGGCATAGCCCGATTCTTTCCGTTATCGGCCCGGAAACGCCCGTGAAAGTTCGGCTTTATCGCGGTAACATAGAAGCATAAGTAACTAAAATTGTAATGGTACGCCGAGGAGAATTTTCATTGACACCAGCGAAACAAGACAGAAAAATGTGTGGCTAGTCAGACCAGGAAATGGCACCTACATTAAGAAATCCAACAAAATTCTTCGGTGGGCTGCCCAAAAATTAATGCCTTTTCGCGACCTGTTCCTGGTCAAAAACCTGATACAAAACGAATGGGAAGTACCTTTTGTCTCCTTAAATCAGTGGTCACGTGCTGCTTCCTATGTAAAACCAGTGACTATAAGTATTAGTATTTTCTTTTGGTTGATGAGAATGAAACGAATATCACAAGGTAATCACACTGCCCTTTCATCTCAGAACAACTGTTGACAATATAGCAAGCCATCTCTCCGTCGATGACTATATAATCGAAGTATTCATAGCAATTTTACGTATGAAAGTTCCCTCACTAAAATTACAGGGATTGTCATAAAAGTATTTTAATAGAATATTATCGCTAATTTGAGCGTTGGAATATTGCTGTTTCACCTAATTAATTGTTAAGTAATTATGAAAAACATACTTAGAAGTTCTTTGATTATGATGTCCTAATGTTTTCAACAGTACAGTAATTAAATATTCCGTTTTAAACATGAGTAACTTCACATTTATGGAGACGATGCAACACGTTCACTCAGTTTGATTGAAATATATATATATATATATATATATATATATATATATATATATATATATATGTGTGTGTGTGTGTGCGTGCGTGGTATGAGAGAGAGAGAGAGAGAGAGTGATAATATTTTGAGAAAGAAACAGGTGAATAGCGCATTGAGAATGAATTACTGTCATTTTCTTTAATAATGAATTAACAAAATTAAAATTTCTCCCTGAAGAATGAGAAACAATAGTTCTAACAAAGTATATGCACTTGTTTTAACTGCTGGTACATACTAAAGATCGGAGACTGACTAAGATTATGCTCCTAAATGGGAATATTTTGACATAGTTTCTTTTTTTATTTGACATTCGAGCGGGGTTGAGGAAACGCGTCTAAGCAAATTTTGGGGATTAATCTGCAAAGACCTTAGGCAAAGTTGAAATATCTAATGTGGTGTGAGATCATATGATCATATTGTTGGTAATTTGTCTTTCACGGTGTTAGAATCTCAATCCAGACACTTTTCCATGTACTACCAAGCGTGTCTAAGCTCTACACATAAGAGAAGGTCTGATTCAGTTGATTGTTCTGTGTGAGCTGACAGAGGCTCTCTATAACGAAGTTGCTAATCTAAAAGCCTAAGAGAATGTTTCATACTGGTGATATCAAGATCATATGTTTAATGATATTTGTATAAGTTTGTCGCAATATCCTTCATGAAAAAGTAGTACCAACCGGAGGAAAAAAAAAAAGTGTTCTAAGATATGGAGAAAAGCCAATCACAAATTCAAAGGTAAGAACAAATGGCTATCTTCAATTCATTCCATATAACGGATAATTTAATTTCAGAGGTAAATTTTTCTTTGACTTTGGATTGCAGATAACAGCAGATAGTAAATACTATAATCCATATACATTTATTCTACGGCAGAAAATTTTACTTGTAGAGTCTGCCGTTTGTCTAATAATGCCACCTGGAAATTGAGGATAAGTCAAAGAGCAAAATTTCTTAAAAACATCCTTGCTACAACGGTACACAAAGTTAGTTTTTCGACAAAATCAGGCAAGTTATAATGTGAGGACTGACAATGCCTTTGGTGGAATTCATCCTATTGCCAAATCAAAGAATGCACACTTAATATCAACTGTTAATTGAAGTAACAAGGGACTTTTGTCTAACCGATTGATTTAGGGAGCTGAAGCTGGATATGTTATGTGCATTACTAAGCATTCTTTTGTTGGAAAAGATAGAAAAAAACATGAAAAAGGAGAAATTGCAGAAAGAACTTCAGAATGGCTGTGGGTCAAATGAGAGTGGCAAGAATGAAAAACAATTTTTTTAAATTACAGAAGAATACTGGCATGATTTTCTTTTTTTTTTTTTTTTTTTTTTAAATTATTATTCATTTTTGTACGGAAAATGTAAGACGGCAACTTACCTGGCTCTGTCTACATATTCACCGGCGGCCTTGGTGGAGCAACATTCCTTGTTACATAAGATCCCCGGAGCGAAAAAAAAAACAGACAATTTACCCGCCTCGTTTTATAGAATTGCCCAGTATTGGGCAATTCCGATTGGCCGACCTGTTGTTTTAGCAGTGCATTTTAAGACGAAGTATCGAGTTACTATATCTCCCCTTCACTTCCAAATATTATGAAATCATCAGCATTTTAGGTTTTTATGTACCAATCAGCATAATTTAAAGAAAATTATTTAAAAGAAATATTTAACAAATCATGAAAAAGGGGATTTTTCTTAAGTTCATTTTTAACGATTTTTCCTCAATAAATAAACCTATTAAATCTATTTCTTAATTAAACGAGCAAAATAGTTGATTTATCTAATAAGTCACTTTTTAGAATAAACATTCTATATTTGTAAAATTTTCAAAAGGATATCAAAATATTATCAGTCGTTTGAGACTATGATTTATTGACGCAAACTTTGATTAAGTTAGAATATTATTAATTCTGAACTTTGAGTAATAGAAAAAGACACTGTGAACGTTTTTCAAATCCGAGACAATGTTGTTAGTTTTTCACTTGGTGCAAATCTCCATTATCCACCAATGATAAATAGAACCGTAGACTGGGCTAGTTTGCTTTGCTACGTCATTTGGTCTATTTGAAGGGAAGCTGTAAATAAAACCAGCTTTATTCAGCTTGAAAATTACTTTGTGTAGCAGGCTGCAAATGGCAGAGGGATCGACTAAATACTGTTTAGTTCCAGATCCAAACTCATGATTGAAACATTATTTAATATTGATATAGTTTACTTCGTAATTTAAAAAAAAATGTTCATGGATCCTTCTATTACGAGGACTCTCAACTAAAATGTAGAATTGAAATTTCATTGGTAAATTTTCCAATTTTAAAAATAAATTTTAGAGTAGGTTTTTCAGTCTTGGACAGTGTTCATAAAATGAGTTATTGATATTCATTGACTTTGATTCACGCATCTGACCGCTACTTTCCAATGAATTCCTCTTTCACATAACAAATAGGAATGGAAAATATTTGAAGAGCCGATATTAAACAAACCTATGTCATTTATTTAGCAATCAATCAGCCGAATTCTTAATTTTTTTTACAGTTTTATCTGAACAATTCCAAATGATTAATTTCTAGATCTAGGCCCTGTCGGTGGGGATTAGAATATGCCGATTATATCCTATGCTGACTAACCCCGTCAGCGGGTGCTCTAGAATACATTGACTGCATATCTGCAGAAGTGTAAGATTCCCATTAACGAATGTCCTGGATATGATATGAAAACATCTAAAAGCAAGGTTCCTGCCTAAAAGACTTGGGGAAGATGAAGTATCAATTCATTGCCATTGCTCCGGGGTCCACTCATGCCCGGAGAGGTAGTACTTTATAGGCTCCCATCTATGAGTCAAATAGAACTACTTGATTTATTTAAACTGTTTGCAAATATATAACTTATGATGAATTGAATTGTTTGAAATAGAATTGTTTGATCATTTAACAAATGAGCGATATTTAATTGAATTATTCGTTATCATTAGTTATAATTGGAATCATTTAACTGTGTGCAATCATTTAACTCCGTGCAAACGAATGAGTAGTGTTGAATAGAATTATTCGCATTGAATAGCAATACTTGAAACCACTATCTTCTGAGAAATAAATTGCAATCTTAGAGTTCAAACAAATTAGGTAAAACTCATTAAAAAAATAAATAAGTACAGTTGGCAACCAAAGTCGAGGGTTACCCGAAGGCTTCCTTTTCGATAGCTACGACAGCAAGGTGTAGGGGATGGCGCTACTTCTTTCCCTGGATTGTTCCACTTTACCATTGATCCTTACCTTATAATGCTGAGTGTTAAGCAAGGTAGCATCAAGTACCATTTTTTTGAGTCTTTGGTTAGACTCGGCCTGGAATTGAACCCAGGTCTCACGGGCCATTGGCGAACACTCTAATCACAATGCCAAAAACTATGTTTGCCCACAAATGTTGAATTGTGACATATAACAATCCTTGAAACCATTTAAATATGTACCCAAAAATGATCTCAGTCTCATTTAATAATGTTATCAACAAAATGAGTTTACAAATCGTATATATATATATATATATATATATATATATATACATATATATATATATATATATAAGAAAGAGAGAGAGAGAGGGGATTAATATTAAATGACCAATAGTGGTTGATGTGCTATAAAACCCTAACCCAACCCAACCCAACCCAACCCAATACTCACGGGTATGATCCAGCAAAAAAATGGATGTCTTTTGCATGACACTAAACTGCATCTAATGGTAAAGCTCAACGTCAACAGATCTTGGGCATGTGAAGCATTCATTGCCATTCACCTCAAATTCATTGAAGCTGTAGTAATCGTTAGGGGTCCATCTATTGGTCAAAAAAATTTTTAGAATTATTTTTATTTTATAAAATAAATCAATACAGTATAAGAAAATTATTAGAATTAAGAATATATAATGATCATTACTAGTTATTTGAAACCATATTACTGTCTAGATAATCGTTTATTATCAAATAGATTTAAGGACGCAAACCCATTGCATTTTTGCTGCTAGCAATACTTGAATTCATTCGGTTGGGTTCAAATTATTTGTATTAGATAAAAATACTTAATATCATATAACTGTGTTAAAAATATTTAGAAACTATTCCACAGGAACTGTAAATATAATTTTTCGTGAATGCAATTTCTTAACCTTCACTCATAAATTAAGCCTATACAGGTTGTTAAAATCAATCAGTCATGACTAGATCTGAGATTAAAATGTATTTAATATCACAGACGTTCATGAGAGGTAGGGTCATATAGTGTCTTTGCATATCAACTATCCTATCTAATGCTAAAGCCACCCTTGTAAAAAGAACAACAGTGATACCATTAAACTCCTATCCATGGAAGGTATAAGAAGATTCTTTACTTTATCCCACAGGTGACATTTCCACTCTAGACGGAGCCTCTCTGAAACTAGTAGACAAATTCTCGAATCTAGGAAGTAGCGTCTCATCAACCGAAAAAGACATCGACACACGACTAACGAAAGCATGGACAGCTATCGATAGGCTTTCGATCATATGTAAATCAGGCCTGACCGATAAAATGAAACGCAGTTTCTTCCAGGCAGCGGTTGTATCGATACTATTATATGGATGCACTACTTGGACGCTAACAAAACGGCTGAAGAAGAAGCTAGACGGCAATTACACAAGACTCTTCAGAGCAATATTGAACAAGTCCTGTCGTCAACACCCCACAAGTCACCAACTGTACGGCCACTTGCCTCCCATCACGAAAACTATACAAGTTAGACGAACCAGACACGCAGGACACTGCTGGAGAAGCAAGGGCGAGCTCATAGGTGATGTACTCCTACGGACCCCCTCATATGGCCGAGCAAAAGCTGGACGGCCAGCTCGAACATACATACAGCAGTTCTGTGACGATACGAGATGTAACCCTGAAGATCTGCCAAAGAAATGAATTATAGGGAGAAGTGGGCGAGAGAGGGTCAGGGATATCCGTGCTAGCGGCACGACATCATGATGATGATGATTTGTCCAAAATTAGAGTAAAGTTCTTACCCACTCAAGGGCGCAGTCCGGCTCTCTAACCATTTAACCAGCGAGAATATATTGTAAATGAAAAAAGAAATCCTAACTTCAGTTTGATTATTGAATATATGCTGGCTGATTCTAACATAGATTTTCTATTTGTTCCTTTGTTGCGATATATATATATATATATATATATATATATATATATATATATATATATACCAACCCCTCATCTTGGGCAGGATATGACACAAGGTCAATTTTTAACAGGTTTTAATTCAGAGTTCTCTTTCACCTAGACTAGTTGCCTCACCAAGGCTGAAGACCCTAATCTTCCCATAGCTGGAGGGAGAATAATGGGATTCATACCTTTCTCAAGGGTATTCGTGCTATGTGAAATGCAATCAGTCTCGTCCAGGATTTGAACTCGTGTCACCGTGTCCCATTTCCTACGACGATAACCATTACACCACGGGCACTTCCATTCGTTGTGATATATAGCTAACTTTTGCATTAATTTGCCAAGTAAGACCAATGTTTTTTTTCAGCGTGTGAGATGTTCTCAATCGTAAGTTGTGTGAGTGCCTTGAGACACCGTGACTCTAAAATATAATTACTTAGTGTTATCTTGAAATTAACGTCGGCTTGCTACTGATACTCGAAAAAAAAAAGTATCTCGACTTCATTTTACGGCAGGAGAGGCTGCCGAGGTTTATGTAATGCTCAATGCAAATTCTTTCAGTCTCTTCTTTTTTATAACTATAGCTTCTCTTATTCGCGTCCAGTGGCTTTCATCTATGATTTTCTCTCTTAATCAGAGTCCACGTAATTCTTGGTCA